>QTSX02003556.1:138678-661433 GCA_014839935.2 Entomophthora muscae
ACACCATATTGAATAAAGATCATCTTTTACCCATTATCTTCTATTAGTAATTCACCATTACAACATATACCTCCTAAACAACTCTCCACCTTATTTTTTTCTGTTTGCAGTTGCAAACATATGGTATTTTATTCCTCTATCAATAACTATAAATAAATTCAACAAGGAAGAGTAGGCATAAGCCAAAATTCTAAGTTTCTTGCCAAAAAGACTTTAAACTTTAAAGATTTGATTTTCTTTCTATTAAAATTTATATCTCTATTACTCAATTTACAAAAATTGTAACTTTAAATTTTAGTTTCTTTTAAATCTTGATTTCCAATTTTGTTAAATCCTATAAAATTGATTTTTATTTGAAGTTAAAATTTATCTCTCAATTACTCAATTTACAAAAAATTTAACTTTAAATTTTAGTTTCTTTTAAATCTTGATTTCCAATTTTGTTAATTCTTTGAAATTATCTTTATAAAAGTTAGAGATTTTTTAGAATTACTTAGAATTACCTTAAAGAAATTTGACATGGTCTGTTTTTAATAGTAAAGTTGCTCATCATGGAGGTAGTAAATCAACAAACTGCTGCTTTACTATTCAATTGTTTAAATTTTAAAGAAAATGTTTATATATTTTTAACATTTTATTCCCATGGCAAATTTCTGAACATTGATGTACCTTTTGTAACAACAAGAAGTTTAGGGGATACGCCTTCTTATCTAGTCATTTTAGGAATGATGCAGAATTTATCCCCACATTTTACACACTATAAAATCCTAGCCATTTCTATTAAGGTATTGTTTCAACCCTTATCAACTTACTTATACCTTTTAAATGTAAGCCTTCTAGCTCAATATGCCTTTATATATAAGCTTATACCTCACTGGGCAAGTTCCTATAGAGCAGGCCAGTTTTCCCAGCTTTTCTGTAGACCTGGTGTAGGCACCTGGCCAATTTTGAAGAGGTTTTAAAAGTATCCACGACATTCATGTAATCAGCCATGCACTTCACAAGCTCAATATATATGATAAATTTGGTGTTGAGGATGGGCCGCATCTTGGGGCCTGGCTAGGGATAACAGGCATAGGATCTGGGTATAGTATTTGGTAATCTTTCTCAGCACCTGCTGCCCCTTTATAGTGGGGTAGAGCTTTGCGTTTCTTCCTCTCAATCATCTCCATCCCTTACATAGAGCTTGTGGCTAGTATCAGTTACAACTTCTCTCCTCTTACACATACTCACACCAGATGTAACCTTGCAGTATTCAAGCAGGTACACCAGAAAAACACACCTAATTCTTTTTTATTAATAGATATATATGTGGTTACCTTTATGTCCTTCTTTAAAGCTTTGGGACTCCAGGATTAATGCTTCAGGCTCTTCCAGTAGAAACATCCCAGCTCTGGGTTTGGGTTTCCAAACCCTCTTTGCAGCCAGATGTGCTATTGGTGACTGTATTACCTCTGCTTACCAGGACTCTTTTGGTACTCTCTCTGGAGCACCCACAGACTTTGGCCCACTTGGTAACAGTGGCAAAATTGACTATAGGTATGCAAAAGTGAGAATTCAAAAGGGAGAATCTAAAAGTGGCCAAGCCAACCATACTTAAACTTTAAAAATGTCTTTTTATAATATAGGGACAACTTTTTTGCAACTTTTTAGTTGGGAGAATGCATAGAAAGTATTTCATATGATCATAACAATTTCCAATTTCAGATGAGCAATTCTAATTCAATTTCAAAAATTTGAAGTTGTTGGCTTGGCTACTCTTAGATTCTCACCTTTGAATTCTCACTTCTGCATCCCTACAGCCAGTTTTGCCACTGTTGCCGCCCACTTTGCTAGGCACACTTGGGTGCTTCCAGGACAGCAGAATGCTTTCTGCTGTAGCCAAAAACAATCTGCTACCCTTAATAATTGGTCCCTTGCAGCTTGAATCTTTATCCTGAACTGAGTACTGAGCTTTTCCCAACCACAGCTGTTCTACCTGTCTATGCTCTCTGCCTCTACATCCAGCCAGAACAGCCCTGATATGCAGTTTTATGTCAGCTTTATAAAGACCCAATTAAGCTTTTGTAAACCCTTCTGGGAAGAGGTCAGGCTCTCAATCTCCCTATTAGATAGCTGTTCTGGATCACATGGGTTGGCTCAGGCTGCTCAGCCCAAGGGTAGGGCCTGATATGGCTTGGGTGTTCCCTGGGATCCTTCAGTTCTTGCCTTCTTTAGCCAAGGCAGGAATAGAGAGATATTTATCTAGCTTAAACAAGCCTTTGGCAGGTAGCCTGGCCCTAGCAACCAGCCCTAGCTGCTCAGGGCTTGGCCCAAGCAGCCCTTAAAGTACCTTAGGGTGTGGGAGTGGATTTGGTTTGCTACTGCTCTTGATTTCTTCCCAAGCCCTCTGTTGTAGTGTGCAGCTTTAACCAGACCTTATGAAGCATAGCAAACATGATAAAGTTTGATAAACTTGGGTGGATCCTTTGTATCTTGAGACCAGATCTTACTGTATGACTTTGGTGCGCTAGGTGTTTGATATAACTCAAAGTGGCACAGCATAGACCAGATGTTTCTATGGGGAGGGGGAAGCCTCTTCTGTTAAGAGAAGAAAAATAGAGGAGAGATGTAGGACTGATTCCCAGGCTAGTAGATGTGATTCCTGCAACCAGCTTAGGACACTGCAAACCTACAAGAGAAGATCAGGGCTGAGATATATCTGGTTCATTATCAATATCCAATGCACTTAATATTAGCATCATCAATAAAAATGGATATATGGGGTGACTTCTGCCACATGGTGTTGGTCTTGATGGGAAGCAGAAGTGATAGAGTAGAGTATGTGGTTCAGCATGAGATGTGGAAAACTTGTGCAAGCCCAGACCTATGGCAAAGAGTTGTGTTTTATTTGCTAGCCCATTAACTCCTACATATCCAATGATATGGATAAAATCTCGTGTATGATATTTAACTTTGTTCCATGCAAGACTTTGGCTTTTCAATCTCAACAGCTGTAAAAACTTAAGTGTATATAGCAGCCAGCAGCAGGCTGGAGCTACTTGAACCAGCCTTTTCCGGAGCCACTTCTGTTTAAACCAGCCTGAGCTATCATGGTTGGTTTAGAGCTCTGTATAGCTTCTGGTACCCGCTCTATTTCCAGCAACAGTCTTCTGAGGAACCAAATATGACATCATTTCTAGTTTCTTATTTAGAAACTATGTTCTAAAATACTAGAAAGGATATCTTAATGCTGGATTTTGATATCTCAGAAACCCTTTTTCAGAAATAAGGTGGGTGCTTAGCTCTCCAGTTGATTGAGATTTATAAGCCAAGCAGCTTTTAAGTTTTTCACAAACTATTGCTATATAGATCTAGACTTTATCTGCTATTGTTATAGTGAACAGCAAATATCACAGATACAACACAAACAAGAAAAGGGACAACAGGGGTAAACCACACTAGTAGTGCCTGCCTATATGGATCAGTTAATATAAGCATCAAAAGTGTGGTGAGTGAGATAAAGATGATTTACTGTGGGATAAGGGAGGGAGATTATAGGTCAGTTACAAAACTTTGATTTCAGATGACTAGAATAAATCTTAGAGATATGTAGAAAATAATAATTTTTTACACTCCATCAGGGTTAAAAAGGTTTGTAGTCTACCCAGCATGCGAATACATCGAGGGTGGAGAAACCATGCGTCAACATGTGCTCTGTAGGTTGGGCTAACCGTATTAATTGTGCCAGCCAAGCGAGATTTTAAAACATAAAAATAAATAGGTCTGGTTTATTATTAACCAACAACTGTATGAGCGATCAGAACGAGGCGGAAGGCTTAATGGGTTATCCAAGGAACTCACAGTTGGCAGGCAAATCACGGATATCAATCTGGTTAGTGCCGCTGCACACGAATTTGTGGGGAGCCCAGCAATTCCACTGGTTGTTCACGTACTCCCAGCAGGGGGCACAGTTGGCGCCCTGGCAAGGGTAGTTCAGGTCACCACCGCCATAGCAAGTGTTCTTGCTGACGTCAGGGCAGATGATGCGCTTGGCAAGTGGCTTGGTGTCTTTGCACTTGGAGGGGAGCATGGTGATATCGACAAGGCCCTCCCAAGGTGGACAAGCCTTTGTATTGTCAAGGCGGTTCAATTTTTCGAAGCAGCCCCACTTGTTAGCACCTTGAGGCACCCAGCAGGGAGGGCAGCTCATGCCAGTGCAAGTCTCGGCTGCTTTACCACCGCGGAGACAAGTCTCTTTGGCGGCATCGGGACAAGAGCCAAGGACAGAAGCAACAAGGGAGAATGCAGGGAAGGATTTCATTCCAATGTCCCTTTTGCAAGTCACATCTTCCCTTTATACCAATGGCATTGCGGATAATTAAACCCTCGCTTCCATTTAGAAATGTTTATTTATCCTGGGACAATCGAGCACATTTATTTGTTTAAATCAAATGGCTCCGTAGCGCTTTTCAACGGCAATGTGACATTCAAGCCCCTGCTACAGAACATCATCACTCCTGATGACCACCAAACTTATTTTTAGCAGCACCTTATTTCTCTAAATCTAGTATCATTATAAGAGCAAAGGCCCACATCTATAAATAGATCTACTCATCCAAGAGTGATTAGCACAGCATATTTTTCATGCAAAAATGTTTGGAACGTAGGGCAACAACCATCTATTCGTTGAGCTTTGGATTTCCACTAAACTCAGATATCATCCCAGCGCCAGCGATCCAATGCCGTGGCTGAAATTTAAAATAGAACCAACTGGCCATAAAAGTCATTTACAAGCCTTTAAAAGGAAATTAAAAATAAATGTACCCCACACTCTCCATACCTTACCAAAGGCCACCCTCATTAGCGTACAGCCTGTAAACCCAGTTTCCCAAAGCTTAGATGAACGAAATCACCCTAGAATGGATCCATAAACAGGTAGTTGGCCATCAATAGGCAAGAATGATTGAGAATCCAATAAAAATCATCTGGGTAAGGCTACAAAATTTAAAAATTGGGTCACCTCCTCAGGCTTGATCATGTTTACTATGGAACTCTGAGATCAAGTGTACCCAGCTTCTGTGTTGAAATCAAGCCATATATACATCAAAAACTTGCCCCAACCTTGAAAATCTGCTCTTCTGTGAAATCATATAACTTATTCTACAAGGACATCCAAATCAAGATATATCTTATTAATTAAACAGCAATCCCAATCAATGATCATTAATTTTTGGACAATATCATAGTAATCAATAAAAGACCCCACATAACCCGCTAAAATGACTCATCAGCTACAAAAAGATGCCAAGTTAGATATAGGACTCCCCCAAAAGAGTTAATTAGAGGTAGTGGTTGCCAACAGATAACATATACAAGCAAAGTGAAAAATAAAAGTGTCTATCTTCTAAAGTCAGTTGAATAAGACATTTTCAGTATTTAACAAGAAAGTGACCTACTATCATAGCATCAATACAGCTGATACACACTGTGCCCAATGATAACCATGTGAGTCAAACAACTGGGTTATCACATCCCAAGTATCAGAACAAGGAAGCTTCAGGGAGACTCCAAGCAACAGCAAGTTCATACAGGCATAACAGTTAGCCAAGGCTGATACAACTAGGAGAAAACATAGTACTAACCTCAGGGTCCCTAAACTGTCCAGGAAGGCCACCAAAGTTTTCTACCCAAAAAAGTAAGCAACTGTCATGGAACCAACCCTAATCTGCTGGCTTGCTAGTGTTTGGGAACTGGAGGGTTGCGGACTGGGTGGGCAGGGCTCACCATAGGATTGGCGCTAACTTAATGAGGTAGGAATTTGACTTGCCCACCCATGACCACAGGCTGGCGTCAGGAACAATAGTATCTATTACTCCTGTGCAAGTAATATATATGATCCTAAATAGCTTATTGGTGTGATCCAGGGGAAGCTTAGCGGCGGATGCAGGTATTGGTTTGGGGATGACAGCTGGTTCCATGTCTAATTGTTAGGCAGGAAGGAAGTTGTATTTATATCTGAACAGGCAGGGCTCAGTAATGTTCCAAGGGCTTTTCTGGTTATATCTGGTAAACTAAGTAGATCTGGCCAAGGGATCCCAGGCTAATATATTGTCTGCGGTGTAGTCCTCGTACTCAGTCTTCAAGGGGTATTCTTTGAAATGGACAGGACCAAATGGAGCACCTGGCAGATGGTACATAGCTGGCAGATTGGCAGGAGGGTTGGATGATCTTTGAGTTAACTTTCAGATGACAAGAATAAAAAAATAGCAACAATTGGGAAAAATAATATCTCATAACCTTTATTTAAAAATGACAATGGGGATTGATCTTGGCCTGGCAGGTATTTATATCACACTGCCAGGCTTCAATTCCTGGTTGGGTTTTCTGGGCTTGGGCGGGTTGGCATTGGGGGGTCTTAGATGGCAGTGTGGCGCTTGGCACTGGCGGGTTGGCACTGGCCGCTTCAGGGTGAGAAGGCTTTAAACCCTTCTGTTTGGTGACTCGGGCTTTGGGTGCCTTTTCAGGTTCAGTGCCACTTCCTGTGCTTTGGGGGAGTTTGGAATAACTCTCATTGGGGAACTCAGACATTTCACTGAGAAAACCGCTGGTGTCAGGCATTGGCACCTTGGGGAAATTCTCGGCATCTTGCACTGGCAGTTTGCTTGCAGAATCCTGCAGGACAACTAAGGATTTGGGTCCTGGCGGGCTGGTAACAACTTTATCAATCAGTAGTGGGTTGTTGGGTTCCCAGCCTGTGGGTCTGGTAGTCTGCAAAGGGTTTTGTCCAGGGTTTGACTCTGGTTCTGTACTTTGGGGTTCAGGTGCATCCAAATTGTCATTTCTGACAGCAACAACAAAATAATTTATATATCTTAGGTATAACAGCAGGATGAAGTTTTTTCAAGCCCTTTTTAAAAAGTACATTTAGTTCTTGTCATTAGCTACAAACTATATATGATTAATGTTTCAAAGCCAACTACCAAGAGCCCTGGTGCTACAGAGCACTGTTAAGAGAAAAAATTTCCAGAATTCTACACAGCCCCTACAATAAATCACCTATACCCTTTATCCTAACCAAGCAACCAAAGACTGTGCCAGCTATAGAAATCAAAGCCTTGGAGCTTGTAAAGTTACACCTCCCTCTTAGGCCTTCACTTCAATTCCTGCCAAATGCTTTAGGACCTCAACCAAATTGTGTTTGAACAACTATCCAAAAGTTACTGAAAAGCCCAAGAAAAGCCCTTGAATTAATACTTGTGGAATTATTCCAAATATGCCCTACCTAACCCACCCAAGAGACACCCCTGGTTAAATATCATGTGCAAGAGCAGCCAGGAGCAGTGATAATTGCGTCCAAATCAAGTTCC
Source organism: Entomophthora muscae (assembly GCA_014839935.2). Classification (NCBI taxonomy): domain Eukaryota; kingdom Fungi; phylum Entomophthoromycota; class Entomophthoromycetes; order Entomophthorales; family Entomophthoraceae; genus Entomophthora; species Entomophthora muscae. The sequence continues at coordinate 146,028 of QTSX02003556.1, forward strand.
TCAATTTTTATTTGAATCAGTTTCCCTTTTGACTATGTCCATTCAAAATTTGTCAAGATTTTCCTGCCTTGCAAAATGCACTCATATTTGCTCGTCTTATTGGTCAATTGGTTTGGTGACATTCAATCTCCCACCCCAATTCCCTCCCCCCTTAAATGCATGCAAGAGTTGTAAAAGACCTTGCTTCATCATTCTCTACTCTAATAAAGTTCAAAATTTGTTAGTCTAATGCCGTAACTGTGCTGTTTTAGCAGAGTTACAAGGGGAAAAATATTTAGAAGCTAGATAATAATCTTTATTGGGAGATAGTGATGATATAGTTCATGTGAATCAATGGATAACAGGAACATGATTGGTGATCACACGGTTGGATGGAAGAAGGGGGTGGCTTGATCCTGATAATGAGGCAAGCGCCAAAACGAGGTATCCACCGTAGAGGATCATCATCTGTTCATGTTGTTGGATTTGGTAATTTGAGTTGACTTCCTAGTCTGGCTTCAAGTGACCGGATAATCAGATTGCGGGTCACAAAACCGCTTGGTTGGAACCTTGCTGGCAGGTCAAGCCTGCGGTTTCAACACCCCCCAACTGAAGGTCAGCCTCCTCTGGGAGCAGGTTGTCAGGGAGGTTGTCAGGAGCCCAGGCACCGTATTGAACTAGTTGTTGTTCTGTAGCTGGTAGGGAGGTCTCTCATTGTTTCTGTCTTGCTTTGCAGGGTTGTAGGCAATCATGGTGTAGGGTTTTGTCTTGTTTACGTTTCCAAGCCCTTGCACAAGGTAAGTGTTATTGTCGTTTACCTTCAGAATGATTGCAGGCCCCACTTTTTCAGATTGTAACTTTCTCTTGTCAACATTCATGACCCATACTTTGTTCCCAACTTCATGTCTATTGCAGATGGAGACAAATGTCTTTTACAGACGTTTATTCTCTTTGGCTGTTTGCTTGCAATTAGTCTCCATTACTTGAGGGTCTGAGCAAGGGGGGACTTCACTTGGAATTTACAGTTTGGGTCCTGTCAATGCTTGAATGATATTTGGCTGTATGCTGTATAAAATTTCAAACAGGCTTTTTCTGGTGGATCTGTTCACTTGGGTTTGACACACAAGTAATGTAGTCTGTAGCTGCTTATACCAGTCTTCAGGTCTCCTGGCGGTGAGTTTGGCTAAGGCTTGCACAAGGCTATCATTAAGCTGCTCTACTCTTCCATTGGCCTGTGGGTAGTATGGTGTTGTTACGGTGTGTTTGACCCCATTCTTGGTGAGGTATACATTGGTGTTTTTGGAGGTTAACTCTTTGCCTCCATTGGTTATCAGGAGTTCTGGCTTTCCAAACTGCTGATTATTTCTTTGCTAATAAATTGTCAAACGTCATTGCCAATGTGTGCCTTTACCGCTTGGGCTACTGGCCATCTTGTTGCAAATTCAATGGCGGTGATGATGTATTTCTTGTCATTGTGTTTCCCTGGCATGGGGCCAACAATGTCAAGAGCCCATACTTTAAAAGGTAGTTGTGTGCAGATGGGAAGTACTGACTTTGGCGGGGTTTTGCTTTTGGCAAATCTTTTGCACACCTCACATTGGTCTAGGACTTCCTGGACATTGCAGTATAAGGTTGGCCACCAGGCTTTATGTTTTAGGAACTCATATAGGTTTCTGCTCTTGGTATGTCCAAGGTCTCTGTGATAGGGAAGGATGATGTCAACTTGCTGATGTGTGGGGATGTAGGGAATGGTTGTGCCAGCAGTCATTTTTCTGTGAAGAGTCCCATATACATAAGCAAAGAGATGCTCATTCTTGATGACTGTTTCTTTGGTTATGTCAGTGGTGCCAGGGGGGAACCCTTTGTCTTTTGTTTGTAACACCCGGAGAGGCCAGTCTGGATTGAGCCCATTCTCTCCGCTTGAAGCAGGGACATACAGACAGGACAGGGCGTCTGCCATGGTAAACTTGGCCCCAGGCTTGTACTGGATGATCATGTTAAATCTCTCCAATAGTTTTATCCACCGCGCTTGGGTGCCTGACAGATTTGCTTGAGTCTTGAAATAGATGAGTGACTTGTGATTGGTTAATGCTGTGAATTCTTCCTGGCGTTCTAGGTAGCAACGCCATTTGACTAGGCAGTGCACAATAGCCAGCGGTTCCTTGTTGTGGATAGGGTATCTACACTTGCCATCTGTCAACTTCTGTGATTTGTAGGCTACAGGCAGGAAGTTGCCATCACTATTTTTAATTCATAGTACTCCCCCAATGGATGCATCTGAGGCGCCAGTTTCCATCTGGTATTCCCCGTCATGTTTGGGGTATTGCAGGATGGGAGCTGTTGTGAGCTTCTCTTTGAGGCGTCTAAAACAGATGTCACGTTGGGGGGTCCACACAAACTTAGACTTGGCGCCAGTTATGACGGATAAGGGGGCAGTCAGAACGCCACAGTCAGGTATAAAATGTTGTACATAGGCCACCATTCCCAAGAAGGTACAGAGCTCTGACTTATCTTTGGATGGTGGCATCTTGCAGATGGCTTGTATCTTTTGACTGTTGGGGTTGATGCTGTCCTTTGAGACTATATGCCCCAGGAGGGGTAGTTTCTCACAGAAGAACTGGCACTTGGAGGGCTTGGCCAACAGTTTGTGTTGTGCCAAGTTTGCAAAGACTGCTTCCAGATCTTAGTGGTGCTGTTCCAGCAAGGGGCTGTAGATGATAATGTTGTCTAGGTACACTAGGGCGTGTTTGCCTATGTAGGGTGAAAACACTTCATTTATGAAGGTTACAAAGGTGGACGGGGCATTGGTCATGCCAAAGTTGAGCACCACACATTTGTAGGAGCCGTATTTAGTATGGAAGGCTGTTTTGAGAATGTCTTCCTCCTTGATACAAATCTGATTGTAGCCTGCACTTAGATCAATCTTGGAGAAGACGGTGGCCCCTCCTAAGGCATCAAAGAGGTTGTCAATCAGTGGTAGAGGGTAACAATTCTTAATGATAACTTTGTTTAGGGCGTGGTAGTCTGTGACCAGGCGTAAGGTACTGTCTTTCTTAGCCACAAAGAATATGGCGGCCCCAAAGGGAGATTTTGAGGGGCAGATAAGTCCTTTTTCCAATGCCTCCTTGAGGTAGGCACATAAGGTGTTCTCTTTATTTGGGGCCAGCCTGTAGATAGGGCGCGCCTTGGGTACAGCCCCCTTGACTTGGATAGAGTGCTGAATATGCTTCTCAGGGGGCATCCCAGGTAACACTTCCTTAAAGATTTCTGGGTGGCGGGCCACAATGTTGCGGTCCTGAGACATGGAGGTATCCTGGTGGTCTTTGAAGTGTATGATCTTGTACTGGCAGGAGTCCCAGTCAATTGACTTTTAATCTTTCTTCTTGTCCTGGGTCTCTTTGATGCACACAAAGACGTGGTTGCGGAGCAGTTGGTCCACGGAGTCAGGGTAGATTTAGTGGTTCACATCTTCACGTTTGATGGTCAACACTGAGGTTGCCCAATCTACGTGAGGATTATTCTTTTGTAACCAGTCTAACCCCAGTACAATGTCAAACCTTGGGAAGTCAATGACAGGACCTTGGATGATGGAGTGAAAGTTCTCAAGCATGACAGAGAAGGGGGCAGTTTCCCTTATCACGGTGATGTGGTGTTCATCAGCCAGGACCACATTTTTAATCCATGAAGGATTAGTGGCCAGCTTGAACTTATCCACAAAGCTACTGTTGATAAAGGTTTGGTCTGCGCCTGAGTCCAAGAGTTCTGAGCCTGTGTAACTGCAAAAGCAGAAAGGATAGGACATCAAATTTATTGGGATGTCTGACAATGGTGTACAGTACTGGGTCTTATGAGGGCACCTAGATCATTGGGCATTGGTCCACGTCCTTGGGTCAGTATTCATTGTTGGGCAAGTCAGGAGCTGCGTGGGAAGAGCTTGGCTTACTTAGTGCTCTCCCTGGGCTTTTCCCTCATCTTGGTTGCCCTTCATGGCAATGACACAGAAATGAGTATGGTTTGACTGGCCATTGTTTCCATTTCCATGTCTGTTAGAACCCGTGAGCTTATGGTTGGTGTTGCTCCCGTTGCCTCCAGGGGGTGGTTGAGAGAGACGCCCGCTTAGATGGGAATCCTTGGGTCTTTCTTGTTTCCCAGTTTGTGCCTTGTGCAGAGCGTTGGATGTATGTTCTGATTTTTCTGCTTCATGTTATAGGCTTTGCAGGTTGGTCACCTGATCCAGGTTTACATGTCTCATCACGTGCAACTTGAGAGCATCGTAGTACATGAGGTGTGTGGCTGGGGTGTCAAAGGCCATATTGGATGGTGCACAAAAGCAGAGTTCCTTGTAGGCGCAGGTGAGTTTTTTTACAGTGCCTGTCTGGGTCAGGTTCTTTACTTGGCAAATGATCATGAGCTCTGTGTCCTTTAGCACAAATCTTGCCAAGAAGTCTTGCTTAAAGGTATCCCAGTTCTTGTCCGTGTGCTCTTCATGCCACTTATTGCACCAGGTGCCAGCATCATGGGTCAGGCAAATGGAAATCTCTGTGATCCAAAATGTCTGTGGGCATTCCATCTGAGCTAGCTTGTTCTGGGCGGACTGGATCCATGCGGCGGTGTTGTTGTTGTTAGCCCTGGCAAAAGGTTCCAAGGCGCGCTTTGTAGTCTTTGGGCTACATAGGCGGGTATGGTGGTTTTGTTGGCTGGTTGCAGCATTGCTGGCAGAGCTTGGAAGAAACCTTGTTCAGACATGGCATTGAAGGTGGGTAGCAGGATCACTGTGTTTTGGTATACAACAAAACCATCAGGTATTGCGGTACCAGGAGTGTATGGAGTCCAGTCAGGCGGGAGGCCAGACATAATTCTGTTGAGGATTTGTTGGCTGCGGTGTGTGCGGGCAACAGGCAGAATTTTTCAAGATAAGGTAGGATGGAGAACCTACCTGTGCTACCAATGTTGTAACTGTGCTGTTTTAGCAGAGTTACAAGGGGAAAAATATTTAGAAGCTAGATAATAATCTTTATTGGGAGATAGTGATTATATAGTTCATGTGAATCAATGGATAACAGGAACATGATTGTTGATCACATGGTTGGATGGAAGAAGGGGGTGGCTTGACCCTGATAATGAGGCAAGCGCCAAAACAAGGTATCCACCGTAGAGGATCATCATCTGTTCATGTTGTTAGATTTGGTAATTTGAGTTGACTTCCTAGTCTGGCTTCAAGTGTCCAGATAATCATATTGCGGGTCACAAACCCGCTTGGTTGGAACCTTGCTGGCAGGTTGAGCCTGCAGTTTTGACACTAATTTGGCCATTTGGTTTTTTCTGTTGCTTTTGGTGTTCAGTTGATTCCTCCCCCCTTGTGGTCTCCAAGGAATTGTTGGCAACAACCTTTCAGTTGTTTCTGAAACCACAATTTTTATTGTGGTTGAGAGCTTGGTTTTATTACCTACTAGCCTGCTCCCAAATTCTCACAGAGCTGCTGTATCTAACATGGGGCAGTAGATCTATATCAAGTTGCTGCAGGCAATCCAGTGTTCCAAGAGGGCTTCAGTAACCATTAAGTTACTAGAAAAATCTTCAAATCAATCAACAATTTTCATATCAATAACAGGTCAACCATCTTAATTGAGGAGCCCAACAGTCTATTTGTAATACTCAAGTATTGAGGGTAAAACTTTAGTAACATAAGATGGCAGGTTTGGCAGCTCAAAGCTGTTCAAGGCGTAGACAATTGGATAGAAGTTTATTGTCTGACAGAAGGATTTGGCAAGAATGTTGCATTGTCTAAGGCTAACTCAAGGTACAGTAGCATAGCTGCAGGGATCACGTAAGTAGCCAAGTTGAGAGTTGAGCAAGATGACACCAGAGGTGTCCACGGGTTCAAATCCATTGAGTTGAGGTGAGTTGGCTTATTTTACAATATCTATTTTGGTCCCTCTAGTTCAGGATCAAACTGAGCATTGGTTGGCTGGTTGACCCCTATCCCAAGGTAAGCTGTCAAGACAGCTGTGAAGATTATGTAGTTCATCTTCTGACTTGGGAAGTGGTAATTGGTTTAGTAAGATTACTTGCTTAGCCTAAGTAACGGATTGATTAATGTGATAATATTGAGGAGGATATTCACTCAATGATAGCACAAACTATCATTGAGGGTTTTGTCTTTATTTATACTAGTGGACCTGCAAGGCATAATTATTGGAAGGCATGGCATTGGGGAACCAAGAGTCTGAGTTGCATCTGTTATTCCCTTTTCTAAGTTGGCTTGGGTGTCTGGCAATTGAAGGTTTGGCTAGATCCCAGTTTGCATTGGCATAGTGCAAGTTGGGCATTCTCCATGCATCTAAATTCATTTACTAAATTTAATGCATGATTTTCATTGTTGGAGAGCCTTTCAGTCCATTCCCCATTTGGCAAGCTCCCAAATTGGGCAGCAGTTCCTCCCAAGTTTGGCTTTAGGGAAATTGCCTTTCCTGATTTCCCAATTTGGCTATTTCCCAAAGGAGTGGATGGGGACTGGCCTGCTGGCATTGGAGGGAAAAGGCTGGTAGGTGGCTGACAGGTGGCAGGATGGCTCATGGGTACCTGGTTTGCAGATGGCTTGCAGGTGGGGCTGACAAGAATGGCAGGCTCTTGCGCAGTGGCTGTGTGCATCTGCTCAATGGCGGTGGGCATCTACGCGTTGGCAGTGGGCAACAGCTTGGTGATGGCAGGCTTCTGCATGGTGGCGGTGTGCATCTGCTTGGTTGTGGTGGGGGCCTGCACAGTGGCGGCATATATCTGCTTGGTGGCAGCGGGAACCTGTGCAGTGGCGGCGGACATCTGCTTGGTAGCGGCGGGTGCCTGCACGTTGACGGCGGGCAACAGCTTGGTTGTTGCAGACTTCTGCATGGTGGCGGCATGTATCTGCTTGATGACGGCAGGGACCTGTGCAGTGGCAGTGGACATCTGCTTGGTGGCAGCAGGTGTCTGCATGTTGACAGTGGGCAACAGCTTTTGTTGTGGTGGACTTCCGCGTGGTGGCAGCATGTATCTACTTGATGGCAGCGGGGACCCACGTGGTGGCGGTGGACTTCTGCTTGGTGGCAGCAGGCGCCTTCATGTTGACAGAGGAGTGACAGCTTGGTTATGGTGGGCTTTTGCATGATGGCAGTGTGTATCTGCTTGGTGGCGGCAGATGTCTGCACATTGGCGGCAAATGCCTGCTCAGTGGTAGCAGGTGCCTTCAAGTTGATGATGGGTGACAGTTTCTTGCTTACACAACTACAAGTGCCAGGAATATTCCTGACACTATTGCAGCTTCTCAAAAAGGAGCATAGGTGTGTTAATTTTTATTGTATAACTTAGACACCATCTCAAGCCAGAAAATACACATTCCATAGCCAATCTCACTTCTTATATCAAGGCACCATTTCTGTATCACTATGGCTGGTACAGGATCCCATATCCTCCTTAAATATGCTCATATAGTACCTGTATATATCTCTAGCTGTCCATAATATCCTTCATATGCATAGTAATAATACAAATACCTACTCAGCGCCCCAGGAGAAGTATACATATGCACTATACTTATCAATGGACCATCTCTTTGTTTTTCATGTATGATCCCTATGAATACATGCCCAAGGGCACCAGGGATAAAGAATCTTAGTGTGTAACAGTATGTCCCACACCTTAACCTATAGCAGAAATCCTTAGTCCAAAGGGTATTGGGATGTATCTGATGATCAAATGCTCCAAGAACATTGTACCCTTGCTTAATATATCTGATAAGCTCAATCCCATCTAATATGTACAGGCCCAGGGTTCACCAAGGCTATAAAACTGAGCAAATCTTGACCCAAAAAGTGTCCTGTATTTTAAGCAAGCTTCCAATAAATAACACAGGCCAGGGAGCTGGTGTAATACCCAGAGATGATATATACTATTGGAAGCATATATGGCAGGAGGTTGACAAATTAGAACCCAGTCAAGGCAGTGACAATTGGGTATATGGTCATTAACCAGCGGAAGACCTTAGTGTGGACGTTGTATCTTCCAAAGTTTCCGGAAAAGTAGGTTAGGACGTAGTACAGAGTGGTGTGCACTGCAATAGACAGTGTGGAATGCAGGGACACCAGGGGAGGCCAGGGACCAGTGTGTGAGGAGTTGAGCTGTCCTGGGTCAAAGTGAGGGTCATGAACTAGCCCTTCTGGTGAGAGCCCAACAAACTCTGCTCCCTGTTGGTAGCCCCCAATTCCAAGGCAAGCTGTGAGCACAGCTGTGAAGATGAGATGGTTCATCTTCCTTGGATTGGAGGGGGGTTGGCTGAGGCTTTAACTATTAAAGTTGACTTAAGTTGTTTTAAGTAAGATTTCACTTTATTGAGGGTATTAATCTCAATAATAGCACAAGCTATTACTGAGAAGGGATTCTTTTGTTGTGCCTTGCCCCCACAAACAGGCCTTTAATAAAGTTTAAATTCAATTTTGAACTTAAGTTTGTATTGATAATTTATTAGTAATTTTAAATCAAACAATTACCTTGGTTTTTGCTCTTGCTTTGGTTTCATGCTTGCTTTTGGCTTTTGTTTTTGCTCTCACATGTTTACACATGGTTTCTATTTTACTTTTTATATAATATCTATTCTAAAGATAGATTTTTTTACTTTCACCTCCTTGCTTACGCAACAGCCATCTTCTTCCCCTGCAGCATGCAGATCTTTGCCTTTCTGTTACCAGCAGCTTCCCCACCACCATTTGTTTCCCCTCTTGTTTATCAATCAATCTTTTCAGAAAACTCCCTGTTTTGCTCTGAAGATCTTCCCCAAGACTTGGTTTTTCTTGCCTATAAATAAAGACATCAGAAGAATAAGCTTTTAAGCTGAAATTCTAAGTGGTTTTCCCCAATCACTATCACAGGTTTTTTTACTTCAATTTTTATTTTTTCTTTTTCTCAATCTTCAATTATAACTTCAAAATTTACTTAGGATCTTATTTTTATTAATTTTAGGTTTACAGTAAATCACAAATTTGTTAGGTCTCAATTTGCTTCCAGATTTATTAGAGCTTTAAATATCTAGTACAATTCAGATGGAGATAGCTAGACAAAAGCAATTAGCTTGTTGTCACTATTCTTTAATATTAGGGATAGTCTAAATAACTTTATGTTAAGATATTCTCACAGGGAATATCCTTATGTGGATATACCTTTAGTTACCAACAAATCTTTATTCAATACTTTGCTCTATGTAGTTTGTTTAGGGTTAGCTAACTCAATGAGTCCTTTTGTGTCAAACCATAAGTTTTTAGCAGGTCTCTTAAAGGTACTTTTACAAACTGTACCTACTTTTCTTTATCTTTTAAACCTTAATCTGAATGCTTTGTACGGGACCATATATAATCTTGTACCCTATTGGGCAAGATCTTACAATACACCCCAAACTCATCCTTGGCCTTTGCAGCCTTCCCAAAGTAGGGGGAAATTTCAAGGTAAAATCCAAGATTCAGTCTTAGCCCAGCAAAGGTTCAAAAGGCACATAATTTATTGTAAACTTATTATATCCTTTTAAAAAATGCCTTTCAGAAAAGTGTCTCTGTTATAAGGAGTATATCAGTTCCTTTATTGAATTATGGTACCTGAGTGCAAATAATTGGGATTCTTTTCTTAGCTACTATTCTTTCAATGCATATCATCAAAGTAACATATACATTAAAGCATTTAAAGGATAATAAATGGTACATCTTTAGGGTTAAAATAACCTTTTTGTATCCTGTCCCAATTCCTTCTTGGAAATATAATTGTATTAAGAGCTTTAAGTATAGAAAAAACTAACAAGGTGAAGTTTCTTTCAAATATTTTTATTCTAGAAAAAAAATCTGAAAACCAATTTATCATAAACATGCAATATCAGCTGCCAAGCTGGGGTGCCCGCTTGAGGGTCAGGTCTATTGGAGTCCTTGCACAGGATAGGGGGTTACTTGAAGTCTGCTTTTTAGTGCCTGGTTTAATCCAGGAGTTGGCTCCAACTCATACCCAATGCATCCTGTGAGGTCCCTAGATATATTTATTATTTTTTAGGGAAGAAATATTGATACATCTCCCCCTCCATTAAACTTAATAAGAGCTAAATATTTTAAATTTTATAGCTTCTTTAGTTGTCCCTTTGGCAGATCACTTTTAGGTTTAGACATTTTTAGGGTTAGCATACTAGTAAGCTATTCAGACTTTTTGGTACAAACCCTCTTCTTCAGATTTAATATGCTATACCTCTCCACACTTTAAACTCAACATTAACTAAAGCTAGCTCATAAAGATTTAATCAAAGGCTTTAGATAACATACTTCAGGAAATATGTCAGTTAAATCCATGTCTTCTATACAGCACTAGTTTATTTGATCTTTAGGGCCTTTACTAAACTCTGGTTAAGTTTAGACCCATCCAGGTTATCATCTTAAAAGTGTTCTTTAATTCAGAACCAAAACATTTTTAACAACACTGTCACAGTAGCATCAGTTTTGCCTGGAATAGACTTTCCAAAAAAAGAAGAGGGGTGTCAAGACTCCAGAATAATGTAATAAACTTGACCATTATTCCCCTTTGCTGATTGATTAGATGGTCAATTGCCATTTACCTGGCTTGATTATAAAAGCATCAACTTATCCCATCCCTTGGATTTGGCCAATTGATACACTGATGATTAACCCAAAGATTGATCCTGATCCAAAAATGATCCGCCAATTGGACTTGACCTGAACAAACAAACTTGATCCCTAGGCCATAATCACAGAACAATTAATAGCCAATAAGATGAAATACTCAAGAATATTAATGCAAGTTGATTTATGCCAAACATTTGTACCTCCAGATACCTTGAATTCTATGACTAATATGGAAGGTCATTATGAAGGATAATGCATGATGTGAAAACCCAATAGACAGGGTAACTAAACTTGCACATGCATAAACCGTAAACAAGATGCCGCCAACACGCTGGTGAAGTGAGCTGAGGCCCGGTAATCCATTGAAGTCCCATGCCAGACTGACATGGCTGCCTAGCTCTAGGAGCTGAAACTAGCAGTCTGGGGAACAGATAGACTGACTAGTAAGAGTTAGATGCGTCAGATAACTATCTGGCAAGAGGGCCTATCTACCCTATATAAAGTGCTCTCCTAACTAGAGATTGAGCAGAAAAAACATCACCCTTGGATTAGAGATTGAATATCTCTAATTATAGTATCACTACTAGCTGCCGCCTAGTAGTCAGTTGTATCCAGATAAAGTGTGCCGCTGTCTATCTGCAGAACTGTGTTTCTTCTCCTACAGCCTTAGGACTCCGTCTGCCGTAGCCATATCCCAAGACCTGATTGGTAGCTACATACTGTTGCCATACAGTCCCCTATCAACACATATACTACCATGTACTTTAATAAAAATAATACCTCAAGACCCCAAAATCTTGACAGTGGTGCTCACTACAAATACAAGTTGCCATTGGAGTCAAGCTAAGGCGCCACCTTGCCTCTTTCCCACCCCAGCTTTGTTGATAAGTATGGGGGGTTGTATGGACACTAGTGACACCAGGAGGGACACTAGTCTCCGCCTGGCAATCACGCCACACAGAGCTGTTGAGCTCCAGGATGACTGTCTTCATTTGGACCCTGTCAATGCCCCAAGACCACACCAACCTCGCCAGTATTATTTAGAAGAGGTTCATACCATGCTAGGTGCACTCCTATACGGTTGTCAACACAAAGGGGCCCAACATGAAGCAGAGTTCCCCCTGTTTATTTATAACCTGAATGCTGCCAACCTCTGGACTGCTTATTGCCAGTACCAGGAGGCTAACAGCATGCAGATCAGCCAGCTACTTAACAAGGAAAAAGGGCAAATCAAAGACTTCCTCTCTTACTTTGTTCACCCAAGCATTAAACACTTGCAGCAACTTGTTGCAAGGCAAAGCTTGGAGATCACAGAGCTAGGGGCCAGCCGCAATGAATTGCAGGAAGCCCACTTAGTCACCATTAACAAGTTGAACACCAGCTTCAACTCACTATAGGGTATCCTTATAAACCTGTTTGAAACCACCAACCATGCCCACTTCAGAGTGGACAAGATAGTTCAACAATTCAACTCTCAGGTCAGGCAAATTGTTGCCAACTGCTTCAAAAGCACTGGCATCACCCCACAGTGAATCACTTACTTGACAGACCACTGTATCAGCCTAACTCAAAGTATTGAAGAGTTGGCCAAACGCGCAACGCAAAATGGAGAGACTCCTGATAAGGAATCTCTACGTTGCATAATGGACAACACTGACAAGAGATGTACCAACTGGTATAACAAGTTGGTGGCATACATTAATAAGCTGGCAAGTAAGCTTGAAAGCCTGAGAAAAGGGAATTTCCCTCCCCAGTTGGGCATTTCTTCCCAGGAGCTTGCCTCAGAACCCCATGATTGTTGCCTATACCACAACGCCTATGTGGATAACAAGAACAATCTTTGGGAGACCATCAAAAGTGTATGGGAACTGGCCAGCTTGCTGTACAAGGATCTTGAGTCCACACACAAGCAAATTGCCCACTTGGAGGAAGAACGCATGAAGGACAAGCAACGCCAGGGTACACTTACCTCTACGGTCCTTATGCTGGAAGAAAACCACAGTAATCTACTGGAATAGCTGAATCAAGAACAAGCTTTTAGAAAGGAGATGGAGCTCAAATTTTCTACAAGACTAAGCAAGCTTGAGAATCAGGATAGCAGAGCAGGCAGTAGTAGCTCTAGACAAGGCCTATCCCCCTTCCTGCCTCTTCCTTGGAAAGGCAGACTTCCTCTCCTGACTACTTCCATGAATTAGGATCCAATTGTGAGAGTAATGGCTCTCAGTACACGCGCAATGTACCCATGGGAGTTGCGGCACTTCCCCCTCTTACACCAACGACCTCCACCAGGCTTCCTTCTATTCCCTCCAGAAGACCACTGGCCACCCCCATAGAAGAGACCCTGGTGCCTGACCACAAGTTCAAGCCATTGAACTTACCCAAATTTGATTGTAATGGAAACATAAGAACGTTTATACAGCTATTCAAGATGTCCATGAGAGGGTCATCAGACCACATGAAGGCCACTACTCTCATCAATGCCCTGGACCCCACCAGCGTGGACGTCATCATGCCGCGCCTACCCCAAGAAGAATGGACATACACAGACGCCAAACAGGCGGTCATTGACAAATTCAGCAGCAAGACAAAACTCCAGGCCAGAAAGGCGGAGTTTAGCAATATCTCCTTTAAAAAATACAAGACTGTCCCCAACTTTGCCAACTGCTTCTACCACAAGGCACAGATTTTCCTTGGAGCCGGGGTACTTTCTGACTTGGATTATTGCATCACTATGAGCAGAGCCTTACAACCATATTGTGAGCTTGCCAACGTGATGTTCCCAGTACTTGACCAGTCCAATGACACGCAGAGAATCACTAGCTACCTCAGCAGACTTGGGTCCCAGTTTGAAGCACCTAACAAGGGTCAATCAGGTAAAAGTTTTAACAACTTTAAGGAACGCTCCCAAACCCCCAAGCCAACCAAGTCCACTTCAGACGCAGATAAGTCAAAAGGAGAAAACAAATCCTATTGTAATTGGGTAACTGCAATAAGTGCAGGAAGAGAAGCCACTTTGCGGCAGGCTGTTGAGGAGGAAAGCCTAAACCCGCCTCTGTCAATGTGGTCACGGTAGCCAAACCTGCAGAACAGGGAAAAGGGAAGGGTGGCCAGTAACAGAATATACTGGTCCCGCCAATCCCCTCCCTATTCCAAAAGATCCCAATTAAGGAACAGCTAGCCAGCGCTCAGAGGATACCCCTACGGTCTCCATGCCTGCCTGCAAAGAGATAACACCTACCCAGCAAAATCCACAGACACATCCACGGCCAGCAACCAGCCCCTTCCTGGACTCTTCCAACCAGAAAAAGACTTCAAGGAGGACTCTATTCATAAGCTAGTAGCGGACGACCTGTATGCAATCCCCACCCAAGGGAGAGGCCGCCCCAGGAAAATTGACGCCAACACAATAGAGACTGTCTCAAAGCCCTACACCGCTCAAGTTCAGGAGGTATGTACTGGTTCTAACCCAAATGTATCCAGCAATCTGCAGCCACTGAAAGGTTTACAGTTCTCCATGCCACTGGAGACCATAGTAGCCAACTTCCCTGAGATTGGCCAGAGCCTCCGCCAGTATTTTGATACCCCAGGACCACTGGGTATTCATTTATTAAATCTACAATCCAAATCTTACACCAAATGTACTTATGCTGATATTTCAGTAAATAAGGTAAAAGTACAGGCCATCATAGATAGTGGGGCCCCCATTAATATAGTCTCAACCTGCCTGGTGAAAAGACTGGGTCTGGCTCCAGACATAGCCCACTCCAAGGTCTATGGTACTGCTGGCATTCATACCACTACTTTGGTTGGAGCATACAGTTCACTGCCAATGAGATTCAGTTCAATTGTGGTTTCTTTGCCTGCTGTGGTTTTTCCCAGTCAGAACTATGATATACTGATTGGGACAGCATTCCTTTGAAAATATGGGGTTAAGCTAGACATGGAAGTGGACACCCTGACGCTACTCAGTCAGACAATCCCACTATACTACTCTAAGGAGAAGCTACCATCACGGGAAACTAAAAGCATACACTGGTGTACAAGGACAGAGTGGTAGCAGTACCCTATCATATCAAGGGGGGAAAGGGCAAGTGGCTGCCTATGCAAATAAAGAAGCACAAAGGCATACCCCTCCAGTCAAGATCAACCTTCATGCTAAGAAGCGGCACCCAGATAATCACCAACTCTGGGTTAACCCTAGACATACCTGAAGGACTCTATGGGGAGATTCATCAGCCTAGGATCCAGCTTTTCAGGACCTCAAGACCAAAGTTGAGGATAAACCCCAAAATTGGCATATCTATTGCTCGTACAGTTGCTGGGTCCGCTAAAAGGCCCATCAATTCCTGCAAAAGATCTTGCTGAGAGGGCAAGTTGTCCATCACATTGAACCCACTGGCAGTACTCATGATCCTCTTCTTCAAGTCTAACCGGGGTCACTTCTGGGTCACCACAAAAAGGAACAGAGGGATAATATCCTCACCTTGGAATAGATCTTTGATGGAGAAGCCCTCCTCTCCCAGACAGAACTGGTTAAACACAGATTCTTGTGTTCCCCCAAAGGTGTTGTATTGATCCTTGGCTGGACTTACATCCACTTCTTGCCCCTCAGTTGCCCGGCTTGAGACCCAAGTAGCCTGCTTGGGTGACCGCTCCTCAACGGGCCCTTCAATGAGACGCTTCCCGGAGGTAGTTGCAGCATTCTCCTCTGACTGCTTGCTGTCTTCTTGTATCTCCAATTTGAAAGGGTCTTCTAACCCTGTGAACACTGATTCTGAGCCACCATCTCAAAGCCCACAGATCAGCACCCCTCTGGCCTTGAGCAAAAGGCTTTAGAATACCTTGCGCTTTTCTTTGGACATTTTGGTAATGTACTGCCTAGTGTCTGTCTTGCTAGTGTAATTTGTGTAGTTCAAAGTATTGTCCATATGCACAAAGCCTCTGGTCTAGAGAAGAATATATGGTCAAGTCTAGCCGGGGGAAATGTCAAGCCTCCAAAATAATGTAATAAACTTGGCCATTATTACCCTTTGTTGATTGGTTAGACAGTCAATCACCATTTAGCTGGCTTGATTGTAAAAGCGTCAACTTATCCTATCCCTTGAATTCAGCCAATTGATACACTGATGATTAACCCAAAGATTGATCCTGATCCAAAAATGGTCCACCAATTGAACTCAACCTGAACAAACAAACTTGATCCCTAGGCCATAATCATAGAACAATTAATAGCCAATAAGATTAAATACTCAAGAATATTAATGCAAGTTGGTTTACGCCAAACATTTGCACCTCCAGATACCTCAAATTCTATGACTAATATGGAAGGTCATTATGAAGGATAATACATGATGCAAAAACCCAATATATAGGGTAACTAAACTCGCACATGCATAAACCGTAAACAAGATGCTGCCAACACGCTAGTGAAATGAGCTGAGGCCCAGTAATCTATTGAAGTCCCATGCCAGACTGGCATGGCTGCCTAGCTCTGGGGGCTGAAACTAGCAGTCTGGGGAACAGATAGACTGACTATTAAGAGTTAGATGCGTCAGATAACTATCTGGCAAGAGGGCCTATCTACCCTATATAAAGTGCTCTCCTAACTAGAGATCGAGCAGAAAAAATATCACCCTTGGATTAGAGATTGAAGATCTCTAATTATAGTATCACTACTAGCTGCCGTCTAGTAGTCAGTTGTATCCAGATATAGCGCGCTGCTGTCTATCTGCAGAACCGTGTTTCTTCTCCTAAGATCTTAGGACTTTGTCTGCTGTAGCCATATCCCAAGACCCAATTGGTAGCTACAGACTGTCGCCATACAGTCCCCTATCAACACATATACTACAATGTCCTTTAATAAAAGTAATACCTCAAGACCCCAAAATCTTAATAAGGGGAAATAAATATCAAAGAGCCCTTAAAGTACTTAGACAGTCTCAATTTTTATTGATACATATGGGTTATAAAAGTTCTAACTGTGTGAAAATAAATGAATTTTCACCTCCCAGAGTTCTACCCAGATAATTGTTCACTTAGGTTTATACAATACCACTGCCTGGCTCTTGGCAGTTACCATACAGTCACCCAAAGTTAAAAAATTATGACACCATAAACACATCAACTGAGGCCTTCAATTCAGAGGTGAAAATATTTCCTTGTAGTCAATCATCTTTGAGTTCACCCCACTTATCAGAGTTATAGTCCCCCCACTTTTCCTCTGAAAACTTGTTTTCAAATATTTCTTCCTATCAAAAAGTAAAACTTAACTTCTCCCTCTAGATGAAAGCAAATTTGGGAACAAAAACCCTATATCATACCATGACAGCCGCCATCTTGTCTTGGTTGTGAAAGCAGTCTAATTGTAACCCCCAAGCTTTTTAACCATTGCCCCAAAACCATTTCTTCTCTGTTACAGAAGTAACAAAGCTGATGCCCAAGGCGGGAATCAAACTCACGCCTAGCCGCCAGATGGGGAAAGCAGGTGGCAGGGGTTTGCCTGCACCTGGATTTGCTTCAAAAAGCAAAAATCTAGGTGCAGGAACCATTCCTGCTCAGGAAGCAGCTGTGGGGCCTGTTATGGGCCCCAAAAGCTATGGCCAAGCCTTGGTGGGTTTGGCTGGGCCTGGGCAGGCTAATTTTAGCTGCCCAGCGACTCCCAGCTCAAGCCCACCCTTCATTTAGTAATTTGGGGTTCTCAATTGGGAACCCTTTTTTTAATAAAGTTCTTTTGTCTCAGAAATTCCTGTCAAGCCAGTCCCAAAATAGGAATCAAATTGGAAAAGACCCCATGACACCTACAGCCAAACCTGGTAGAACCAATACCTGCAAGTTTCTTTTGCTGCCAATGAAACCATTTCCATCCAGCTTTTTAGAGTATTGTATATCACTCTAAAAGGCTTGGTGGATTCTATGGCTCCTGTCACTGACCCCTGGTCCTTGCTGGGACGCCCCCTCACCTATGTTATCAAATTAGCCCAAATTCTGTGATGGGCTTTATCCCCTTACCTGATGGCCCAGCCTATACCTGCAGCTTCTGATCCAACCCACAGCCCTTGGATTCCTGACACAATCTTGTTTAATATGTTTGGTTTACCTTAAATTAGTCTCTTTCTTTTATAATCACCATATATTTTCATCTAGCATAATGGCTGTTTCATCAATGCTTAAATATGATGGACCTATTTTCAGCTATCATATACCATTTACTGCAGCTCTCACACATGTTAAGGTAAGTTCATCAAGGTCAGCTCCAAGAAAACAAGCTGGGAGCCCAGCAGATAATAAATAAAGTAAATCTATATGATCAATGAAAAATTGACCTCATCAATAACTTTTAGAAGGGAAAATTAGAGTCAGGCTGAGCTTTGAGCACCTATCCCCACCAGGGAAAAAGGGCAGCATCCAAGGGTTTGGGGCCATGTTTAAAACTTTGAATCCAGCTTATGGTACCTTAATAAAGTGCTGCCTTGCCTAAATGGGTTCATATTTATTTTATTTCTTCAGTTGCTGATTGTAAGATCACTTGAATAGATTCTCAGAAGCTTTATGGCCAACCTGCAAACAAATAGAATAAAGCAGTGTTAATTAAATGCCTATCTAAAGCCAAGGGTGTTAAGGCAATCCCCTATTAATTTAACAGGCATAGCTAGCAGCCTGACCATGGTTTTCTGCTAGCCCTGATCTTTTGCTCAACCAAGTGCTGAAAGCTGAAAATAAAGCTGCTGAAATTCCTAGCATTCATAGGGTTTACCTGAGGTGCAGCAGCATGGCACTTTGGCAAACAAGAGTCATAAGAGAAGTTTCTTTGGAATGATTGCAGGCTCTTTGTGGGGCTTTTTTGGTTATTTTCTTAAGCAGATCAAACTTTTTGATTGTCTGAATGATGGGATTTTTAATTTCAGCAAGTGATAAAGAACTGGCTACTATATTAAAATAAAATATATCATCATTATGGCTTGATCAAAGTAAAAGGCTAGATTAAAGCACACTAAAAGGGCCACTTGGCAAGTTTTGATCATAAGAAACCCATGTTGAAATAAGGATTCACTATTTTTTATATACATATCCATTAAAATCAACTGGAAAATTTATAAGTAATATAAAAATATCATCAGTAATTTTCAGAAAATGGTAGACCATGTTACTATGTTTATTCCAGAGAGAAACAATGGGCTTTACAATTAAGAAATCATGTTATTAGCCTGGAACATGGCATCAGAAATTGGTTCTCATGGTCTACAGATGCCGGAAGTCATACAGTAGTTTTCAAACCTGTTGAGTTAAACGTAAAATCTCAGTCTAAAAGCAAAATCAAGTTGGATCCAAATCTATTGTAATTTAATATAATTTCTTTGATTTTTGATTTTGTTTTTAGACTGAGTTGTATTTATTTTTAGACTGAGGTTTTACATTTATCTCAACATGTTTGAAAGCTACTGTAAATGTAGCCTTTTGATTAGAGGGATTTACAATAATGAAATTTTTTTCTTGGCGTAGATTGATAAGAACTGATAAAGTGAAACCCCTTAATAAATGTTAGAAAAATTTCCAAAAGAAAATTCTGGACTTTAAAGTCAAACTGGATGAACTGACATTGGAGATATTATCATTAAACTTTTATGCAACTTGCGGTATCTGAAAGGGGAAGGAATAGGAAAATGGGACATCTCCTTAACATAACTTAGGGTAGTTATAATATATTTTTCAATTGAAGATTCTTCATATTTTAAAGGTTGTACTTGTTGCATTATTCATTTTAATTAAACTACCTCCAATCCTAGAGTAGTGCTGGATAGGGATGCTTCAGCTCAGCCCCAGCTAGCTTCCAGCTCAAGGCCGCTACAGCCAGAACAAAAGAATATGATATTTAAACATTTTTAAATAAATCTTTGGTAAGAGTGACTCAGAGTCAGAAACTGACACGACTACCTGGGGCTTGGCTGAAGCAGCCAAGCACTGCTGGGCTTGAGATTTTCATTTGATGGTTGGTTCTAGGGCTGCGTCGGATTTTGGACGGGTGGCTCCTTTTCTTAAAAGAAGCACCCATCTGAAATCCGGAAACGATTCTGAGAGAATCTTCTCAAAGAAGATTCTCTCGGAATCGTTTCCTTCTTCATCCACAGAAGAATAAAGAAGTTCAGATTTTTTTAAAATAAAAATATATTTTTTGAATTTCTTTATTTTAAAAATTAAAATAGTACAATTTGAATTTAAAATCGTGTTTTAAAATAAATTTACTATAAATATTTATTAAGAAAAGTGAAAATCCAGAAAGCAAAAAGCCTTCCATCACCTTTTTTAGGTGATTTCGGATTCCTCTAAGCTGGGGGAATACGAAAAAAGAGGACGGGGAAGGGAGGACGAGACGATTACGGCAAACGCCATAATCGTCTTTTTTTTGAGCCGCCACAGCCCTAGTTGGTTCTTTGAAAGAAAGGAGCTTTAATAAGACCAGACATCAAACAGATTTCATAAGTTATTAATGGAACATGGCTATTTAAAGCCCGAACAATTAACTAGTTTAAATCGGATTCCACCTAGAATACCTTACTTGATCTTTTATCTAATTGTTAACAAGTTAGCCACTTCATACAGTTACTTTGCGAGGCTTCGAACCCCTTAAGAATATAGCAAAGCAATAAAATGGTAGAAATTCAGAAAGTATTTAATTGGAAGGGATGAAAAACATTTGCGTTTTAAGTTGTTCAGAATAGCCCTGTTGATGACTTTGGGTTGCCAGTACAGCGAGCGCTTAAAGTCCTTACAAGGGTCCTGAATGAGATATAATGTTAACCGCTAGCCAGAGATTAAGCACAGTTGGAGGGTGGTGCAGTAATGTCAATGACACCTTGCCAATCTGGACACTTTGCAGGGCCGTTGGGCGTACTGGATTTATTATAGCACGCCCAGTTATTTGCATCCTGTTGGATCCAGCATGGAGGGCAATTGGCCGCTTTGCATGGCATCTTGGGAGAGCCCGCAGAAAGACAGGATTCAGTTCGGGGATTAGGACAAGGTCCAAGGCTTAGGACTGACGCCAGAGTAAAACAAGCCCCAAACACTTTCATTTTTAACTAGTAGTTGCTAGAAGGTACAGGCTCTGCCGTGGAAGTTAGTTGGTTAAATTCAAATCCGCTGTGATCGCTTGTCTCACACGTTTCATCTCTCTTTCAAGGATCCTCTTTTGAACCTCTGATACAATCCTGGTTGCTTTAAATGTCCCAATCAAGCATAATAATAAAGCGTGTTACTTTATATTATCTGCCCTTCAGGGTTCGGGATATATGAGGGGTTATTAGCTACTATAATCCCGATACTCACATGCTTGTATCCCGATGGTGTATAGATTCTAAGCAGAAGAGCATACAACTTCAAAAGGGTTGTCATTATTAATATCTTTAACCAGCTGCAATTCAGAAACTCCAAACCCCTGTTTCTCATGAATCATCTTAATTATCAAACCCACCCATACGCGGCTGCAAATCGAGCTTACAGGAATACCGATATGATTTAGTATCGGAATCGATCATTCAAAAACTCCAATCCAACCATTATATCTCGGTTATAACAAACTTATAATACAGTAGTTTTAAGCCTGTTGAGATAAACGTAAATCGTTCAATTCAGAACGCATAGGACCAGTCGCACAACAAATTTCAAAAGGAACCAGTTGAAGGTCAACTTACTCAACGAAACTTCCATTTATCTAGGTCCAGATTACAAAATTAGTCAACCACACAACAAAATTAAAATCAAAAATAGAATCCTAAAAACAAGACAGCCAATAAAAGAAACCTAAATTTTGAAAAAAAAATAAACCAGTCACACTCTGAAGCAATCTACATCAACTGTGCTAGTGATCATGTAACAAAAATACTACAACCAGAGAACAAATAGGGTTCAGCCACAAAAGCAATATTTCCAAACACAAAACAACCCACTTTTTGACAAGTTTCTCTTTTTCTGTGACTTGAAATAGAAACAGTGGGGTTCAAGAGTGAATCACCCAAACCTATCCAGGAAACCAAAGCATTATTTTCAAGTTCTGTGCTTCTAGATCTGGCCATCCAAGTCAGAGAGAATGTCTCAAATAGCAGCACACCCTTAAACAAAATCAATCATTTGGAAATTCTTTGCTTTACCGTTTTTAATTAAACTTTGCCATTTTTTGTTTGAAAAAATTTATACTAGCAACCAGAACTTTGATATTGTTGAGGAGCAATATCTGTGCAACTTCAAGCTCAGGTTTCTGAGCAAGGGAGCACAGCTGCTACAGCCCCATGTACACTCAACTTAAGTCGCAGGGAAGATGAGCTGTACGTTTTGCCAGGCACAGCACTGGGTTTATGTGATGATCCACATGTTTGGTGGTTTGCAGGCGGGGCTAATATTGGCCAAGCAGAAGTTTGGTTATTTGTTGAAGGTGAGCCTAGTAGGTAACAAAGGACTACTAGGGGGTAAGTAAGGTGAGTCTAGTAGGTAAATTGTCTACTAGGGTAAGTAAGGTGGGCCTAGTAGGTAACATAGGACTACTAGGGTAAGTAAGGCCTGCCTGGTAGGTAACATAGGACTACCAGGGGCAGATGTTGCCTCCACACAGCAGAAGATATTGGCTGCTTTGGGGCTATAGTGCTTCACCCTGCAGGAAACAGTGGCTGCGGAAGGGTGAAGACTGAAATAGAAAGCAGGGAACTTTGTCTGTCTGGGGGGAGTAGGTTTTGGACCCCTGGCGGTTAACGCGGGCTGCCAGGGAGGGGAAGAGCTCTGAGGGCTCGTGTACCCTAATACACTTACAGGAGGTCTGTGAGCAAGCACCCTACCTAACAGACTGGTAGGGTGTCCTTATTTATGCCCCTATGGGAGATTTGGGGAAACCCAAGGTGAGCATTGGAGGGTATAGACTTGCTCAGAGGTGTCACCAAGGCAGCTTGCCTGGGGAAGCAAGCTGCAGAACTTGGTGTGATCAGGCCTCTGGAAAGTAGAGCTGATTACTCTGCGACTGAAAGCCCAGACTTAATCACCTGGGTGAGTAAAGACAACACATAGACATTGATCTATGGTTGAATGGCCTAAGTGGATTGCCACTTGCAAGGGCCCAGTCAAACGCCAGTTCAATGTAGACTCATGACTGGGTCTACGAGTTCTGGTAATGGGGGATGAGATAAAGAACCAAGGTGGTTCACGGAATTAACAGAGAAAACCAGCAAGAGGGACTGTTTGGTCACAGTGAAGGCTAGTTGATGGACTGTTAATTCATATTGAATTGAATGAACCAATATGGTTCAGTGTGTAGAAGTAACAAAGAAGGTTCCTAGTGAGGATTTGTTGAGGGACTGGTTGAGGATAATTTGAGGGCTCAGAGATTATGATGCAGAACTAGCTGATCATGATGCAGGTTGGCCATAGGACCAGAAGATTATGATGCAGGACTAGCTGATCATGATGCAGGTTGGCCAAAGGACCAGAAGATTATGATTCAGGACTAGCTGATCATGATGCAGGTTGGCCAAAGGACCAGAAGATTATGATGCAGGACTAGCTGATCATGATGCAGGTTGGCCAAAGGACCAGAAGATTGTGTTGCAGGAGTATCCAGAGGACTGATGAGGTTAATGGACTTATTTCTGGAAGAGCTGGAATATGAGCTGGCTGAAAGATCCAAAGGTAATGGTGAAGAACTGGTGGTCCGGAGAAATAAGCCAAGATTTTGCCGGATTGATTTGCCAAAGTGGGAAGATATGGAATGTTTTGCCTTGGTTTAGTATTAAAATCAAGAAGGAATGAGGATAGAAGTGTGGGTAAGATATTTATTTATTAAGTTCCTAGGATAGACAAAGGTATGTTGCTATAAGAGCGGGATACAAAGTTGTTTTGGTGGGACGTTTTCCTTGGATTTTACAATATATGTAAATATATGAGGAAAACGTTGAAGAGGTCCAGAAAGAACAATTTAAATAGTATTCTACTATTTAAATTGATTCAGGTTGAATGCAGGGAAGACTAGTGTCAAAATAGTAGACCGGTTAACGCTTTGGTGCGCAAACAGTTGTTGATTTGAGCGGTTTGAGCTATGGAAAGTATTTTCATAGTTGGATCCCAGTGGAACTTCAGGAATAGTCTATTTCTGCGCTCTACCTTCATTGGTTGAGTTCTGGTAGGTTTCCTGATGAAAATGATTGGTTGGAAGCCAAAAGCTAAAAGTATAAGCGAGGAAATAGTGAATTAATACTTTAAGCTTTTGAGAAAGTAAGTTTTTAAGCTTAAGTTATTATAGGGAAAAGTGAGCGGCAATGGTTTAAGCTTATGAAGAAAGCCATTTTGAAGGCGGAACCTTTGGGAAAAGAACACTATAAGAAGGTGGCTGGCTGGAAAGTTACTGGATCTTTTTGATGTCTTTTCAAGGTCTTTTGGAAGACTTTTGAAGGTCTTTCCCAGGTCTTCTGAGTTTCTGCCAAGAGGTTTTGGAAGCCTTTTGATCACCAGCAGGAGCTTGGTTGGACTGATACAACCCAAGATAATGGAGCAAGAGCCCAAGAATAAGAAGCTGGATCCTAAGCGCGGCGTCAGAGTCCAAGTTTAAGGAGCAGGAGTCCAAGTCTAAGGCGCAGAAGTCCAAGATCAAGTACAAGGAGTCCAAGATATTGTTGGGGGACTCCAAGTATTGGCAAATCCATATTGTTTCCTTACCCCCAGGCCATATACCAGAAGGTTTCTAAGGGGATCTTCCTTCTGAGAGTGAATAAAAGCCCATTTTGACCCCTATACATATTTCTGAGATACATTTCCCCTTAATAGAGAATGACAACCCCTTCCAGCTGGTCCCTGGCTACAATCCAGGACACACTTGGGGACTGGTGGACAGGAACCCCACAGTTTGTTTTTGATTGCTTATATGAGGTGCCCCAAGACCAGGCCCAATTTCAGTCTGCGCCCCACATGGAAAACCGGGCAACTGTGATTCCCTCCAACCACCCATGGCAATCCAAGCCAGCCATATTGAGCCAAACCTAACTCAAGTACAAGTATAGCAAGCTCAGCCCAAAGCAACAATTGATCACCAATGAAATTGTTAATAATATAACAAACCTCAACCAAAGCAGCATGATCTTTGTGTAAATTGCCACCCACCTACAGTTCACCTGGGCAGGGGCAAGACAAGCATTTCTGGCTCATATGAAGTAAGGCAGGGCAAAGATTTCCAAGAGGCGTAAGAAGCGGCCTGATTCCCAGCTCAAGGATGGCTATCCTATCCCACTTGACCTTCTACAGCTTGACCCATACCTCCAAATGTATGAGGTTAGACGTCTGCTTGGGCTTTGCAGCATCTTTTTTGCCTGATGTACTCCACTGCACTGGATGCATAGGCGTATTGTTAGCATCCAAGCTCTGGCTAATCACACTGTTGACAAATGGAACCATGGCAATTATTTGCTCCAGCAACCCAAACAGTAGACAAAGTACCTGGATACTTATCCAATATCTTTGACATGGCATCTTTATATCTTATTGAAATTGGCACTAATCTTCAAGCATACAGAATATCTGAAAAAAGACCCCTCCAGAGGGTAAAAAGAAGAAACAGTGGGGCACATTTACTGGTGCCCTTCTCACGTCTTTTCCAGGGGAGCAACACTCTAATCAACATTAACTGGCTACATTGATGAGTAAACTTGTAGTGCACCTCTCTTGTCCTAATTGATACCTGGAGTGTGAGAATTGGGGAGCAGGTTAGCAGGAAATAAAGTCAAACTCTCAGACATAATAAAAAACGCAGTTTCAGCAACAACTAAAAGGTTGTTGTCAACAATTCCTGGGGGGCTAAGGGGGGAAGGAATCAACTGAACACCAAAAGCAACATAAAAAATCAAATAGTTGAATTAGACTAACAAATTTTGAACTTTATTAGAGTATATGTCAGGGATCCAGCCAGTTAGAGGTTCCTGGGAGCTTGTGGGCGGACGGCCCGCAGGCCCGGCAGGGAGGACCCACCACAGGATTGGGGCTAAATTTACAATATAAGATAATGATTTGCCCAGGATTGCCCAAGGTCCTCTTGCAGGCATCATAGAATCAATCAGACCAGTAAGAGTGATATACATCACTCTAAATATCTGGGTGGAAGTGGATTCTTGCGGGCAGTTGGGCTGCGGAGGGTGGGGCAATGTCATTGGAATCAAATATGCGGGCAGGTAGTTGTACTTGTCAGGGAAAAGCAGAGGGGGCCGGGTAATCTTGGTACCCTCTCTATAAAGGGTCTCTGTCTCTCTAGTTTGAGCCTCAGGGTTGTGGATAGGGTTTCCTCTAGGATAAACTCTGAATATGCAGGGTTGGGTGGGTACTTGGTGAAATGTACTGGGCTGAAGGGAGCTCCTGGTGGATGATAAAGATTGGGCAGCTGGTCCGCAGTTTCTTGGCGTAGATGGGTGTGGTGTACGGAACCACAGGAAGTGGACTGTAAATGAAGTAGAACTAATAAGAAGTATGGTATGACCTGGTTGAACCAAAGTTTCATGTCACTTTATTGTAAGAATGGCAATGTGCAACTTCCTGGTGGACCAGGGTATAAGTATGCCCATCTGTCATGGGTATACTTTTACAAATTTCTTTAGCCCAGGAGTTACTGTTTACCAGGTTTTTCCATTCCTTGGTGGCATCCATTGCGGGAGTTAATTCATTGGCTGGCTCAAACTGAGAATACTCAAATTTTCTTTTTGGGTCATGGGGTTGATCATCTCTGGGTGGCCCGCGTTATATGTGTAAATTCACTGCCACCTTTGGCTTTGGACCGCTCAATCTTTCCCCGTTGTACCAAGAAAGGTCCCAAAACGCCCGCCAAACCCCTCCATTTGTTGAATGATTTAGCTCACAAGGTTGATGAGAGGTTTGTGCTGGCTTATCCTGTGGAATCCCTGCCTTTGGTTGCTCCTTCCTGGGAAGAAACCCTGGTTAATTTGGACTACCTATTAGCCTGGTGTCGTCCGTTTTTAAAAAACTATCAGAGCCACCCAATCAGGTGTTGCCACATTGACGCTTGATAACCCAGTTGACCCCCAAATGCCTGGCATCTCTTCCAGCCAATCAGATTTGATTTTGGAAATTGGAGTAAAACTCTCCAGTCCCCCTGAGCCCATCCAGCAAAGTTTTGTACCTAGCCAATCAGGCTCACCCCCAACTTTCATGTGACCAGTTTTTTGCAATCCATTCCTTTTAACCAAGCAAGGGGACTTTAAGTCCCCTGCTTTTCTATTTTCCACTTACATTAAAGTTTGGAGTCACCTGCACCTTAATTTTCTTAATTTTGAGTTGCCTGGAACCAGTTGCGTCCCTAAAGCTCAAAATATTAGAGTGTAGCCCCTGCCCTAAGCTTACCTTTAGCCAGCCGGTTTTGAACCCGGCTTCTCTTCTGGCTCCTTGTAAAAGTGTTCTTTCACTTAGTCGTCATCTCTTTTGCTCTTGCCTTCAAAATCAAAGTTTGAAGCTCAAAATTTCTATTATTATCTCAAATTTTCCTTTAAAAATCATTGTTTTCAAACCCAATTTTGCTTGCAGTTATAATCCAAGGGCCCCAAGACAACAGCAAGACTACCCAAACCTGTTCTGCTGTTTTCCCAAGGATTTGCCAAAGACTACCCTAGTCTTGCCATTTTCTCTCCGTTTTCTCCAGAAACTATACCATCCTACCCCAAATTTTGTGCTGGTTCCTTCTATGATACTGCTGGCTCTTAAATTTGTCGTCTTTTCCCTGGCTCCGTTTCTCTTGCTTCTGTGGTCCACCTCCCCTGACCTGTGGGGTAAAATCTCCTCATCAACCCATCTGGTAGGTAGCAACCCTGCCAGTCTCTGGGACCTCCCCATCAGTCTTCTCTTTTCCGGAGAGGCTGTGGTTAAGAGCCTGACATGTGACAATCTTGACCTGGACGTCATGGAGCTTGCTTTGCCTAGTTCTGAAGAGGTAGTGCCCCCCCACACCTCCTCTCCCCTCCATGGTTCAGAAGAATGTGGTAACCCCCGGGTCCTCCAAGGTGGCCTCTCCCGCTCTTACTTGCACTCCCTGGTTGCTCACCGGTCTGATTCTAATGGGTTTGAACGCCTACTTCCCCCAGTTGTCCCTGGTGTCCTCCCTGTGGTTCCCTCTCCAAGCGGCCATCCCAGTTGCGCACTGGATGGCATCCTGGTGGTTTATTGCACCGGGATGGGAGCCAAACTTAGTTAGTTTAGCCCCTCTCTCTCACAATATGGGAAGTTTCCTTGTTTCCTTTTCTGTGGAGGCCTGAGTTATTTGGGGTTCTATGGCTAGGCCTGCCTGCTGATTAGTTGAGTTAACATGAACCTTTAATTTGGGGAGTGTTGATGTAGGTGATTTTGGCTTATCAAGCTTTAGAGGGTTTCCTGAAGTCAAATCCTGCTCTTGTTTGAGCCCAAAAATCTGCTGGCCACCAGCCCGCTGGGTTTCAGGGTTTGAATCCTGTAGTTGAGGTTTTCCAGTAAGCATGGTCAATAGGAGTTTGTCACTTAAGACATCATCCCCTTCTCTCCTGTCATCCTCCTCCTTCCTAGCCCTCCTGTACAAGTATTGCTGCATGGCTCCATGTGCGTTAGGCAGGTTGGAGACAGGTTCCCAGGTGCTTTCTTTGGGGGGGGGGTAACCTACCCATTTGACATAGTACTGTGGGGTCTTGTAGTGGAGGCGGTGTCCATGGATGTACTTCACTTTGTATTAGGTTGTGCGTCCCTCCTGGATGGGCAGGGGATTGGTCTTGATCTTCTGGTGGGGAAGGGAGGTTCCTTCTTTCTTAAATAGCAATGATTGGTGAAAGACATTGTGGATTTTCCAATTAGGTGGCAGCTCTAGTTTGTATGCCACTTCTTCTATTTGCTTTGTAATCTTGTAAGGGCCACAGCGGCGGTGAGCTAGCTTCCTACTGGGTACGTTTAGAGGGTGTTCTGTGAGTTGAGGTAAATTTCATTGCCTATCTCCAGGGTTTTCCTGGGGGTTCTTTTCTTGTTGGCAAACACCATGTAGGTATTAACGGCGTGGGTCAGGTTTCTTAGGCAGGTTTCTTGGGTGGTATGTATTTGTTTAATCCAGGTTTGTCCTGCTGTATTTTGTTCCTTGCTGCCAATGCTAGGGTCCCATGATGGATTGAACCTGTAGTTGGCCTTGAAGGGGGACATGCCTGTGGATTCATGGTATTTGCTGTTATAGGCATATTGCACCATGGGTAACATCTCTGCCCAGTTGTCTTGATCTGCGTTGGTGTAGCATTGGATGTATTGTTCCAAGATTTGATTGACCAGTTCAGTTTTTCTGTCCATCTGTGGGTGGTAGGAGGTCAACATGCAACGTTTTATTCCAAGGTCTTTCATCACTTGGGTCCAGTAGTGGGAAGTGAACTGGGGGCCTTGGTTGGTGAGGATTTCTTCTGGAGTGCTGTGTTGTGTCAAGATGTGGTTGTGGAAGTGTCTGGCAGTCTCTTCTGCCGTGCAGTGAGTAGTGGTTGGAAGGAAGTACACCATCTTTGTGAAGCAGTTGACTATGACTAGGATTACATCAAAGGATTTTGAAGGGGGAGCTCTACTATGTAGTCCATTGACACTGACTTCCAGGGTCCAGCGGGATGTCCAGAGGCCTCAGTAGTCCTTCTGGATTTGAGCAATGTGTCTTGGTTCTTCCGCAGGTATTGCAACCATTGATTTAGGCAGCTACTTCCTTGTCTATGCCTAGCCATGCGTAGTTCTGCTTGATACTTAAGAGGGATTTGTGTCTGCCAGGGTGGCTGGCCATCTCTGAATCATGGTGGTCAATCAATATGTTTGTTTGAGTTGGGCCTTTGGGTACGTAGATTCTGTTGTGCAGCAGCAGGGTAGCGCCTTTCAGGGAATATCCTTTCTTTGAGTGATGGCAATCTGGGTCCTTTGTCAGGGCTTTGAATAGTTTGGTTGAATAGGTGTCTTGTTTCTGAGCTCTTATCACGTTGGGTTTGCTGGCAGTAATCTTCAAGTAATTCAGTTGTATTCCTAGGCTGGCAGGGTCTAGTAGTGTATGAGTGTTGCAGTCCTTGATTTCTGTGGAGGAGGGAATCAGGTTGACTCTCCTGCTCAAGGCATCTGGTACCACATTCACTTTTCCTGGCTTGTAGTCTATGGTCAAGGTGTAGTTGGCCAGTTCTAAGGCCCATCTTGCTTGTTGTTGGTTCAGCTGACGTGGTTTGAAGAAGTAAACTAAGTTCTTGTGGTCTGTCAGAACCTTTACCAGATGTTCAGCACCGCACAAGTACCTGCACCAATGCTTCAACGTCTTCATTATAGCTAGCATCTCCTTACCGTATATTGGGTAGTTCCCTTCATCTGGTAGCATCTTCTTGGAGTAATATGCTACAAGATGTAGCATACCAAGCCCTTCTTACTGAAAAAGGACCCCACTCACTGCAAAGCTGGATGCATCTGTCTCCAGCACAAAAGTTTTAGATGGGTCAGGCATTACCAGGATGGTAGCAGAGTTGAACACAAGTTTTAGGGCCCCAAACGCGGAGGTGCACTACTCAGTCCAGACAAACTGGACCTTGTCAGAGCAAAGACAGGTCAGGGGCAATGTAATCTGAGAAATATTTTGGATGAAATCCCTCCAATAATTTGCCAGGCCCAAAAAACTTCTCACATCTTTTCTACATTTGGGTACTGGCCAGGCTGTCACTGCTTCCACTTTGTCCTGGGCCATAGCAAACCCACCATTATTCACCACATATCTCAGGAATTTGACTTTAGACCAAAAGAATTCACATTTCTTAATCTTGGCGTGTAAGTTGGCCTGTGAGAGTTTCTCCAGTATACAGTCAAGGCATTGGAGATGTTCCTCATGTGACTTGCTGTATATGAGGATGTTTTCCAAATATGCAACACAGAATTGGTCAAGGTACTTGCCTAGTACAGAGTTGATCATCCTTTGGAAAGTACTGGGGGCATTGCACAAGCCAAACAGCATGACTAGGTATTTGTACAGCCCATATCAGGTTTTGAAAGCTGTCTTGTATTTGTCTCCTTCTTTGATTCTGATCTGGTTGAAGGCGTCTCTCAGGTCAATTTTTGAGTACACCTGGACTCCAGTCAGTACGTTGCAAAGGTCGTCAGTGTTGGGAATGTGATAGCAATTCTTCGCTGTAATATTGTTCAGTTTCTGGTAGTTCACGCAGGGACACATTCTGCCATCTTTCTTCCCTACAAACAGCATGGGTGACAAGCAAGGGGCCTTTGACACCTGGATGAACCCTTTTTTCATGTCCTCTAGGTATGTCTTCAGGGCTACTTGTTCACAATGTTTGCAGCAGTAGATGGGGCCGTGATGTGGTTGAATTCCTGATAACAGGTCTATGGTGTGGTTGTAGATTGAGGAGTTGGGGAGATGGGTTGCTGCTTCTTTGCTGAAGACGTGGTTCCACTTCTCTAAAGAGGCAGGCAGGATCTCCACACTGGGTTCCATTTTCAGGGTCAGGAGTGTATTGGGTCTTTTGCTGGTTGGACCTGGCTGGAATGGCACCACATCACATGAATTGTATCCCTTCAAGGCAACTGTTTGATTACAGAAATTTAGGATAGTGCCGTGTCTTTGGGACCAGGAGTCTCCTAGGATCAAGGGGTGGGGAAGTTCCTTCAGGATGATGGGGAGCACTGGGTAGGTGTACTGATCAATTTTCAATGGCAACTTGGCTGCGGCCTGAATCCCAAGTTGTGAGAGCTGTTTCCCATGATTACTTTGACACCTTCAGTGGTGGCCTTTAGTCCTAGATCCTTTGTAAGGGTGGCGTCAATAAAGCTCTCCTCAGCTCCAGTATCAATGAAAGCTTCAAAAGTCTGGGATGTTGTGAGTACTTTTGCTTCAACTTGGATAAATTTTTAAGACTGGGTGGAGGTGTTTATTTGTGCCAAGGAAACTGTGGGGCCACTCTTCTTGGAGAAAGACTTAGTGAGGTAGCCGGGCTTGTGGCAGTAGAAACACAAACCTTCACAGTAGTGGTGTTGTAATTCATTGGGGGACATTCCTGGTCTGTTGGGTGTTGGGGCTCAATTTGTGCACTGATTGTGGGAGGGGACGCCTTCCTGGTTAAGGCTCAACCCTCTACACAAAAGGAGTAGTTCATCTAGGCCAAGCATAGGGGGATGGTGCTTAAGGAGCTCTTTCAAGGAAGGTCAGGCTCCTCAGCGTTACAAGATGGCTGATAACTTGTCCTCAAGTTAGGTTCTGGCTTTCAGTTTCAGGAATTTGTCAGTGTAGGCTTGTAGAGTGTATGATCCTTGTCTGATGTCTAGTAAGCTGATGAGGGCGTGATGGTGGGTGTCTCGGTTGTTGCCAGTGGCCATCAGTTCACTATTGAATTGGGAGTAGTCCAGACAGAACTCAACATCCTTAGTGGTGGCCTTCCCAAACCAGTCTAAGGCATTGCCAGAGAGCATGGAGGCCACTCCAAGAACTTTCTCAGTGTTGTTGGAGTATGATTTTGTGTTGGCCTGAAAGTGGAGACAGAGGACTGGCATGGCTCTTCTGGATTCTTCTAGAATGAGCTTCCCCATCTGCAGCATGTCCACCTTAGTTGTGGCCAGATTTACTGTAACATTCTGAACCTGCAAGTTTGGGTTCTTGGTCTTCTTGACGCCAAGCAAGGCGTCTTTTGGTTATGTACTGGTTTGCTTTTGGGTTGCTGATGCAATTAGGTTGGTAGCTAGCTTATATGAATAGTAATCTGAGATCAATAAAAGTAGAATATAAGATGCCCCAAGATTTATCAACGTCTTGGGGCCCAGGTTACTGTGTTTAAGGTAGATTGCCATAATGTCAGGGATCCAGCCAGTGGGGGGCTCCTGGGAACTTGTGGGCGGACAGCCCGGAGACCCAGCAGGGAGGGCCCACCACAGGATTGGGGCTAACTTTATAATGTAAGATAATGATTTGCCCAGGATTGCCCAAGGTCCTCTTGAAGGCACCATAGAATCAATTAGACTAGTAAGAGTGATATACATCACTCCAAATATCTGGGTGAAAGTGGTTTCATTGGCAGCAACAGATTCTTGCAGGTGGTTGGGCCGCAGAGTGTGGGGCAGTGTCATTGGAACCAAATATGCGGGCAGGTAGTTGTACTTGTCAGGGAAAAGCAGAGGGGGCCGGGTAATCTTGGTACCCTCTCTATAAAGGGTCTCTGTCTCTCTAGTTCTAGCCTTGGGGTTGTGGATTAGGATTTCCTCTAGGATAAACTCTGAATACACAGGGTTGGGTGGGTACTTGGTGAAATGTACTGGGCTGAAGGGAGTTCCTGGTGGACAATAAAAGCCAGGCGGCTGGTCCACGGTTTCTTGGTGTAGATGGGTGTGGTTTACGGAACCGCAGGAAGTGGACTGTAAATGAAGTAGAACTAATAATAACTATGGTATAACCTGATTGAACTAAAGGTTTATGCCACTTTATTGCAAGAATGGCAATGGGCAACTTCCTGGAGGCCCAGGGTATAAGTATATCCATCTGTCATGGGTATACTTTTACAAATTTCTTTAGCCTGAGAGTTACTGTTTACCAGGTTTTTCCATTCCTTGGTGGCATCCATTGCAGGAGTTAATTCATTGGCTGGCTCAAACTGAGAATACTCAAATTTTCTTGTCGGGTTGTGGGGTTGGTCATCTCTGGGTGGCCTGCATTTTATGGGAAGTTTCCTTGTTTCCTTTTCTGTGGAGGCACAAGTTATTTTGGGTTCTATGGCTAGGCCTGCCTGCTGATTAGTTGAGTTAACAGGAACCTTTAATGTGGGGAGTGTCAATGTAGGTGATTTTGGCTCATCAAGCTTTAGAGGGTTTCTTGAAGTCCAATCCTGCTCTTGTTTGAGCCCAAAAATCTGCGGGCAGCTGGGCAGCTGGGTGTCAGCGTTCAAATCCTGTAGTTGAGGCTTTCCAGTAAGCATGGTCAATAGGAGTTTGTCACTTGTGACAGTAGAGAATGATGAAGCAAGGTCCTTTACAGCTCTTGTATTCATTTAAGGGATGGGATGGGATTGGGGTGGTAGATTGAATATCACAAAACCAATTGACTAATGATATGAGCAGATAAAAATGCATTTCTTGAGGCAGGAAGATCTTAAAAATTTTTGAATGGACAGAATCAAAAAAGAAATATGACTCAGCTAAAAATTGAGGAACCTACTTTGGATGCAATTACCACTACTACCAGCCACTCTAGCATATGATATTTAACCAGGGATGTCTCTTGGGTGGGTTAGGTGGGGGCATCTTCAGAAAAATTCCAAAATATTAAATTGATGGCCTTTCTTGGTCTTTTTTAATAACCTTTTAGATAAATATTCAAACATAATTTGGTAGAAATTCCCAAGTATTTGGCAGGAATTAGAGTAGAGACCTAAAGGAGAGGAGTAACTTTAAAGAAACCTTTTCACCCATTGTAGTGAGAACTCCCCTCCTGGCCATCAAACAAACAGAATCTGTCCCAAGTACCTTGCCGCCACCCCAGAAGCTGTGACTGATGGGAATGCCATGCTCCTTATCTTGATAGTCAATGGGCTCAAACCCCATATCTGCAAGTGGGTTTCTGTAGGTCACTGCACCTCCATTGGCAACTGCTACAAGGCCATTGTGGAAACCAATAATCAGGCTTCAATGAAATTTTGCAGATCCAATGATGCACCACCCCAACCTTGTCCCACACCTGGCAGTGCCCACAACTAAGTAGGCCGCCGCCAGTCCTGCCAACAGGAATATGGGGTCAAGCGTCTCTGTAAGGGGGAACTCCAGCTAGAATAAATTGAGGACCAGAGAAAAGCCTGGAGGTTGTAGCTACAAGAGGTTCTACAACCCCACTTGACCCTCACTCTCAATCCCTCCTTGCAAAGAATCCCTGCAACTACAGTGTGCATGAAGTTAAAACCCTCAACATATTTTGGGTCCACAGCAACAACCTGTTCTCCAAGAAAGCCACTCTTCAAATAAAGTAACCTGCTTGGCCTATCCATTCAGTTTTTTGGGAACATCCATAAACTATTGGTAGATACCGGGGCCAACCACACTATGATTGACCAGTGATTTGCTGACTCTCAACAATTAGACCAAGTGCCAAGCAGATTCAAGGCAGTAAGAGTAGCTGATTCCTGTAGAGAGACAATTAATGCCATGCCATGCCCCAAAAGGCAGGCCTTTAATCAAACTTAAGTTCAATTTTGAACTTAAGTTTGTGTTGATGATTTATTAGTAAGACTCAATCAAACAATTACCTTGGTTTTTGCTCTTGCTTTGGGTTTGCGCTTGCTTTTGGTTTTTGTTTTTGCTCTTGCGTGGTTACGCACAGTTTCTATTTATTTTGTATAATTTCTATTCTAAAGATATGTCTTTTTTTCACTTTTAAACTCTGCTTACACAACTGCCATCTTCTTCCCCTGCAGTATGCAGATCTTTGGCTTGTTGTTGCCAGAAGTTTTCCCCACCACCATGTGTTCCCCTTTTTTTTATCAAACTTGCCTGCCAAGAAACTCTCCTTGCCAGTGAAGATCTTCCACAGTACTTGGTTTTTATGCCATACAAATAAAGACACCAGAAAAGTAAGCTCCCAAGCTGAAATTCTAAGTGGTTTTCCTCAATCACTGTTGCAGGATTTTTTTACTTCAATCTTAATTTTTCTTTTTTCTCAATCTTCAATTATAAATTCAAAATTTGCTTAGGATCTCATCTTTTTAAAGTTTAGGTTTATAGTAAATTACATCTTTGTTAGGTCTAAATTTGCTCCCAGATCTTATTAGAGTTTAATATCTAGTATAATTTGGATGGAGATGGCCAGACAATAAGCAATTATCTTGTTGTCACCATTCTTTAATATTAGGGATAGTATAATCAGTTTTATGTTAAGATATTCTCATGGGGAATATCCTGACGTGGATATACCTTTTGTTAAAAACAATTATTTATTTAATACCTTGTTCTATTTAGTTTGTTTAGGCCTAGTTAACTTTATGACATCTTTTTTGTTTAATCATAAGTTTTGAGCAAGTCTTTAAAAGTACTTTTACAAACGGTACCTACTTTTCTTTATCTTCTGAACCTAAATCCAAATGCTTTGCACAGTATTGTATATAATCTTGCACCCTATTAGGCAAGACCTTACAATTACCCATGAGACAGTACCCTTCTTTGTGAGAATGGGGAAAGTCCAGGTTAAGCTCTCTGGGCCAATCATAGAAGGGCTAGCCACAACGTCATTGCTGGCCTGACTGGCTTTGTCACAACTGTCCCTACATTGAATGGGATACGTCTGTAATTACCCTCAATAGAAATGGGGGGCTTTCAGATATATCCTGTCAAAATGAGCAATTTACTTCACAATACTGGGTTTTTCAGAATAACAGAAACAGGTTCATATGATTTCAAGGGGGTTAAACTAGACTTTAACCAATTCTCAGTCAAAGTTATCTGCACTGAACCATCTGCAGTATCTCCCTTGACAACTCCACCTCCACCAGCACTTGTTGCACTTCTCAAGGAATATAAGAACGTTTTCAGTGAAACACTGGGCCAACTACCTCCTCCCTGGGAGATCCAACATGCTGTACAACTGCAAGGGTTGCTTCCTAAAGCATGTCTCCTCTATTGCCTGAAACCAAAAGAAGATGAGATCCTCTGCCAAAACCTTGTGGACGCACTCAACAAGGGCTTTATCTGCCCCTCGCTCTCACCATATGGGGTTGTTGTTTTCTTTGTAGCCAATAAGGGAGGGTCCCTTTGTTTGTTCACAGACTACTGCGCCTAAAATGAGGTGACTGTTAAGATTAAATACACCTTTCTGTTGATTGACAACCTGTTTGATACGCTTGCGGGTGCAAAGGTCTTTAGCAATATTGATCTCACTGTGGGGTACAACCAGGTCCGCATTGCACCAGGGGATGAGGCAAGAACTGCCTTCTGCACACACTATGGGTTGTTTGAGTGTTGGGTCATGAACTTCGGAATGACCAACACTCCTTCCACCTTTGCCGTGTTGATGAGCAAAGCATTTGAGGAATTAATTAGTTAATGTGTTATTGTGTACCTTGACAACATTATTGTCTTCAGTTAAGGCCAAACCATGCACTTTCAACACCTCTGTGCTGTTCTTGACACCTTTCAGAAAAATCAGCTAAAAGATAAACCCTCCAAATATGAGTTCCTCAAGTAGGAGTTACTGTTCCTTGGTCACACCATCCCTGACCAAGGGATAAATTTCAACCCTGCCAAAATCAAGGCAATCATCAGCATGCCGCCCCTCACCAATGTAGGCCAGGTGTGTACTTTCTTGGGCATGGTTGCCTATGTGTGCAAGTTCATTCCCAATTTCAGGGAACTAATTGCACCTCTCACTGAGCTCCTAAACACTAAACAGCGCTTCCATTGGACCCCTGTCAGAGATCAAGCCTTCAAGAAGTTGAAGCAGAGACTTACAACTGCACCCATATTACAGTTCCCCAATCAGAACCACCAGTACAAACTTGAGACTGATGCCTCTGACAGAGCCATAAGGGGATTGCTACAGGTAGAAACTGACAAGGGCGTCTTCCTCCCTGTGGCATACAAGTTCAGGAAACTCACTGATTTAGAACAACATTATCCCATACATGATAAAGAGTTAGCAGCAATTGTACAATGCGTCAATAAATGGCGCTGTTGCCTGGAAGGGGCCACCTTTCCACCCCACGTCCTGACAGACCACAAGTCACTTCAACAATTCAACACACAGTCCCATTTGACACACTGCCAAGCAGGCTGGGTTGAGTGTCTATCTCCCTACCAGTTGCATATTGAGTACAATCCTGGGAAGGAACTTGTCACAGCTGACGCCCTCTCAAGGCTCTATGTAGTGTCCATCACAGGAGACAACGGCTTAGATCCTGATTAGCCCATGCTTTACCTCTGTCCTGAAGCAACTTGTTATACAGGCCTTAATTTGGTAACCATCTCCAAGCTAAAGGATAACAAAAGTCAGTTCATCACCAATTCTGGCAAAGACAGGATTCTCCTTTTGTCAATTCATTTGCTGCTAGTATTCTTTAATGACATTAATTCTATTTTATCCCTGCTTTGGTTACTATGCATATCAATTTAGTATCTCAAACATATTCCTTCCTTCCCCTCACTTGACCAGCCAACTTTATCTATTTTTAACGGTTAGTTTCAACGTTCAAAGCTTACCTTGTTTTGCCTGAGACATTTCTCAAACCACAGACCTATACGCTTAATTAGTTTATCAAGTCTGAAATCAATTACCTTTTGCTTTTTGCTCCACTTTTGTTTGCTTTTGTTTTTGCTTATGCCAGCACTTCAGACCAGGTTTTTCCAGCTCTTCTGTCATCTTTGCTCTTTCTTTGGCTTGGCAAAACAACAAACTGCTTCCCTGTCTTTCCCCTTTACATAGCTTACACCTTTTTAAATTAATAAGGTCCAGCTCAAATTTTCTTGTCTTCTGTTTTCAGCTAAGAATTCTAAACACTCTTGGTTATAAATTTTCCCTACCTTTGCACCACAAACTCAGATTTTAAATAAAAATCTTGAGTTTTGTCCAATATCAACTTAAGTTGAGATTGTTTGACTTACACCCCAAAAAGGTACTTGTTAGGTTTTATGGCTTGTGTTTTCTCTTTCAGTTCTTTTATCTTATTTTAAATCTTAGCTCATGATTCCTTTTGATTTCCTTCTTCACCAGGTGGGCAGCTTTTACAGTAATACTCAAATTTTAATTGTTGATAGTTTCAATCCTCCTGCTAGTGCAGATCATTTTCCAGACTTAGAAATTGACTTTTTAACTAAATCATCAGTCATTAAGATTGGTCTCTATTTTATTTTCCTAGGGTTAATAAATCATCTTAGTCATTATTTTACCTCATATAAGCTCTTAGGAGCCTTAGTTCAGTTACTATTGCAAACTTTGCCTGCCTTTCTATATTTGACAAATATAAACATTATTGGGTTAAAGGCTCTAGTTTACATCAATTCGCCCCAAGCCTTCAGACCTTATAGACAATATCTGCTGCCGGTAAGAGAAAGGTGAAAAGATGTCCTTCATTCCCACCACACAATGAGGCAACACCATACTACATTATCACTGCACCTTGGGTCACATCAAAGGATGTAACCTCGTTGAGATCATGAAATGTAAGGTTTGGTGGCTGTGTATGTGCCACGACATCTTGGACCTCCTCAAAACATGTGTGCTGTGTGAAAAGAACACGTTCAAACTACACCCCCAAGTCTGTCCTGCCCATTAAAGCCATGGAACCCTTCAAGCAGTGGGCCCTCAATATTGTTGGGCCCCCTCCCCAAAGACAGACTGGGGAAAAAGTACATCATAACAGCCATTGATTACTTCACCTGCTGGCCAGTAGCATGGGCAACCACTAACCACACTGCCACCACCATCATCCACTTCATTGGTAAGGAAATTGTGGCCCGCTTTGGAGAACCCAAACGTCTCATCATGGATGGTGGCACTGAGCTCGTTGAATATGTCATGAAGGTGTATTGCGCCAAGAATGCCCTCCAACAAATAGTCATATTTCCCTATCAACTACAAGCCAATGGACGCATAGAGCAATTGAATGGCTCACTGGTTTAACTGATTGCCAAGCTCTTGCAGGAGCATCCAAATACCACATGGACTGAACATTTGCCTACCACTCTCCTTATCTTACAAACAAGAATCAACAGAGGCACTGGGTTTGGCCCCAGTGCCTTGGCCTTTGGAACGCCTGACAGTCTGACGGGAGTTGAACAGGGGAAGTTACAGTCTACAGTTCCCGGAAAGCTCCCTGTTGACAACTCCATCCCTGAATCAATGGTGTGCCAAGGCCCAAGAAATCAAACACAAACAAATTGAAGGAGGGACCAAGCACCTTGAGGCAAGATACGCTGTAGGTGACCTCATCTACACCCTCAATCACAATTCTGCCAAGTTGGAATCCAATCACCTAGGGCCCTTCAAGATAGCTGCAGTCTATGACAACCATACCTACCAAATCAAAGATGCCCAAAGGAATACCAAAAAGCTCCACCACAATTGCTTGCGCCCCTGTTGCGCCATCCCCACACAAAGGTTGTTTTTTCAGACCTTTCCAGATCCTCCGCAGGCTCCAATCCTGGTGTCTGACAACAAGCAGGAGGCAAGGGGGGGTGTTGCAACTGAGTTTCCAGACTTGCCTGCTAATGTATCTTACAATACACAGGGGGCGCTTGATGAGCCACCCCTTGACGTTTCTAACAACATGAACCAATCTGATGGCAATATTGAATGGTGGGTACTTCATCCTAATTGGAGTGCTACCAATTCAACCTGCTGATCTCTGCACAAGTTATTTCTTGGCTGCAAACCTTACATGGAACACACCACTATGCCACCCCCTGTGGCCTGGTGGCTTTCCCCATATAGTATATTAATCACAATATTCTACAATAAACAATACCTTATTCTATTCATTCTTGTCATTTATATTGGACTGTTGTCTTCCTCAATTCAAATACTGAACTCTCATTGGTTCAGTTGTAATAATATGTTTCCCAAACCTTCTGCAACAACTGTGTGGGGCATGAATGGTATCAGCTGGTTTTGACCCAACTGTGCTAGAAATCATGGTGAAATACTTGTGAAGGATGACCTCATCTCCCAGCAGCAATCAATAAATATACAGGGTAAGGAAGGGGCCCTGACCGGAGAGGTTTTGAGCTAACCACAGCTCCCCCAGATTTAATTCAGCCCCTGTTTTACCTCCTAAGTTCAAGATGTCATTTATCTTAACAATATAGTGGGATTTAAGGACAGTGATCTATAAGAGGCTATAAGAATGAAGTGTGGGCAGGGAGAGCACTACTTCTGCTTCCCAAAAGGATATACTTTTCTAATTGATAGGAGGTTTAGATCATAAATCAGTATCACTTACCTCCAAGGCACCTACATCCATGGCAAAAGTGACAAAGATCTTTGGGGGCTTTAGAGCAGCGGGTTGTGAATATGAGGCAGGAGTGACTCTCACAAGGATGGAGGTGGTTGATAAAAAAGCATATACGGACAAATTCAGTACCCCCTGCTATAAGTTTTGCAAGCTCCACCCCCTGATTGCAGGGCAGAGACTCCACTTAATTGTTTACCTCAGTATCATCATATTAATGGGTATCAGGGCTGAGGTCCACAACACACTGGGGGTTACAATCAAACTAGAAAAATTGTGACAGTATCTCAACTGGGAGAAGGATGCACCCATATAAGGCTCAATAAATCATGGTATCCAGGATGCAGTAAACTAGCAGCCATCTACATGATGGCTGCACCACCCAAAAAGATCCTCCTGACCAATATAATAATGGGTTTGGCTTTCTCAAGCTGCAGGGGATTGTTTAGCCAAGGGACACAAGCCACATACATGCTGGCTATAGGTATATCTATGGCACTCCAGAAAAGGAACCTGGAGTACCACGGCACCGGTTGACAATAGATCTATACTGGTCCCTTAAATTATTTTGGGCAGGAAGATATTCCATCAGCCAATTTATGCCAACTGATCTTCTGTAAAATCTGATCTAGCTATAATTTTCTTCATGAGGACTTTTTTAGCTCTACGGTGAACCAGAAATCTAAAATTAGCCTATTTATTAATAAGAGCTAGGATATACAGCATAGCTATTGTATTTTTTTGTATTCAAGAGGCTTAAATTTAAACTGTTACCTTTTTAAAAGCTAATCAGATCAAATTACATGGCCAGAAAGTAAAATAAGAACATTAAAGGGGTTGAAGATAACTTGTATACAATAGGCATCATTTATTTTGTATTTTATCATTGTTAAGTAAAAAGTTTTAATTATGAAAAAAACTATAGCTGGATCAAATCTGACAGGTGATCAGTTGGCAGAGAAATAACTTATGGGATACCTTCCTGCCCCATAGCTAGTGTTTTTCAACCAGCTGGTTAAGTGCCTATAGGGACAGGCAGTGTATAGCGGGGGTAGGGCTGTGTTGTCTCACCCCCAGACAAAGATCTTTTTTCCAGCATTCTGGAAGATCAGATTTAATATCAGCTTCAAATAGAAAATATATTATCTTCTTCATTTTCAGAAACTTTGGACATAATCTGGGTTTTGTCCAGAGGTGGGATAACACAGCCCTAAGTGGGGGGTCATTTCCCAAAGTTGGTTGGTGGGATGGGGCTAGATCTTAGGGATTATGGCAACTCCTGCCTTTGCCAACTTTTATCTATGCAGAGTTTAAAATTTTCCAAGCTAGCCAATGATGTGCAAAGCTCTCTGCTGGTTTTTTTTCTGAGGGAGTTGGATCCCGCCCACGGCGGCGGCGGATTCAAAATGTATCAATTACAGCAACTGCCGTAATTGATGCATCCAATCCATAACATGTTTGGATTCCTGTTACCCAGGGGAATCCAAAATTTAAAAAAGAGCAGACATAGGCAGCTTTCTGGTTTCTGGATGAGCCAGATCCATGTATACTTTCAATCCATTCTTTATTTTTAAAATAAAAAGTTGAATTTTAGCTGTCATACTTTTTATTTTAAATTTGAAAGAAAATAAGATATAAATTTTATTTAAAGAATCTAAAATAAAAGCAACTGTGGTAAGTTTGACTCCCTGGTACTCGACAAAGTGTCAAGTACCAGGGAGTTGAGTGCTGCATATGTGAATCTATTAGTATTTTTGGCTTAACTGATTTTAAGCTAATTTTTACTAGTAATTTAGGGATTTGAATTCAGAAACCAAGGTTAAATTTACTTGAATTCAACTCTGTTTAATAAATTGGTTAGCTAAAATACCAATTTAAGGGGCAATTTATAAGTAAATTTACTAATAGAAATGAAAAAATCTGTGTTTGACACTCTAAACCAAAAAGTGACCAGTTTGACACTTTTAAGCCAAATTTTAATTTTATTAATAAAATACATATGCGCTTATATAAAATTTATTATTTACTATTATATTTTTATTATTAGTTCCCATAGTTTTTTATTAGGCTCCCAAGCACCACTATATTGGATTTAGTGGCATAGACATTAATCAAATACCCCACTTGTTTTACTTTATGTCATTCCTGGGTTTTTGGATTAAGTGGTGCCACATAAATTAAGCCCAATTTATTAAGAGATTCCATATGTAATTTATAAAAAACTGAAACTCTATACTTTCTTTGTTTGACTCTATCCACTTGACACACAATCGGTTTTGGATTTAACTAATCAAAGGCTCGGAATTAAGGTTAAATTAATAAGTGTCACATTATGAGTGCCACTCAACACTCACCCACTTGACACTTTAACTTGGGGATTAGCACAGAGAGCTTCTTAACGTTTTAACCAACACTATGGTAAATAATTCACTCCCAGCTCCTCCCAGCATACCTTAATCACTAATAAACACATTCCCACTCATTTACTTTTTTAACTTATGTTGTATTTTTTTAATTTTTGAGCATATAATACTGCCTTGCTTTTGGGTTAACTTTCAAACCTGCTTTAAATTTAAGCAAGTTTTATATGTAAAAAACATAGTAAATTTGATGTTTCTGCTCAACTCTGGCATACTCGACAGTGAGAATTCAGCTTTTTCTGGCTGATCAACAGTGCTGAACTCAACACTTTACTATGTTTTGAATTTTCAACTCTCAAAAAAAAAATTCTACATAATTATTTTTTATTTTTAGTTTGCTATTATAATCTACTTCTTTTTCTGCTGCTCTCCATATAATTTTTATATATTTTTTTGATTTTCAATTAAACTTTTACATTGATTTAACACTAAGATGTTATGCTGAACCTAACATCTTTGATGCTTCATAATAAATTCACTTATTTTCTATGTTTTAACCTTTATATCTATACTTTGAGTTTCTATTTTGCTTCTATTTACT
Organism: Entomophthora muscae; assembly: GCA_014839935.2. NCBI lineage: Eukaryota > Fungi > Entomophthoromycota > Entomophthoromycetes > Entomophthorales > Entomophthoraceae > Entomophthora > Entomophthora muscae. The sequence goes on from QTSX02003556.1 coordinate 189,559, forward strand.
TTTTTATGTTTTTTTTCTTGATAAATAAAACTTTATTTGCATACTTTTCATTTAAATTTTGTTTTATTTTACCTCTGTGTTTCATATCTTTCATACTTCTACTATTTACAATGCTAAACTCTTCTTTAGACAAAATCAAACAAGAACAGCCAACAGCCCAAGCGCCAAGCCTCCAAGGGCTCCAAAGAAACTGCCTCCACTCCCAAGCGTGCCAAGAAGCCTGTAAAGGCAAAGTCTCCAACCCCATCTCCTCCCACTCCATCTCCTCCAACTCCTCCCCCCCCTCCACCCTCATCTTCTACATCCCCTTCACCTTGCCCCAAAAATTCCTCCCCCAATAAATCTGATGGTGATCTTACCAACCACTCCTTTTACCACTCAGAGGCTGACTCCAAGCCCACCAAGGAGCGGCATACCAAGAAAGTAAAGGCTGCCAAGGAGCCCACCTCTTCTTCTGGTAAGAAAAAGGAGGCATCCAAGCAGGCCTCAAAGAATCCTTCCCCTCCCCCTCCCAATGGCTCTTCCCCTCTTTCCTCATCTGACCCCCAAGATGAGCTGGAGGATTACTCCAAGAAGTTTAAAGCTTCTGGTCATGTGGCTTGGGATCCACTGGCCATCCACAATATCTGTAATGTGGGCAGAGAGTTTAAAGTTCCCAAGCGCTTCCCCCGTTACTTCCAAATCATGTCCGTAAAGGGCGGCCCTGGTTACGTTGCTGACAATTACATCTTCAATTGCAACAACCAAAAGCGGCAGACCAAGAGCAAGCACTTTGTCTGCAAGGATAAGACTTGTGGGGCCCAGCTAAACACCAAGGGCTGGGAGCAAGTAACGGCGGAGAAGGGGGAGCACACTTGCAAGCCCCCCAATCATCTAATCACTCGGATGTTAAAATGGTACCTTGTTCAAGTAATACCCACATCCTCTCATCTCCAGGCTTCTGATCTGGCCATAAAGGCTTTGCAACATCTCAAACCCAACAATCTTAAGTTGGTACCAACACAGGAGCAGTTGGTCAAATTCATCAGCAATAAGTGTATTGCCGCCAATCCCCCCTCCCCCCAAGGCTTCGGATGTCCTCTCGGAGCTCACGCTCCCTCATGAGCTTAAGCAGCTTCTGAGTGGGGAGCGCTTCCTGCTCCATGACAACGGGCCTGCCTCCAAGGACCGCATAATCTGCTACTCAACTCAGCAGAACCTGATGGAGTTTAAAAGGGCGTCAACCTGGCTAGTTGATGGTATCTTTGCCACTTGCCCCCAGATGTTCAAGCAGCTCTGGATGGTCCATGCCCAGATTGACATCCGGGTGATTCCACTCGTGTTCTTTCTTCTTCCTGGGGCCACCAAGGCCATCTATACCCGCACATTCTCCATCCTCTGCCAAGCAATTGCCCTCCTTTTTCTCACCAACAATGACAAATCCAAGAAGACCCCCCCCCACACCTGCGCCAACCCACTTGCCTCTGACAAGGACCAGGCCACCCTGGACTCGGAGGAAAAGGCAAGGCTAAGAGCTCTTGGGCCTCACGTGTGCATTATGGACTTCAAGCCTGCTCAGTTCAATGCATTTGAGCAGCTGTTCAGCAGGGAGGTGCAGGGGTGCCGCTTCCACTTCCGCCAAGCAGTTGCTCATAACGTGCAGGCCCACACTGAGCTTAGTAGGTTGAGCCGGAGAGATACTTCGGACACCTGCAGATTTGTGCTGGCACAATTTAGTGCCTTGGCTTTTTTAAAGCCAGAGCACACTGCGCAGGGGTTTGAGGTGCTCTAAAAGGATCCCTACATAGTGAAGCACCCGGAGTTCAAGCCTTTCCTCGAGTACTTCAAGCCCCAGTGAATTGGGAAGGTCGTCACGCAGAGGCAAGGCAAGGCCCGCACCAAGGCCAGCTGGAACGTGTACTGGGCGGCTGTCAACAGGGAGCTAAAGACCACTTCGGCATTAGAGGCTTATCACAAGCATCTTAAAGCCAACTTTGGGCTTCATCCAAAGTTTAATAAGTTCTTCTCTCTCCTGCAGCATGAGCAAGAGAAAACAATCTCCAAGCTCCGAGATCTCTCCAACCGCGTCCCCTCCACCAAGCCAACCACCCGCTGTACCCTCTTCACCAAAGCCATCCAGGGTGCGGCTAAGCACAAATACAAGGCCTCTGAGCTTAAGCAGCAGCTTGTGCTTATTGCCACTGCCCTCCTGGAAGGGGCCAAAATGAAATGGGGAAAGAATGATGTGGAATAAACTTGCTTTCTTGCTCAGTTATATGATTTTTACTTTTAACTTTTTAACTTTAATTTTTACTTACTAGCTTTGATCATTTAGTTTTTAGTTTTAATTTTTAAGTTTTTTTTAATTTAATTAGATAGCAATAATTGTTCTATGTATACATGGTAAGTTTGAGATGAATATTTATAGTTGAAAGTAAGTGAAATATCTTAATTTTTGTTAATTTCCAAATAAAACATATGCTATTCACAGTTGTGCTTATATGAACTATATCAAATAAATATTAATATTTCTTCATATTTTTCATAACTTTATTTTTGTGTTTTTGTTTATTTTTGGTTCATTGGAATTTTAATTTTTATGGTAGTAAAAAATATTTTTATAATGAAGAGTGTAAATTACATAGTAAAATGAGAAATAATTGCTTATTTCTCCTTATTTCTATTAATTAGGGTACTGTTTTATTGCATTTTTGAGCTCTCTGGGGTCACTTTAGTTTACCATAGCTGTAAGGATTAATTTTTTATATTAAAAGTTTTCAGTACATCAAGATCCGTTAGTTAAAAAAGTGTCAATTTCCAGTTGTCGATCAGGACAAAAGCTGAATTCTCACTTTACTATAGTGTCGACTACCAGGGAGTTGAACTTACCACAGTTGCCAAATAAACACACCTTTCTGTGGATGTGTATGGAAACAATTCTGGAAAAATTGTACTCCAGATGGTTTTCCTGAACCGTTCCCTGATCTTAAGCGGCTAGCTACTTTTTATGAAGCAGCCACCGTTTAAGATCTGCTGCAGCCCTATTCTGGCTGTATGGGTTTCTACCAAAGCATTGCTTATACCGCTTTAAATTTCAACTGGTACAAAAATAATCACATCTGATAAAACTCTCCTTACTGGGTCACTCTTTGGTCACTTCCCAACTTGATGAAGCCCAACTTGCATCATTCTCTTTTATGGCAAACTATCCTTTTGCTGGTGAACTTTGCTGCGGAGGATCATTTAACCATTTATTTGTTGACTTCATGGAAGTATAAGATGGTAAAGGCAGGTTTGTTGGATTTACCTTGGCCATCTAATGTATCAAGGTAAGCAATCAGATTTTATTGGGAAGTGGATCAATAGTAACAAAGCAGGGATATGCTTGGTGGGAATGAGAGGCGGTCACCTACTGCCGTGCCTGATGAAGCTGTATATTTGGTAGGATTTATAGTGATGAGCTTTGAAATGGTGGTTTTGCAAGTGAAGTTGATTTAACTTGTGACGAATGGTTTATAATAGACATATATATTGAAAGGTTGGAATCGGTTGTTTAAAAGCGAGATGTAAATAATGTTTATAAGCTAATAAAAATCAAAGAATTTAACAAAGTATTTAAAAAAGAATTTATGGAGACTAGGGGCATTCAGGAAGTACGCAGTTGGCAGGGAGGTTTCGAATATCTACCAAGGTATCCCACTCGCATCTGCCATCAACTGGGTCAAAGCAGTCCCATTGGTGCACCTTGTATTCCCAGCATGGTGGACAGTTGAACCCCTTGCAGGGATACTGCAGGTGCCTCCCTCTGAAGCATGTATCAAAGGTAATATCGGGACATATAGTAAAGCCAGCCGATGCCTTAGGGGTGGGCGTTTTTGGTGTGGCTACTTTGATAGGCGATGCTGGTTTGATTGGCAATGTTGGTTTAGTGGGTGCTGGTTTGATTGGTAATGTTTGTTTAGCAGGTGCTGGTTTGCTAGCAGACTTGCGAGAGGTGGCACAGCTGGAGGGAGGGGCTGTTATGTCGACGATTCCCTTCCAGTTCGGACACTTTGCAGGGCCGCCTGGCGTTTTGGATTTCACATAGCACGCCCAATTCTTACCGTCGTGCTGGATCCAGCATGGAGGACAGTTGGTGCCCTTGCATGGCGCTTTGGGAGTACCTCCAATAAGACAGGATTCGATGTTGGGCTTAGGACAAGGGCCAAGGCTGAGGATTGGCGCTAAGATAAAAAATGCTTTGACTAGTCTCATCCTCAGCATGTACTTGCTTGGCTATTACTCAGTAGATGTGTGCTTTGTTTTAAATGATTCATGTGAGTACCTTATCCCTCTCGTTTATTATGAATCCTCCTTTGAACCACTCATCGCAATAGATGCCATATGCCTTAAATAACTACTCGTTCCCTACTAACAATTAAATCATCAAACCCACAACTCAAATTTATAAAAAGGCTCTAACCCCCAAAAAGACCAATTCTGACCTCAGCATTGAAACCACTTAGCCCCGACTAGAGCTGCTTCAGTCAGCTTCCAGCTCAAGGCCACTTTTTCAGAGAGTTTATTTTAAACCATTTAAATATACCGACGATCCATTCTGGCTACCCATCAGCAAATTCAAACCCACATCCCCGACAGAAAATTGACAATCACTGCTTCCAAGAACTTATTCGCTTACCAGTCCACATTTAAAATGCCTGTACAATGCCGATCTGGAGACTTGTCTTTTATCCAGCTTCAAAGATAATCCCGCACCAATTAAGGCTTCAGCTCCTACAAAATAAATTACCTTATCATTATTGAATATCCTATGCTTATAATAAGAGATAGAAATAATATACTGAACTTACTACTGTTGTTGTATGTCAACAACGTCCCGCCAAATTTACGCCCCTACTCCTGCCAGGAGCTCTTCTTCACTTGCTGCACCTGTCATTTGACTCCTCTACCGCCTTAAGTTCTAGGAGTCACAGGCTATTGGCACGTTTAACGGTGAAGGGCTTCATGCCTGGCTCTAATCTCTTGACAATTATTGTAACACCTTTAACTTCCCTGACTCCTCTCAACTCAGATAATCTGGGTCCAAACTTTGCAACAAAGCACACTTCTTAAAGAAAACCCTGCAGGCAAGCTCTTTAAGCCAAAGTTCCCCAAGTCAAAAGTTCAGAAATATAAAATGTGACTCTCCAAAAGTGCCGAATTGAAACAAAATGTAGGGTGGGAACCAAAAATATCAAAGTGCAAAAATCAACTTTCTAGAAGTTAACTCAAAAGCCAACCCCCTATACCCTATCGATATAAACCTACAAGCTTTAAAGATTCCAATAGATAAAGAGACCCCAAAGAGCTCATTCCTGCTTTAAAGAGTATAAGCTAGCTTATAAAAATTCTTATGTTAGCCTTTTTAATGGACCTCATCTTTACTTCCAAAAGCAAGATCACACTATAATTTATATACAGCTTTATTAAATAAACATACGATACAAAGATAAACATAGAAATACTTCAATAAGTTTTATATGATAAGATGGTTTACCATCACTTACAAAAATAAAACAAAGCCAAATCAACACAGGGGTTTATTTGAATTACCAGGAAACCCCTGCAACAGTTTCCTGATGGGTTGGCCAGCTGGAAGAGTTATGGGGTGAAGGGAGACTGTTTATGGTCATCTCAAAGTGTTTGAGATCCTTACCGCTCTAGGAACCCCTTTGACCCCAGCTAGAGGCTACAGTTATAGTGCTTTATTGGTGCCTGCCCAACTTTAAGCTTGCTGATCCAGGCATGAAGTTTGGGGTTCCTCACACTACCACAGCTAGCTAACCTGTTGTACCAGATCCTGGGGAGGGGGGTGGTCATCATGGCTTTGTTCTTGACAAGCTTGTACTGGTCCCATCCAACCATGCTCCCTTCCTGGTATGGCATCTGCTCCCAAGTTTACCAACCCATCATTGTTTGAAGCCATCAATAAACAGAGCCAATTTAGCTGCATTTCCCTCCATATACTCAGTGTCTGCTGGATATTAAGACTGTAAGAGTATACTGAATAAGGGTTAGCCCTTGTAACTGTTCAATCACTATACCTGATAGCCGGGTGTAAATCCGATTAGGAGTGTTGTAAAAGTTGCAGCAATGGGTTGTTAGTTTCTACAAACAGTTAGTCAGTGACCTAATTCTTAATACTATACCTGTTGATGGTATAGTGACAGTCTATGAAGGACAGAAGAATAATAAGGTGTATAGACAAAAATGGTATTTATTTAGTTAGTATTGCACTTATATAGTGTGAGGCAGGGGAATTGCCACCAGAGGCAGGGAGGCACAGACAGAAGAACTTTCCAAATGGAGGAGAGTGGGTTGACACAGCTAAAAGTCCTGCGCAAGAGAACGACCGCTTTCTCACAGCTTTCCTTAAGGAGGTAGATATAAATAACTTTGTTGTTCTATTTATAATCCCGGAAGTGAAGCCCATGCCTTGTGCGCATTCAAAAGGCAAGTTGAACACCTGTTTTAAGAGCGTTTTAAATGTCTTTATCACTAGTAGAATCAGGATGTAATAGCGCGACTGCGCAATCGTTCTATCGCTTAATCCCTAGATGGACAACTTTTTGTCTAATCCATTCAGGATCTGCAACATTTCCCTCCAATGGATTAGACAACAGGGTTAAAAATGGCTGGCGTCTCAAGGTGACGGCTATGGTGAACAATCCCTCTAGAAGAGTCACAAGAAGAGTCTTGAAGAAGGTGCAAGTGGTAATTCCAAAGAGGCGCAAGCATACCAGGCCAGAGGAGATGATGAAGGCAGCAGGTAAGCAAGTAGTCCTGCATGAGTGGATGGCAGCTACCTGGACTTGGGGGTTCACTTAGATCAGCTACTGGTGCCTCAGCTGGCCTTAGAGGGGACAAACCCATTGTTTGCTGTGCTGTTCCTAGCTTTGAGTGAGCCCAGGGAGGTGACAGGAACTGGGTTGCAAAGGGGTAACAGTATTTATTGGCAGTTCTCCATGCAGGCGGCAGAAGAATACTTGGAGGCTCAGCTGAAGGAATTCCAATTTGGGGGACAAGGCCTTTCAGTCTTGTAACAGGAGACGGTATCTAACATAGTGAAGTCAGTCCTTTGCGCTTGGGCAACACCTGGGGTTACCGATGCTCAACCAGTCAGTTGGAAAACCTCTGACAACTTTGAGCAACGTCTTTGGCGAGCCTTCCAGGAAGTGTTGAAGTCATACACAGTGGAGGGGACTGCCCATCTGGTGCCAATGGTGATGGCTGGCAACCTTGTTCTTTGAGGAACCAACCGCTGTGATACCATGCGGGAGGAGAACATGGGGGTCTCCCTTGAGTGGGCCTTATCCTTATTCTACAGGGTGGGTGGTCAGGTCCCAGTAGAGTATGCCCTTTGCGAGAGTCTTCTGTGGGACTGTATCTTCTTGGGGGTCACCTTTCCTGTAGACATTGGGGTCAATTGTGTGTCTTGCTTGGTGGGAGTTTGTTGCCCAATCCTTGGACATTGGCTTTGTGGATCTGTAGGCAACCAGTTGTGTTTCTTGGCTATCATTCAGGTGGTAGAACAGTTGGTGCGGTACTGGAAGAGTCGTGTCAGTCTCCAATAAACACCTTGTTCTTTTATTCTTATTCCTCATACTTTGGTGCAACACTATTGTGAACAGGACAACAACCCATGGAATTTTTTAATTAGGCTTTTGTTTTTTTGGGTTATTGTCCTAATTGGGGCTTACTCTTGGTCACTAGGAGCAGCACACATATACTGAGCGTGTACTCTAGTGATCAATTGCCAATAATGGGGCTCCTTAAGGGTGTAGGAGTTGGGGCCGGTCTTCTGGATAACTTGAACTGGACCTTGTCAAAGGGAGGCAAGTTTGGATTTGCGGCTGTACCCTCTATTGCTGAAGAAGTAGACTGAGTCTCCTACCAGGTAAGTGGGTAAGGCAGGGCGTTTGGATGCAGCTTGCTCTAGGTCCTGCAACTTATGGCTTAAGTTTACAGTGTAGGCCTCTTATTGCAAGTGAATAAGAGTTTTAACCAGCTTGTTGAGGTATGCCTCTGGGGACACAACCATGCTGGGCTTTACCAATGAATATAGTAAAGGGGGAAGTCCTGGTTGCTGGCCGTAGAGCAGTTGGAAGGGCGGCTTGCCAATGGCCCAATGGTACCCAATGTTGTATGCAAAGGTGATCTCAGGAAGGAAGGTATCCCATTCAGTCTCATGTTGGTGACTGAGCTTCCGGAGTATCTGAACCAGGCTCCCATTAGTGCACTCTATCATGCCATTTGTCTGTGGGTGATAAGGAGTGGATAGTGTCCCACAAATTCCCATCAGTTGGTTGAGGCGGGGGATGATATAACTGGTGAAGTTGGTACCATTGTCTTTCAGCAGGATCTGGGAGCAACCATGTTTGTATATGATATTCTCAAGGATGAATGTGGCTGTCACTAGTGCAGATTTTTTGGGAATTGCCTTGGCTTCTACCCATTTAGTCAGATGGTCAACTGCCACAATGATGAACTTGTTACGACTGTTGATAGCTGGCAGGGGACCCACTACGTCAATGGCTACAGTGTGGAAGGCAAACCCAGGGCGTACCAGTCTGTGTTGAAACTTGGCAACCTTAGGCCTCTCAATGTTGCAGTCATGACAGTTGGCTAGTGTATCCACTATTTCAGTGTGCATTCCTTCCCAGAAGCAGTGCTGCTGTAGAAGAGCTAACGTCTTCTGTATGCCACCATGGCCAGTAGTCTTGTGAGTGGCCACCACTGAGTCCATGCGTAGGGATGGGCGTATGTAGGGCAGCCAAGAGTCTCCACAAAGCTTCAGGAGTTGTCCCTTAGAGACCTTGGTATCAACAGCTAACTTCCTGAGAGCCCTCTGTATCTCTACTGGCTCCCCTCCCCACAAAGAAGGATCCTCCATAAGCTTGTCATAGATAATGTCAGCCATGGGGGATACTAAGGCAACAGTGGGAAGGTGGGAGAGAAAGTCAGAATTCTGGTGGGCTGCCCCAGCTCAATGAATAATCTTGTAGTCATAAGCCTGAAGTTTAATGGCCCAACGCGCCAGACGTCCTTTGGGGTCCATGAGGGTCTTCAGCCATTGCAAGGAGGCATGGTCTGTTACAACTGTGAAATGTACCCCATGGAGATAGACTCTGAACTTTTGGTAGGAGTATATCACAGCCAGACACTCTTTTTTGGTGACAGTGTAGTTCCTCTCATGAACATTAAGCGTACGTGAGCAGTATCCAACAGGGTGTTCAAGTCCGTTGGAGTCCAGTTGGGAGAGAACACCCCCAATTGCTGTCAGACTAGCATCTGTATGAACTACAAACGGCTTGGCAAAGTCAGAGTAGGCCAGCACAGGAGCTGCAGTCAGTGTTCCTTTGAGAGCATTGAAGGCAGATTGGCATGCTGGGCTCCAGAAGAATTCCTTATCAGCTCAGAGAAGCTGAAAAAGGGGGTCACCAAGGGATGCAAAGTTGGGGATGAAGCGGTGGTAGTACCCAATCATCCCCAGGAAGACCTGCACGTCCTGCTTATTGGCCAGGATCTGCATTTGCTCAATGGCTTCCACCTTCAGAGGTACAGGGCAGAGTCCATCTTGGCTAATGATGAGCCCCAGAAACTCAAGGTGCTCCTTGAAGAAGTTGCACTTGCGTGGCTTGAGCTTGAGATTAGCTGCAAGTAACCTCTGGAAGACTTTCTTCAAGTGTCGTAGGTGATCATTAAAGGTTTGGGAGAATACATTAATGTCATCCAGGTAGACTAAGACACTGGTGAGTTTGAGGTCACCCATCACTGCATTCATAGCCCATTGGAAGGTAGCTGGGTCATTGGACAGACCTTGAGGCATCCTTGTGGGTTGAAATAGCCCTTGTTCAGTGATGATTGCACATTTTTCTTGATCAGCAGGGGGAAGATCAATCTGCCAGTACCCACTGATAAGGTCCATGGCGCTGAAGAGCTTGGCGCCACCCAGTTGGTCCAAGGTATTGTCAATATGAGGGAGGGGATATGAATCCTTCTTGGTAACAGCATTCAGTCGACAGTAGTCAATCACCACACGGTTGCTGCCATCCTTCTTTTTGACAATCAGGAGAGGTGAAGCCCAAGGGCTTTTACTGGGGACCAGTAAGCCAGATCCCAATAGCTTCTGAAGCTCTTTGTTAGCCACAGCATGATTGGCTTGACTGTGTTGTATAGGTCTGGAGAGGATAGGTGGACTGCCTTGGGTGTCAATATGATGAGCAACATCTGCAGCCTTGCCCAGGTCATAATCATCCTTGGCGAACACATCTTTATACTGGGCAAATAGATCCATAGCTTGATCCTTCTGCTCTTCAGAGAGGCCAGATAGAGAGTTGCAGCTTATGACCAATAGCACCAGTGGTTTCTCACAGGGTAGACCCAACTCAGAGAAGTCTGCAAAGGGGGTAGTCTCCTGCAGGTTGTCATGCTCTTCCAGTTGTATATAAGCTAGAAGTTGGTGTTTGGAGACAACCATAGCTTCACAACTTATGTTGGCCAAGAGTATGAGTACCTCCTTCTCACTTGGCATGAGGATGCCTGGCGCAACCCATGGTTCTAGTCTGGAGGCATTAGGGATGCCAAAGATTTCTTCATGAGTGCCAGCTGGTAGAGCCAGCAAGAGGCCTGTATTGTGGATCACCTGGGTGCCAGGTGGGATAGTCACATTACAGAAGGCGTAGACTGGGATACCCTTGGCTTCCCCAATTGAGAGAGGTAGTACCTTGACCTTCTTACTATGCAGCGTATAAGCAACTGGAAGCTCTCTGTTGGCATACTCCAGATTGATGTAGTGCAGACGTCGTAAGGGCAGGTCAGACAGGCAATCACCATGATAGAACATGGGTATGAAATGGCCCAATATTCCAAATGTATGGTCTCCATGGTTAGTCACAGTGCCATACTGAACCATGAAGCTAGTCCCAATAAGAATGTCATGGCTGTTGTTTTCCAGGACTATAGCAGGAGCAGTGACCATTAGCTTCCCAAAGCAAAGAGGGAGAGAAGAGTAGGCTCCTTTTGCTCTAGTGGTCAGTGGCCCAGCAGTACCAAACTCTTCATGGTAGGCCAAGTCCAGTGCCAGCTTAAGCTTCTTAACCAGCCAAGAGGATATAATGTTTCCAGGGGCACCAGTATCCAGTATGGCCCGGACATGAGTCTTGTTCACTACCAGGTTGATATAGGTGCAATCCTGGTGGTCCTCTCTGATCTCCACAATCTTTGAGACCTGGTGTACGCTTAGTCCTTTGAACTTCTCCAGGAAGGTAGCCATGGCATCTCCACCAGCTGGGCTTACTTCCTTGAGGGATTCTAGAGGTGCTGAGATGTTTACTGTGCAAAGCAGCTTGGCCAGTCATTCAGCACTGTCCTCCTCATGAGTGACTTCAACGCCTGGTTGAGCCAGTTGTTAAGCATAGGGTAAGGATAATGTTCTCCAAGCTATTTGGGGGATAACCACCTCAGGGCAAAGTGTAGTCCAATGAGTTTGCGTGTTAACAGTGAGGACTTGATGGAGGAGGTCCTCTTGAACTCTGTCAGACTCCACATCCTCATGTATTAGTTGGGAGTTGAAGTCCATCAGAGAGGGTTCATCCTTAGGGTTGGTCCCAGGGAATGGCAAGGCAGCAGGCCTCTGATCTGATTTTTCAGGGGGCAGTGGTATGGGGGGAGATGAGGGTGTTGAAATTACAAAGGCAGCCAAGGATTTCTCCTTGTCCTGGCTGCTTAGTAGTTTTTTGACTGGTCCTCATTATCCTCCTCAATATCAGTGTCCTTGGCGTAGTCCTCCTCAGTGTCCTCCATGCCTACATGATGGATCTTTTGGCGTGGATTCCTACATTCCCAAGAGAAGTGGCCAGCCATACCACATTTGAAGCAAGTACGGGGGCCATTGTTGACTGGAGCAGGCCCAACCTTGTTGGAAGGCTTTGGCATCTCAACTGCCACGTGGGGTCTATTCTCATATTGCTGGCAAGGGCAGCCTTCAGAAAGAGGGACTTTGAACTCCTCCTTGTAGGTGCGTAGGAGGCAGATCAGATCTGGGACAGTGCAAGCGTTGTAAATGCCTGACTTAAGGGCCAGAGATAGTTCCCAGTTGACACGTACAGCATTAAGGAGTGCTGACTGCACATCAATAAACTGCACCACACTCATAGACAACAGAGTTTGAGCTTCAAGTTAGAACCTAGAAGTGAAGTCTTCTAGGGTTTCCCCCACCTTTAACTTAGTGTCAGCTAAGTTCATCTTACAACTGAGGAGTGCTTCTTGGCTACCAAATTCTTCTGTCAAGGCTCTGGAGACGTAAGAAAATGGCCACATTGCTCTTGCGGTCAAACTTGGATAGATTGACAGGCTTGAAGTTGTTGGAGCCATGTTGGAGGGGAGCAGGTGTGATCCTCACTGGAGAGCGGGTGAGATGGGAACAGCTGAGAGTGGAGGCAGCAAACCTAGCCTCAGAGGTGCGGCAACAACTTTCCTCTTGCTGGGCTTCATGTTCACCTTCTCTGTTTTGAGAAGCTCCAGAAGCGTCAGGGGTGGCCAGGACGTCATCCTCAGACTCCAGTACTGGCTCTAATACTTGTATAGCGTTAGGAGCCAACCAAGTGTGGTCCTCATTGCTTTTGTAGCTATGATAGAACTCAGGACTAGAGGACCTCAGTGGACTTTGATGACTCTTGGAGTTGATGGACATAGCCTGTAAGTTGACGGCCATAATCTTACTGTCCATCCTATCCAATTGGCTCTGGAAGGCGTCCAGGAGAAGTTGTTGCTTGTCCAGCTCATATTAATAGACCTTGTTCTCCTGACAGGTGATATTTAATTCATCTTCCAGAGAGGTGATGTGCTTTTTATGGGTGGCAAGCTCAGCTTGGAGCAAAGCCATTACTTCCTTGTCCTTCCTGACTTGGGTCTGGCTGTTGGCTCTGTCATACAATTGGCAGAGTTTGAGACTATCCTGAAGTTCTGACACAGTGTGGTAGCCATCAAACAGGAAGGCAAGATTGGCACTCTGCTGGACCAATTCCATCTGCATCTTCTTGTAGTGATCAAAGAGCTCAAGGATGTCTCAACCAAGAAGGGCGCTGGAAGGGGAGTTGTTGGTAGTGGCAGAATTGGGGGTGAACAAGGGGATGGTGGCAAGGCAGCGGGCTAAGACTTCTACCTCATGAGTCAGGCTTCAACCCATGGGGCCAGTCTCCAGCATGTGGTTTGTAACTACACTAATTCAATTGGCGTCTACACCCTGATGGGTGAGGGTCTGTACCACATGCACTGGAACTAGCTTAGCTATACCTGCTTTTATGGCATCAACCCAGTGGAGCATGGTGTTCTGGGTGTTAGTGACTTTGGCAAGATACTGATTGACAGTGGTGAAAGTATTACCAAGCTCAGAGTACAGAACCTGGAGGAACGTCTGTTGGTTAGATACCAGTATTCTCTGGTCATGCACTAGGCTTTGGATGCAGCCCAGGTTCATTTGGTTGTGGCATACAGCAGGATGGGCAAATTGATGTAGGTAGTCCTTGATATGTTCAACAGTATGGAGGTCACAGCAGAGCTGGTCAGGGTTGAACTGGGAGAGATTCTGAAAGCGACCCAAGGCGTTTTCAGCAGAAGGCTGCTGGATGGCCAGGTGTTCAGAGCAAGAACCATTGCCAGCAGCACCAGCATCCATGGTGTGTATGGCATTACAGATGGCGTCCTTGGAAGGTGAAGATTTGGCGTCCATCTCCAAGGGGGCAGGGGCTTGTAGGAGCAGTGGTTGACCAAAAACAATAGCTTGGGGGTGTTGATGTTCTGGCATTAATTGGCTTAGGTTGGGCAGGCCATAGGGAGCGCCTGCTCTTTCCCCAACATGGGCATTAGCAGCAGTAAAGGCCTGTGCCTGGTGGTGAGGAGAAGCAGTGGCAGGAGACTGGGCCAGGGGCATTCCTCTCTCCTCATCAAAAGGTCTGCGGGGGCGGGGGGCTGTTGGTGTTGTAAGACATGAGCGCCAATGTCGTAAAAGTTGCAGCAAGGGGTTGCTAGTTTCTACAACCAGTTAGTCAGTGACCTAATTCTTAATACTATACCTGTTGATGGTATATTGACAGCCTATGAGGACAGAAGAATAATAAGGTGTATAGACAAAACTGTTATTTATTTAGATAGTATCACACTTATATAGTGTGAGGCAGGGGAATTGCCACCAGAGGCAGGGAGGCACAGACAGAAGAACTTTCCAAATGGAGGAGAGTGGGTTGACACAGCTAAAAGTCCTGTGCAAGAGAACAACCGCTTTCTTGTGGCTTTCCTTAAGGAGGTAGATATAAATAACTTCATCATTCTATTTATAATCCTGGAAGTGAAGCCCATGCCTTGTGCACATTCAAAAGTCAAATTGAACACCTGTTTTAGGGGCGTTTTAAACGTCTTTATCACTAGTAGAATCAGGATGCAATAGCGCAACCGTGTGATTGTTCCATTGCTTAATCCCTAGATGGACAACTTTTTGTCTAATCCATTCAGAATCTGCAACAAGGAGCAAACAATAGATTGGGGGTGAAAGGTTGTCTTTATTTTAGTATATTACCAAGTATATATGGTGGGGTGGGGAATTGGGGGAATGGGGAAATAGCACCAGGCTTGGCTTCAATACCAATGTTAGCATCAGTATCAATATTAGCTATTGATTTAAAGTCCATAAGTAAGGATTAATCAGGCAATTGGGTTGTTAATGCCACCTCCATTTAGTCTTCTGGACTTAAGCGCCAAGTGCGGGCTCCAATTCAGGAACCAGATACCTTATTGAATATGCCTAAGTGGAACCTTTGAATGACCTAATTCCTGAGGAGATCTGAGTGGAATCCAGAATGCTCCAACGTCCACTAGTTCTCAATTGATTTTGTGATCACCTAATGTGTAATTGTTTTCTGGGTCTGACTTTGAACTTAATGTCTATCAGATCCATTCTTAGTTAGCACATTTGTGATAGTGCCAGAACCATATTCCTAGATGATTCTGTCATCAATAATGACAGCTCAAGCTCAAGCTCTAGCTCTCAAAATATTTTTTGGGCCAGAAACACCAGAATTGACAACAGGAATTGTGGGAATGAACTTGGTTTATTTGGAACCAAAATTCAAACTCAGAACCATCTTTGGAGAGACTCTGTAACCTGGTCTGAATTATGCTCCAAACCTGGGACTCAAACCTGAGCATAAAATCAAGGAAATTAGATATTTCAGCCAATCAGAGGGTTTGAAACTTGCAGTGATGTTGGCAGCTGTTCAAACCTTGCAGCAGGCTCTGAAAAGCTTTGATATCAAGTCTATAGACTCTACCAACAAGTTCAATACTTGTTTAGAGTTTGAAACTGATCTAACTGCAGTTTCTGGTAGGGATAAGGCTCTTGAGTACTATAAAACTGTTTGATAACAGCTTAATGTTCAAGACAATTTTGAAAGTTGAAGATTTCCCTTATTCTGTCAAGTTATTGATGCACCAGTTAAATTCCCTTCCCAGCTCCCCATTCCCTTTATTAAATAAACCTTGGAGATTTTGGTTGTATTCCTTGTGCAATCAATAAAGTCTTTAAGCCATAAATCTGCTTTACTTTTTGTAAGACTTTCTTAGAATGCTCATGAAACTGCCTAATACTTTCCTTTATTGGGGAATCAGGCTCAAATTATTGATTCTATTCTTGACTTGTATTTTAGTATCATCCTCTATGCAGATGGAGACTAGACCAGGATCTGGTACCAGCACTGAATACTGCAATAATGGGAAGTGGGCTCCTGTGGTACCAGGGAAGTGGTATACTGCCTCTTTGTTCTCTAAAAATTCACCCACCAAGCAGAATCCTTAGCCCATGCCCGCCAATTCCCATCCTACATGTCTTTTTTGTCCTTTTGCTTCCGTCTCCTTGCTTGCTTACTTGGGAGCTTATGACTTCTTGGATAATTTTAACCTACTCCTAGGTAGATATCAAATCTTTGCAGAAATAATCCACTTGGGTATGGTGTCAGTACCCATCTGTTCCATGAGTACTGGCTTAAATCCTTCTGCTTTGATTCACCATGCCGGGAAGTTACTTCCTGCAAGGTGGGTTCCGGATACTCAGCCCTCTTAACAGCCTCATAAATCTCTCTGGAGCCCTCCCACCTCATCAAGACAGTGGAATAACGGGGGTGAAGGCCACCTTGGGGTTTGGGAGGCAGATCTTTTATCCCACCCATCAATCTCAGTCCCCCTCAGAAGCTCCCATCCAAGGCACCACCTAAAGTTAAAGTAGTGTCCTAGGCAAGATCTTGAATCATTTTTCAAAGGCTCTTGCTTAAGCTACCTCAATACCAACAAAGGGTGGGTGTAACAAGGCTTAGATCTCTGCATCATCATTATAGCTAAGCCTTAGTTCCTTCTGCTTGGAGGTAGGGGTATTGATGAGGGGAAGGAGATCCAGTTTCAACTTTAGCACCTTCAAAGGCATGGGTATGGTCATCCTCATTTTCTTGGATATCAGAAAGGATACCATTGGGGCAGTCTTGTCACCGTACTTCCTGTGGATGCACTGTGACTGTACTACAGTCACATTGGGCTGTGGTTTCATAAAGAGGTTGAATTGTGATAAATTTCATAGGTTGAAATTAAAAACAAAAGGATTGGCCTTGGAGAGGCTTTCCAGTGTAGTAATTGATACCTAGGAATCAATTAGTCTGTACTAATTGAGGGCCGTAATGAATCATCTGAACAATTCAGATTATGAGACTAGGCGTCTCAAACCGTCTAATTAAACATGGAGGTTAATTGATACCCAGGAATCAATTAGGCTGTACTGATTGAGGGCCGTACTGAATAATCTGAACAGTTCAGATTATGAGACTAGGTGTCTTAAACTGATTGATTAACTGGGAAGGTTAATTAATATATATACCCTGGAATATGATTAATGGGGATTTAATCATAGGGCCAAAATGGACTTGACTGTGTCAAGTAAAGACTTGTTGTCTTCAAATGGATTGATTAACTGGGAAGGTTAATTAGTATATGCTGGGAATATAATTAATGAGGATTTAATTATATTGTTTAACTGCCTTGACTGTGTCAAGAAGTTTGGTTAAGGTTAGCCAAAAGTAAACCCCCAAATTGTGGTTTAAAAGTGCTGTTTTTGAAAATTAATTAGGTTAAAAGCGCCACCTAATTGATTTGTAAAGCGCCAAGGCGCCGCCCAGTGAATGTTTCAGGTGCTGGGGCGCCACCTGGGAAAGTTCCTGGGCGCTGTGGCGGCGCCTGGTTTGAGTTTCAAAATGTTTTAATGGATTTTTAATGTGAAAAACCATTAAATGCAGAAAAAACAGCTAAATTTAGACAATGGTGTCTATGCATTCAGGATTGATCAGCTGGTTCCCAGTTGGAACAAGGATAGCTTGGATCAGGAATATGTATATTCCACAGGTTTTTGGCACCGGAAGTCCGGAATGCTTCAAGCCAAAGCAATACATTTCCACGGAAAGAATCAGGTGATTCTGGAATGTATTAGAGCACATTTTTATAGGTTAAGAGTGTGAAGATCTTTTTGGTAAAGATCTGGATTAGATGATGCCGTTATGTCATAAACCATGTGATAGAAATCCAGGTGTGATTCTGGAACCAAAGGGTTTTCAGCCAAATGTACCCCAATTGGTATATAATGGAATCATGATAATAATTAATAAAAATGATACTTATATGTGACAATGGTTGCTTTCCCCTCAATCTTTTTATGCTTTGTGTTTTTGGATTTTAACTGAAATAAGACTACCATGGAATGAAAGAGGTGGTTTGCAGCTAAGACTATGGGAAGCAAAAAAATGTGGAAGTGATCACCAGATGGCAACAAGTTTAACGCCAAGATTGCTTGCCTGGAATCCAAGCTCATCAAAGCTTACATAAAGGATTCCCTGTCAAACCGTAAAAGAGTCAGACTGGGATAATGAAGAAGCAAGCATGAATTTCCCAAATCTGTCACATGCACTGAAGTTGGGGAGATGTCTTGGGGGGTCAATTATATACTTCTTGGGAGTATATAAAAAGAGATAAATGGGGGATTGGGAAGGGAATGATACTTTATTGAGTATAGGGGATCAGTGTTATATAGTATCATGGGAAGCCATATACTGGCCATGTACATTGTGGTAGCCATGGGGCTTGTCCAGGTAATGCGCTGCTCAGGATTCAAAATTCTTGAACCCTGTGCAGCATGAGTGCATGATAAGAGTGCCATCAATTATTCATTGATTTAGTTGATCCTTGATGTTAAAGTCATGTAAATCATTTCAGAGTGGAAATGAAATTGGTGAGGGTATAATCCCCACACCATCATCAAGGCCGCCAAAAAAGATCCACTGGAACTTCAAACCAATAAATCTGCAAAGGGGGCAGGAAACAAGCCGCAAAAATGAGCACCGAGACTGCAAGTAAAAAACGCAAATGAGAAAGGGAAAAGTAATGATTACTTGACAACAGAGTTAAAGAAACATGAGTTTTTCACAGACACTTTTTGCAACCAAGACAAGAGGAGACCAGAGTAGGAGGTAATGGGGGAACTTGGCACCCCATATACTTGGCCATTTTGACAAGTTTGCTGAGAGTAGGGATATTCTTTATTGTAGGTAGGTAAGAATATCTGAAAACAAGTTTTCAGTTTGTGGGAGGGGAGTTTTAAGGGGATTCTTCAGATGTGCGCTAGCCTCTGATTGGTTGATAGGGAAAATTTTCACCTCCTTTGCCAACTTTTCAACACTACCATTTATTATGTCATGATTTTGTTCCTTTGGGCAACCAGACAGTTGATCATCTTTGTGTAAGGGATGAAAGTATCTCAAATTCAAAGCAGCAAAATTCTTGGGGGAAATTTCACAGGCTCCATAAGATCTTCCACTGGGGCAGCCACCACCCATTTTTCAATAACCTGATTAGGATCCTCTGCTGATTTTAAAGGTTTGGCAGTCTTTCTTTTTGTATGATGCTTCTTCTTAGGGCAATCAATCCCAGCCAAAAGTTTCATTACTGTGACACTTGGAGGATTGTTTACCTGAGAGAAAGTAATCATAGATGTTTGTGATGGTATATAACACTTTTTTGGGTTCTTTGTGATAAATTGTCTGCTCAGCGCTGATATATGAAAGCAAGCGACTTGATATTGGGTTGGCTTTTTACACTATGGGTTTTGTTTTAGATCTTCCCCACTCCACAGACAAATTCCACAGAATGGTGGGTGATTTGCGCAAAGGCTGATAAGGATATTGTTAAAACAAAAGTGATGTATATCACGGCCGTGTATCTGCTTGCCCTTCATGGCCATACTTTTGTGTATTACTTTTAAGAACTTTGTCCTGATATAAATCATGTGGGTCTGGGGTTATCCCCCATCATCAACTATATTATTGATCCATGTTGGTTCATGCACATACTTTATATCTATATTTAACATGCTACCTGCATTCTCTCTGGGCTGGGTTTGATTCTCTATCTAAACATCTGGAAAAAGTGAAGTATAAGGGATTTTTTTATGTATACCTCCTCTCAACAAGAATCTTGATAGAAGGTACATAGCTATATGGGGTAGGTTCTCTCAAGTGGGTGTCAATAGAAGAGAAGTTTATAGCCTGCAAATGATCTAATAATGATTGAATTATAGACCTGACTATTAACAGTAAAAAATATCAACCATATGGTGGGTTTACTGAGTTTATTAACAGGAAGAGAGGAAGATCACTGACAAACAGATAAGATTAAGAAAGAGAGGTTATCAGGTATAAATGAGGCAACTAGACCCCAGATTATTTCATAGCCTTGAAGGCTGATATGTATGCTACCGGATGAGAGTAGTTACAATATGCTCCTGAAGCCCTTGGATCATGATGAACCAGCACTTTTACAGCATCTAAACTGTAAAGCTTAGGGTTTATGCTGGTAAATCAAACTAACAGCAAAGGTCTGGGTGCTCATTTACTATAGCTATCATTGACCTAATCAGTATCCATCTGTTGCCAGATTTGATGCTAAATAAGTTTCTGGTGACTTGTCAGATTTGGGATTAAACTGATTTCCTGCTGACTTGTCTATTGATCCACCAATCATTGATCCCAGTCATCCTCTGGATCTTTCATCCAGTGATCTGACCTGTGTCCCTGCCACATTCAATCTGGATATAGAGACTAACCCATTAGATCAATAAAATTTTCAAATCCAAACCACTCTGTGAAGCTTTCCCAGATTTACCTCAATACTGCTACTCTATAATGGTAAGGATTTTAGACCTTAATCAGCACTATAGTTTTGATAGGGGGTGATATAAACTGTAATATCTGCAGTATTGTGCTGTGGCTGAACTGTCTATAGTTCATTACTTGGAGCTGGGGGGATCCAATGTTCCAAGAAGGTTTAGAGAAGGGTTTTGAATAGGATGGTATTTATTAGAAAGATTGAGAGCTATTATACCCTGGTGAAGAGCTATTCAGACTGCTAGGGGGTAACACGTTTGGTAATGATTAAGATAGAGGTCATCAGGGCTCTGCTTATGAGGACTAGGATTGTTGTTGGTATTGAACTTGCTCCAAATAGGGGGATATAGAGGCAACCACCAGCATTTAAACTGTCTACATGTAACATCCTCCATGTCAACAATTCCCAAAAGGTATTTTTGTATTTTTATTGTATGTTTATTAATGTTTCTGCCTTGAATAATTGCCCTGGATGCAAAAGTAAAATTTGGTTTTAATTTTCAAGTTTTAAGTAAAATTGTAAAAAATAAAGCCAAAATGAAATTTGGGATTGTTGACATGGAGGATGTTACATGTAGACAGTTCAAGTGCTGACGGTTACCTATATGGATCTGGCAGTGCTGATGGTTCATTTGAGGCCATGGCTTTAGATCCAATATGAGGGGACTCGATGAGCACCCTTGTATATCATGAGATATATTGGTAGCTGAGGCGCCTGCTTTGATTAAAAAGTTGGGAAGGGTAACTGTTTAAGGATAGGTGTATGGAACTTTAATTGATTTACATCTTTGTTGGGTTTAACTCTGTGGTCAGTTCAGGCTGAAGTTAGATTTACAGGTTGATGCTTATATGAAAGCCATTGGTTTTTATTAGTTGAGCCATGGAGTTGAGATCTTGGGTTTAGCATAGTTTTGGCATCTGCCCTATTGGGGGAGTTTTTATGTTTGGAAATTGAAATTTGGGAATTGGTAGTTATCTGGGAAGATGGTCTGATAGCCATAGATGGATGCTGTATGGGAAGTGGTATTGGTTGTTAAGGCAAAGCATTGTAATGTTTCCTAAGAGTAAATGTGGATTTCTTGTTGGGTATATGGAATAGTGTAAGAGCCATGCAGATTTGAGATAAAAAGATGGTCAACTGTAGCAGATTCAGGTGTAGAGATGGGATTGATTGTTAAAGGTTGGTGCAGTTAGCTCACCTTTGTTTGGCATTTAAGGTTTGTGGGCTGCAGATGTTTAAGGAATATTATTCATTGGATTTTATTTTCTAATATTTAGTCTTGTATGATGCTGCCTTGGTGTGTGGCAATTAGCTTGGATCAGTGACAGTGGAATGTTCTAAATTATCGCTGGGTTTACTGGCTTAGAATTGTGTGGGGTGGATTTATGGCAGCAGTGAAGAGTGTGGTTTTGGTTGCTTTTCAAGAGTTGGTTCTTTGCCAGACCTGAAGAAGGCATTGGACAGGGCGAAGAAGGCCTGGGGATGGGGGGCTGAGCTTTCCTCGACTAAGCGTGGTGCTTCGGCCGACTGCCAATTCTGAATGAAGGTCTCCCAAAGCACATCATCGACGAGAACCTGTGAGGCGTCTTTGGGCTCGATGTCGGTTCGTGGAGGAGCGGGGCGTGCCTGGGTCGCTGCTGCCAACACAAATATTAGATTATTGCAATGCATTAAGTCTATCTATCTTCTCGTGGTTCGTTTTTATGGCATTCCGGTTATTGCTCCGATCGGAAGTTGCAGGGCTTATTTTCCGGCCCATACTTCCAAGCTGGCTAGGCGACGGGAGGCCGGTTGGAACTGCCTGCTCCAGAACGGCCGATCCAGAATTAAATTGAGACAAGGTCCCTAGATTGATCTCAGTGTTGTATCAGATAGCACCGCACCTAAAAATACAGGTTTTGTAAATCTAGAATTTATAAGGTAGTAAAAATGCATGATATCATTGGATTTAGGGATGGCACTCAATTTATCAAACACGCATGTGTTTTATACCTCGAATATAAATTCCACTTCAAGTTGACTCCAATGCGGCATGTGCAAAATAAGCATTTTGGCAATTTTGCTTCTGCCAATAAATGTTATTTTATACACTTTGATTATTGATTAATCAAACAATATTCAAATCTGGTAAATCTTTCAAAATATCACTTCCTTTGTCTTTTGCCAAGAGACCATATCAAATCGCCATCAAGCTCTTGGCTGTTAAATGGGATCCAATATCAACCTAGCGAATACTACCAAATCCCAACCGGCCACGGCTAAGTTGGGAACAGCACAGAATCGGTCACTCTGTGTTGTGACCGATTCATACTGACATTCTGGTTTATGTTCTTAAGGTTGGTTACAAAACCTTTTGTAACACCCAGATCCATGCTGGTCTACAACTTCGTATAAACGATTCGACAAGCTATCTTGATTTCAACTACTTAATATTTTTGCATACCAAGATTAAATATCCAATTGATAACTTCAAAAGGTTTTGTCAAAGTTGTACCATAGTAAGATGAAGATACCTCTGGCGTTTGTTATATATCGCGGTTAAGGATTGAAACTCTAAGTCATAAGTACATCAACTTCAATCCTGCGCCTTACAAAAAAGAAACCCCTGATTCCATTTGTATCGCGTGACCCAAAAATGATGTGAGGACATGTATGACCTCCAGCAAAAGCCATGCACTAAATCCTCATACTAGCTTTAAAATTCCACAATCGCTACCGCCCTCCCAATCTTAGCCAGACCAGATTTCAAAGAGATCCACAACCCATTCAGCTGGCTATCAGATAAGGTTAAATGCTAGCCACTCCATTTCCGCTCCCACCTCTAAAAGCTACATGCCAGTGCTTTTTTAAAGTATATAAATATTTTATATTATCCGTGTCAGGGACCCACTTGAGAGGGAACAAGTTCCCAATCTGATGAGCCAAGGCCCCTATGTTGAGCCCTGCAATAACCAAACTGATAGGAACCGTAACCATAGCCAGGTGACTGAAGTGCCCTAGAAATGTGAACTGACCCATCATTGAACTGAATCTACCCAGCAATTAATAACCCACCAGATAATTTAACAGGTAGAAGGAGGCATTTGGTCTCACCAAGGAAGGTTCAACTGATGGAGGTGGATTTGTGGGCAACAGTGCCCATGTCAACACTAAAAATGTTGACACTATAGTAAAGTGACGACCCGGTTTTACTAAATGTCGTTTCCTAGATGTCGACACTTTTTTAATTAACAAAACACTTTACCCTGAACATTTTTAATATAATTTTTTTAAAACATATTATTATACTAAAATGACCCTAGAGAGTTCAAAACTGCAATAAAAAAATTACCATAAGTAATAAGAATAAGGAGATATAAGCAACTGTTTTTCAGGTTACTATGTAAATTACACTCTTTATTATAAAATTATTTTTTATTCCCATAAAAATTAAAATTCCAATGAACCAAAAATAAAGGTATTTTATATATCATAATAACTACAAAATATAAGAAAATTATAACTTTAATTTATTATACTTTATATAAGCACAACTGAAAATATCTCATAGCTTAAAGATAAATTAACAAAATATAAGATGTTTCTTACAAAACCATATTAAAACTGTATCTTAAACTTACCATTTATACTTAAACAGATTAGTACTATCTAAAAAAATTAAAAGTTTAAAAGTAAAAAATATATAGGCAAAGCAAAGCAAAGTTTATTTGGCTAATTAAAGCCACCAGCAAGAGCAGTGGCGACATCTTCAAGGTACTTCTTAATCTCTGCCACCTTATACTTTTTCTTGACCACCTTCTGCATGTCCTCCTGGTAGTCCTGGTCCTTGGACTTCCTCTTCTTGGGGGCCACCCGGTTGGCCAGGTCGTGGAACTTGGAGACAGTCCGGGCCTGCTCCTCCTGCAGCTTAGAGAAGAACTTGTTATATTTGGGGTTGGTCCCAAACTTCACCTTCAGGCACTTATGCCAAACCTCAAGGCTAGAGGTGGTCTTCATCTCCCCCTTGAGGCAGGTGCCTTGACAGTTCCAAGGGGCAGTGGCCCCGCTCTTACCTCTCTGGACAGTCACTTTCTTGCCCACCCATTGCTGCTCAAAGTAATCCAGGTAGCCTTTGAAGATGGTGGAGTGCTTCTTGAAGTAAGCATCCTCCAGGAGGGCCTCAAATCCAAGCCCAGTATGCTCCGAGCACACAAAAGCCAAGACAGCAAACTGAGTCAGGGCAAAGCAGCACTTCCCCTTACCATTGTTAAGATACTTCTCAAAAAGGTCCTTCTCACTCTTGAGATTCTTGACAAGGGCCTGCCTAAAATGGGAGAAGCAGCCCTGGACTTCTCCATTGAAGGTGGCCTCAAAGGCTCTGAACTGAGCCTGCTCAAAGTCATTATGATAACCTTTGGCCCAAGTGAGCGCGCATGAGCTAGCTGCTCAGTGGCTATGGTGGACTCATCCTTCTCAGCGGAGGAGGGATTTGCCCTTGTGGTGTGAGTGGGAGGGGGGAGCTTGTTGGTGGGAAGGGAGCTCAAAGCATCCTGTACAATCTTGAAGGCTCTGGTGTAGACTTCTGTCTTGGCACCAGGAAGGAGAAAGAACACAAGGGGGATGACCTGGTCATTAAACTGCCCATGCAGGACCCAAAGCTGCTTGAAGAGAGAGGGGCAAGTAGCAAATGTGCCGTTGCACATCCAGGTGGTAGCAGTGTTTAGCTGCTCCAGGTTTTGGGTTGTGGCGTAGGCTACAATCCTATCCTCCACTTCCTGCCCATTGTCATGGAGCAGGAACATCTCACCATCCTCTGTCTTCTTAAGGGCATCTGTGAGGATAAGAGCCTTGATGCTGGTGGCACTCTTGGCCAGGGGATTGGAGGCTTGATGCCTATCACTCACAAACTTGACCAACTGGGTGTGGGTAGGGACCCTCTTGAGGTTGGTAGGGGACAGGTACTTGCAAGAAAGCACGGCCAGCTGAGTGGCAGAAAGATCTTTGGAAGTGGGCATTACCTACACCAGATACCACTTGAGAAGGCGAGCTATGGTGGTGTTGGGCATGATGCAGGTATGCTTGCCCTTGATGGTTTGGACCAGGTCCCAGCGCTCAGTGTTAAGCCACACTGGGCAGGAGCAGTCCTCGCAGGTGTAATGCCGGCTCTTGAAGCCCTGGTTGTATTGTTGCAGCTGAAGATATACCCATTGGCCACCATGGCCAACCCATCCTTTACACTCATGATTGGGAAGTATTTTAGCAAGGAAGAGGGAACCTTGCATCTGCTGACAACGTTGCAGATGTTGTGGGCCAACAGAGGGTCCCAGGGGCCAGCAGGAGCATAGCAGAAGCCAGGGAAGTAATTGGGGTGGGGTTTTGAATCATCCCCAGATGAGCTTGAAGGGGGGGTTGGCGGGGGTGGGGAAGCAGAAGGGGGCTTATTGTGATGCTCCTCATGTGTAGGAGACTTATCTTTGGGTGGGGTCTTTTTGCCTTGCCGCCGCTTCTTGGTTGGCTCCTTGTCAGAAGCCAAGTTGTAGAAACTGTGCTCTGTAAGAGAGCCATAAGTTTCCTCTCCCCCAGTGGAGTGAGCAGGGCTCTTCTCAGGAGAGGGCTCAGGGGAGGGCTTTGGGGATGGTTTGGGGGTGACCTTCTTTGATGAGACAGGCTTCTTCTTGGTAGATTTGTTTGGCTTAGAGGAACACTTGGTTCCTTTGGGCTGTTTGGAAGTGTTCTTGTCCTAAAATAAGAAGTAAAAGGGTTTAAAATAAAGCAATGTATTTAAAAAACAAAAAACAGCTTAAAAAGCATACTATATAAAAAGTAAATTTTAGATGTTTTTTCTTGGCATTTAAAAGTTAAAAAATACTTGTATAGTTTTTATTTTATTACAGTAGTTTTAAAAGCTATGACGACAACCAAAAATACCTCAGATTTAAACAAAATGATTTCAAATTTAAAAAAAATCCATCTCTCAGGTTAAAATATACACTCTGTTAACAGGGTTTATTGGAGTTAATGGTCAAAATGAGTCAACACAGCAACAAAGGGCTCACGTGCAAAGTGAAGCCATTAAAAATACAATCCAAAATACATTGATTCACAAACAAAATGGTGTGAGTTGACTTTTGTTATACATGTGTTTACTATATGAATCAGTGACAAAATACACCCAGGCAAGGTGTGTCAAAACTCAAACCAAAAACAAATCACAATAGCAACTCACTATGTAAACAAAATCACTCACGCAATGTGTGCAATGGATTATAATCATGTATGATACCAAGGTATCTAAAATAAGAAACAAGATCTGAAACACAAATTTTAAAAATATTGTGTTGGGTGCTTGAATTTGGCAGTAAAATCTAGGAAAATGGGTGGATTTTTTTGAGTATTCTAAAATGGGCGCTTTAAAACCAAAAACAACTAACTAAGAAATAAATAATCTATAATTGGGATATTGGGTGGGAAAAATATTAATTGAATATCCATAAACAGATAAAAGCAAAATTAAAAATAGGGAGTAACTTAATTGAAATTTATTTAATATTTTATTAAATTCTCAAAATGGAAGGAACACAGCAACAGACTACCATTGCACCTGTTGTGCGCCGCAGTTGTGGTTGCCCCCATGGGTTAAAGAATAGACTTAGTGCAACACAAGTGTCTACTCAGGAGGGAGGAGGGAGAGGAGAGTTCCATAGTGATGCTGCACTGATATAGCCGGTTCAAGGAGAACAAGCTGCTAGGGTGCAGAGCATAAACCCTTGGGTCCCAAAGCTGACCCAGAAGCCCACCAAGGTTACCACTACCAAAACAGTTAGAAACAAGGAGGTAGAACTTACTTCTTATGTGTTTGATGTTGTGTACCGGCAAGAGTTGGTCCTGTCAGCCATGCTGGAGAAGGTGAAGCCTGTACTTGATACTTGCTAAAAGCCCTACGTCAGTGATGGCAATCAGGAGGATGATGAGGAGCCCCAGTTCTATCAAACCAATGAGGGACAGCTGGTGCTCAAAAAGGTTGCTGCGTTTTACACCAAGGTGCCCATGCCCTGTGTTGTGTCCAATGCCAATGAGTCAATCCCCACTGCTAAAAAGCTTGCCCAGAAGCGCATCCCTGACATCAAACGCATCATCCTGCTTAAGCTATTGCGGGAATAGGGTGATTACAAGGCAGCCGCAGCCATTGTTGGAGTGTATCCCAAATACGCCAGCAAGACCTTCCAAAAAATCATCAATACTGGTTGTGTCTTTGCCACGGAGAAATCCTTGCGCGTATCAACCATGCTCACCAAGGAGCACAAATGGGCAATCTGCCAGTGGATAACCCGGGATTGCCATCTTTAATTGGCAAATATACAGGCCATGGTTAAATCTACTTTTGGGATTGAGTCCTCAATTTCCTTCTATTATCATTTGGCCAAGGGAATGCGCTTATCCTGGAAAAAGCTCAGGGTATCCCCCTACAATTAGAACAGCCCAGCCAATATTGACATCCAGAAAAACTACGCAGAGGCGTACACTGCCCTCAAAGCCAAGGGGACAGTCAGATTTTACTATATTGAAAAATCAGAATTTGCCTTGTCAATGTGCAATGGGTATGGGTATGTCCCCAAAGGCTCCAATGATGGGATGGCTTGGCGTGCTGCAGTCTGCGCCACAGCATACTCAATGGTGGCTCTCCTTGGTCCAAAGGGGGTCAAGCTGTACCAAATGATACTAGGCTCTCACAATAGCTGGACCTTCCTATCATTTCTCTGATTGGTCCAGGAGCACCTGAGGCGCACGAGCCTGGGCTTCACCAACGTACTTGTAATGGACAATGTTGGTCTCCACAAGGTGGCAGATATTCCTGAAGAATTTCCATCAATTGACACCAGCATTGCAGTGGGCCCCCAGCAATTGGCCACGGCAAATTTGCGCTTTCTCTTCCTCCCTGCCTATTTGCCCTTCCTAAATCCCATTGAGGAAGTCTTTGGGTGGCTCAAGTGAGTCATCAAGCAAGGAACCCCAACAGGGACTGAGGACCTGTTTGATTTGCTGCAGGCCGGGATC
Organism: Entomophthora muscae; assembly: GCA_014839935.2. Classification (NCBI taxonomy): domain Eukaryota; kingdom Fungi; phylum Entomophthoromycota; class Entomophthoromycetes; order Entomophthorales; family Entomophthoraceae; genus Entomophthora; species Entomophthora muscae. The sequence goes on from QTSX02003556.1 coordinate 217,858, forward strand.
CATACCCTCCCAGCTGCGACCGTGGCCAAATTCTATGGCCACGCTGATTTGTTTATCCCCACATGCCTAGCCAAACAGCCAATCAATTAAAGGCTTAGTGTGTCCAACTTTTTTTATATTCTTTAATTTACTATTCAAGATTTATTGATTATCATTTTATATTTAGATGGTTCCACGCCTGCAATCACATTAAGAAGGACCATCAATAGATGTAAGTAATTTATTTATTTTATTATATATTATTTAATATGTCATCTGAGGTTATCCCAAACACTTGATACTGGATTATGTGAATATATTTATATCACTTTTTTCAAATAAATATAAAATAGTCTTATAAAAAATAAATGTAAATTGTAATTGTAAGGGATTCTATCCCTTACACAAGTCAAAATTCCATTGCTGGAATTTTTAATACAGAAATGGATCACTTAAAACAGATTTTAAATTCAGAAAATTGGATTAAATTACAATCCAATTCAATTAACAAGATTAATTTGAATCCACGTTCAAATTTAATAAATGAACACGTTTTCAAGAACAAAAACAAAAGCCAGAAAAAAAGCCAGAGCAAAAGCAAACGCTCAAACTCAACATTGAACATAAAATCTATTTTAAATTTGAAAACAGTATCCCAGGATTATGAGAGCAACAACAGCAACAAAAACTCCTCAGAAACAAGCTCTGAAAACCCAAAACCAGCCAATCAAACTGAAAATAAATGCACTTCAACCAATCACTACAATACAGGGGACCCTTTTATCCAATCAACCAAGACAACACAACCAAGCCACAGGAATGCTACCCATCCAGTCTCAAAATATCATTCCCACCAGAAGCCAGAAGAATACTGCAGTTCAATAATTCAATCTACCTCTTCTTGCATTGCAGGCTGCAACCTGCTGCAGACCTGCAAAGCAATACTAGCCAAACTACCCTTGCAGGATCCCCTGGTAACCACTGTGCTCCCTCCCCCAATTAACTTCATTATTTAAACTGAAGATTTTTCCTTAAGCAAATTGCTCTAACAATTTTCTTTATTTCCTATCAACCCAATAAATCTATATTTTCAATTCTAAACACTTGACTAGTATATTTTAAAGGTTCCCCCCAACAACATGAAGTTCATCTTCCTTGTATGAACTTTGTGTGTGTTAATCAATTATGGACAAGCAAATGTTAACTTCAAAAACCCTGAAACAACTCCTACCAACAAATCTGAAGACTCAATCTGGTATTGTTTTGGCCCGCGTTGAAGACATGCTCCTTATGTTGAAACAGCTCAATTCCCACCAATCATCCATCCCAAGGCCCCCTGGTTGTTCTTGGGGTATACCAGTGCCTATTATCTTCTCAATCACTTCACTCCCTTCTTGGGAAGATTCCATCTATTTGGTCACCTTCTCCACATGTTAATGATAGGAATTCCAGTAGGTTCCACTCTGATCAAATTCAACTTGGGAGCTCTTCTCCATTCAATTGGGGAAAGGCTTCCCAATGAGTGGATCCCTGACAGTAAGGTTGAAATTTATTTTATTACTGTATTATTTTATACTTTTATGAAACCCATTTCTGCAATATATTTTGCAAATCTTGTTTTCTAAAATATTATTTGAAAAATTATTTATAATATAAAAATATAGTAGAGTATAAATATATTTATTGATATAGAGATAAAATTAAGTGCGCCTATAATGGGTTTGACGGTATGTACCCACCCTGCAATAGAGGTGGCGCACAACCTCCACCACCACACTGTGGACAGTGGATACACCCTTATTAAAGTATTTGCGCCTGCTGGTAAAAGGAAGGATGGTGAGGTGAGAATGGAGGAGCAGCTTTTATGGCGGGGCTGCAAACCCAAAGATGCCAGCCAGGACCAGGGCGTCCTGGATGACGTGATCCACCGAGTCATACCCAGGGGGGACCTTCTTTCTGTCCAGTGAGCGCCTGGCCTTATTGACCCCAAGAAGGACCCCGTCTAGGTCCTCTACACTGGCGCTCATCCCAAAGAAGAAAAGATACCCAAGGTAAACAACAAGGTGAAGCCTTTATCCAGCAAAGGCTTCTGTAAACTTGCACAATTTGTTGTATACAGTGCTAATCTTCTTCTCATGCTTGGTTTTGGCAAATGTCAGCTCCATAGCTGCAGGGACCCCCGTCTTGTTGGCACTCCAGGCCAGCCCAAAGTCCACCAGGAAGATTTTTGTCTTCTTTACGGCTGTTGTGTCTGCAACAGCCAATTTTGACACTGCACACCCAAAGTTCTCCAAAAGATAAGAGATGGTATGCTCCAAGGGGTAGCAGAAGCAAACAGCCGCATGAGCCTGGCCCATCTCCAGTATATTCTTGAATGGGAGCGTCGCCAGGACATCCCAAACAAGCTCAATGGAGTTTACACAGTAAACTCCACTGAGGTTAACCGGGTCCAGGCAGACCAGTTGGGCATCCTTGTAGGCAGTAACTGCCCACTCAGATGCCCCCTCACCATGAAAAAGCCCAGCCAATGCCTCCCTGGACATTGGGAATGTACCATGGATCCTGTCTTCAAGCTCCTGCAAGACAGGGGGGACAGGAAAAGCTGTTTGGCCACATGAGTGGCGTAGTTGGAGTAGAAGGTGGGAGGGACAAAAGGAACCAGGACCTGGCAGAGTTCACCATCAAAATCTTCTAAAAAAAGGTAATTATTTAAGAATTTTTATTAATTATAATTTTTTAGGTTACCTTCTTGGGTTTCTTCCTTGCCAGCGGCTTCAGCTGGCTTTGCCATTCTCAGCGCAAGCAATTGCGCTGACAATTTGGTATCCTCTGCCCTGGCACACTTGGCAGGTTTGAGGTGGGCATACATCTCCGGGTCATCAACCCAGACAGACGGCACAGAAAGATTGTATGCCTTGAACTGGAGGCCCTCAACCACAGTTTTTTGAATATTTAGTAAGTGCTCAATTGTCTTCTCTGGGGTGTCTGGCATTTTTGAGATTAGTGCCTTTGCAGACACCTGGTCTATTTTGTCCCCAGTGAGGACAGCAGACTTCACTTTGGCTTTGACCTTTTGGTCAATGTCCTTTATTTTGGCAATTGTCAAGTTGAGATCCTTCAGAAGCTTCTCCAATTCTCTCATTGATTTTTTACTAACCTTTCCATATGTTTTTATAGCTTTTGCCCCAATAAATTAAGTATTATTTTGATACTGTTGCCTCTTTGTTTATTCCTTTTTGTTTTCACATCTACTACATTATCCCATCTTTTTACCCATTTTGTATGTTTTACGCTCATCTTGATATGTGTTGTTTGCTTTGTGTTGGCATTGTTTTCTTGATTACCATATTATTTTTGGCGCTTGACATAGCCCCTTGTGAAAATATTAACAACAATTTGGTGATCAGCTAAATTTGAATTAGAAAATTATAGTGTTAACTGTTTTTAGATAAAGTTGTTACTGATCTAAATTCAAAACATTTATGATAAAATTTAAGCCAATCAGGAGCCAAGTGATAAAGTGATTGTTGTGACATAAAGGGTCATTCAATAATTCTTTGATGCATGTGCGCTAATTAATATGATTGGCTGGATGTTTTGCCATTGTACGCCATTGCTGCTGTGGCAAGTTGTTGATGGACTAGTGCTAACCCAGTAGCTGATTGGGAAATAGTCCACCAACAACTTGCCGCAGCGGCATTGGCGCACAATGGCAAAACAACCAGCCAATCATATTAATTAGCACACATGCATCAAAGAATTACTGAATGACCCTTTATGTTACAACAATCACTTTATCACTTGGCTCCTGATTGGCTTAAAGTTTATCATTAAGGTTTTGGATTCAGATCAGTAACAACTTTATCTAAACACAGTTAACCTACAATTTTCTAATTCTAATTTTGACAACCACCAAATTATTATAATATTTTCACAAGGGGATGTGTTTGGGTGCTAAAAATAACTTTGTTCAGGATCTAGATACACAACATAGTAAATATATGATTTTATAGAAATAAGCTGAACATAAAGAATATAGCCAACTATAAACAAAGATAACACAAACAATTGAAATTCAAAATAAAGATAATATAAATAAAAAAAATTTGGGACCAGGGGATTTATTGAGGCAGGGAAGAGTGATGCCTAGTAGGCAGAATGGCGCAGGAAGGAAGACGTAGAGGCGGTGCTGGCCTGGGGGGTCTGGGATTGGATGGGTTGGGTTTGCGGGTGAGGGGTGTTGGTGGCGGGGGTGGAGGCAGAAGGATTGCGCGTAATGGCCGCCATATACCGCTCATTGTACTCCTCATCAGTCATTGGCTAGATGGGCTGGTAGGTGGCTGTGGCACGGGGTGGGAGGAGCTTATCCTTGCGTGATTGGTTGCCCATGTTCACATGGAAAACCATTTGCACAAACAAGTCAGCCACCATTTGGTGACCAAAGAGAAAATTGTGATCAAGGACCCCAAGATAGAGGTCGTTGAAAGCCTGAGGGTGGCGCTCCCAGAGTGTATCTCCAATATTAAAGAACACAACATCTGCCAGATGGACGTTGGCGTGACCAGCTGGGTACACTGAGGCCTGGTGCCCGCATTGCTGGATGGCCTCAAGGGCAGTGGAGCTACCCTCCATCTGGTGGCTCAATAAAACCTGGTATTTGGAATTCAAGCCATCCCAGGAGTTGAGCAATCCACTGAGGATGTGGCTGTATGAGTACCCATTGATGAAATCAGGTTTTTTCCAATAGTAGACAAAACCCTTGGCTGAAACAGCCAGAAATGCACCAATGAATGTACCCTTCTTGACCTTCTTTCTTCTATTCTTGGTGGTGGCTTTTCCTTGCTCACCAAAATTGTCAAATGTAATCAATAACTTGTAGTACAAGACAAACATGATGTCATTTGTTAGACTTGTCAAGCATCTGACAAGGGTTGATTCAATGGCAGTGTCATATGGGGAATCCTTAGCGCCATCACATTGGTTGCCGGCAAAATTGGTAAGAATCCGTATAGAAGCCACCTTCCCACACATCCAGAGCTGCACCATGCGCTTAGACACCCAAATGCCATGGTGCGCAAGTTGCTTCCGGACCTGGGTCAAGGGAAGCTTGGGGTTCCTCTGGAGGAGGTCAAGCATTATTGGGTATGCCTCATTGATCTGGGACTCTGTGGCCCTCTTTGGCTTCTTGACTGTCCCAATCAGATGCCCCCTGTTCATCAGGTTGTTGAATTCCTGCATGACAGTAGCTCGGTTAAATTGCAACTGGGCGGCAATCTGTTCCCAGGACAGACCTTGTAGATTCAGTGCCACAATTTCCTGAAGAATTTGGGTGGTGATTATTCTGCGTTTGGGGCGCTGGGCAGCGGGAGCTGAAGCCTGATTGGCTGATGGGGGGAAGGTTGGGCAGTGGCAGGAAGTTGTTCCAAATCAAGGTTTCCATCCTGACTGGTTGGTTGGTGGGTAGCTTGTTTGGGGGTGGGGGTGGGAGCAAGGGCAGAGCTAGACGCTAAGTGACTCTCAAACAAGTCAAAGCCATATGGGTCAGGGGACAGTAACAGGTCAGCTTCCTTGTTACCTGCCTCAAGGGCTTGTGTGTAAATGGGTGCCTCCACATTCTGAGCCTCACCTCCATTGAAGCTGGCTTGGCTGCTACTGGCTTGGCTGCTGGCGCAGTTGAAGATGTTGCTTGTAAAAACCATTGTAAAAACCTAGGATAAAATCACTAAAAGTAGAAATTTTAAAAATTAATATTTATTTTAATTTTAATTGTCATTCCATATTTAGAAGGTTCTCAAAACCATTCCATACAAATCTGGAGCCATGAAAATGGATAAAATGCCTCTGTTCCTAAATTGGATAGCCGTTGATTAGCTGGTATACTTTTATTTTTCTATTTTAGGCTTCTCATACTACACATCTTGTGTGAGTTCATTTTGTTTTGTGCTTGTGGAATCTTGCTTCTAGATTGCTTAAATTTTGTTTCATTTTGGTCCTTCTGTTGGTGCCTTATATGAATCCTGCTTGGATTATAATATACTCTGGAATAGCATCCATCCATTTCACTTGTTGTGTCAGTTCATTTTGTTTGTGGTTTGAACTACACTGCTTGATGTTTGCTTTAATTTTGTATAATGGGTTAGTGAAATTTTGTTTTTGGTTTGACAGTTCATTTATTAACCAAAAAATATTTAAATTAATTGAATCCTGAATCTCGTGCAACTTGGTTTTTGTTTAAATCTGAGGATTTTTTGGTTGTTGTCATAGCTTTTAAAACTACTGTATATATCCTCCATTTTTATACCCAATAAAATTTAAGTTCTATTCACATTTTTATCTTTGTGTCTCCCAGTACTTTGGCGCCTCTCTAGACATGTCTAGTAGATATCATTCAATCAAGGCCACAAGGTAATTACATAGCCTTCCCTGCCATTCTAACCAAGACTTAGTACAAATCTAATCCTAAGGTTAGAATTCCCTGTTGTGTGTCTGTGCCGCGCCTCAGAACACAACAGGGGTATCTCAGGTGGCTTTAACAGTGCCTGGGACAAGACCAGGTTCAAAATCAAGTAGAATCAAAGAAATTCAAAGGTAATAGTAGTTAATTATGTTAACTGTTAAGTTAAAATTCAAGTTCAAAGCAAAGATTTGAGAGCGTAAACACTTAAGGTGATAGCTATACACTGGCGCTTCCCTTAGTGGTTTCAGGAAAGAAGCTTGGTTTGAACAACGCCAAAGAAAGGTAATATACATATAGAAAATGACTGACACTTATAAAAATTATAAGGGAACTCAACAAGAGTTTGAGCTTAACAAATTTTATAAAATGTTGCAACATAAATTCTAAACTTTAATGTGAGTAGAAAATCAACAAGCAGGGGACTTTCAGTCCCCTGGCTATGCTTAAAGAATGGGTTATCAACTGGTATATATATGACCAACTGACTGGAGTCTGACTGGCCAGGAGAAAATTTTTGCTGGCCTAAGTCAGGGGAGCTGTAGAGTTTCAAATTAATTTCCGGGCCACCCTCTGATTGGCTAGAGTTGCCTTCAGGGCCTAGTAAATCAATTGACTTTAGAGAAACTAATGTGGATCCATTAAATTGAGTGGTTCTAATGAACTTCAACAATGGTTGAAAACAGACTAGTAAATATTCTAAATTAATCAGGGTTTCTCCCATTAAAGGGGCAGTGAAGGGTGGAGCATCCACAGCATATGCAGCTACAAATCTTTTATCAACAGTATGAGCTAGATCTTCAAGTGAATTGAGTGGTTTATCTGGACTTTGTGAGAATTTTTTGTACAACAGGGAAAGACTGTCCTATCCAAGGCCAATGGGGGCAGTTAATTTACAATTTTGGTTATTTTGGGAATTGAAGTGACGTTGGATTCAGTACCTCATGTGTGCTGATAAAGTTGTACTGTTCAGTAGAGACAAGGACGTTGTTGAAGACAACAAATCCTTCTGGGACGTCCTGTCCTTCTTTGTATTGTCTCCGGCCTGTGGGGAGTGCCATCTGCTTAGTTCTTTTCTTTAGAGGAAATTTCCCTTTAATTTGTGTAGGTATGAATAACCTACCTGTGCTATGACTGTCAAGTATATACTTCTGGGAAGGTAATAAACAAGATAAAAGGGAAAATTAAGAAGGAAATGATACTTTATTTGATATGAATATTGGGTATTATATAGTATCATGGGAAGCCACATACTGGCCATGTATATCATGGTAGTCATGGGGCTTATCCAAAGTAATTGTTCCTCTTACCTCATGAGGTTTGTCCAAGTAGTGTTCCTCTTAAGACTCAAACTGTTTGATCCTCATAATAGATTGCTGAATGATAACAGTGCCACCAACTTAATGATTAGTTGGGGAATCATTTGGTGAGTCACTCGGGGAATTATTTTTCCTGAGAGGGAGCAACTGTAGATGTTGCAACATTTCAAATTCACCTCATTGTCAAGTTTATACTTCTGGGAAGTATAATAAACAGAATAAGGGGAAATTTAAGAAGAGAATGATACTTCATTTGATATTAATATATAATATTATATAGTATCATGGAAAGACACATACTGTCCATGTACATCATGGAGGTCATGGGGCTTATCTGAGTAATGTTCCTCTTAATTCACAAGGCTTGTTCAAGTTGTGTTCCTTTTAGGATCTGGATGTTTGATCCCCGTAATAGATGTTTGACTGATAGGAGTCCCACTGACTTATTGACTAGTTGGTGAACCGTTTGGTGGGCCATTTGGTGATTTACTCAGGGTGTTAATTCCCCAAGAGGGAGTAATTGAAGATGTTGCAACATCTCCCCCTGGGGTACTAGAAGGCGGAGCCTTGGGGATTTTCTTAAGAGTGTTGGGGATGCAAGCTTGGTATTGATCCAGTTTGGCGTTGGAAACAGGGAGTCTGGAGTTTTGATGAGCTGTTCTTGCTCTACACAGGTAGAGGCGGTTGTGGTGCATACGTTTCAGTTCTGTCCGGGCTCCAATTCCTTTGATGAGGTAAGTGTTATGGGGCTTGACTTCCATGACAATGCCTGGTCCACGCAACCCTGGGTCCAGTTTGTGTTGGTTGTGGTTGACAACCCAGATTTTTCCCCCAACTTGGAATCTCTTTTGTTGCAATGGGATTATTTCCCTTTCAACTCTTTTGTGTTCCATGTCCTCTTGGTCTTTTCTGGCTTGTAATACGTCAGGGTCCCTGTTGTCTGGAATCTTTTTGGGTAGAGGTAATTGTGGTCCTGCAAATGTACTAACAAGAGCGGGCTTTTGTCCATAGACAAGATCATAAGGGCTTTTGTCTGTGTTGCGGTTAACCTGTGTTCTACAGACCATGAGCACTGTTGGGAGCATGTTGACCCAGGCCTTTGGATTGTTAGCAGTTAACTTACTGAGGGCTTCTACAAGTGCGCCGTTTAGTTGTTCTACTTGTCCATTTTCTTGAGGGTGATATAGGCTGGCTGTGATGTGTTTTATCCCTTTTTTGGCAAGGTAGATGTTGGTGTTGATGGCTTTAAGTTATGTGTCTTCATCTGTGATTAGGAGGTCAGGTTTTCCAAATTTTCCTATTATTTCTTTTCCAATAAATTGTCTCACATCATTGCCTTTATGCTCTTTTGTGGCTTGTGCCACGGGCCATCTGGTTGCATAGTTGATAGCTAGTATGATGTACTTTTTGCCCTTGTTTTTACCAGGCATTGATCCCACAATATCCAACAATCATACCCTAAAGGGTTGTGTGATGGATACAGGTACTACTGACTTGGGTGGTGCTTTGGTTTGGGTATACTTTTCACAGACTTTGCATTGCTCCAGTACCTCTTTGATGTCATCCAGCATGTTGGGCCACCAGTAGCATGTTTTGAGGTACTTGTGTAAGTTCCTGCTACAGGTGTGTCCCAGATCTCTGTGATATCTTAGGATGGTGTCAATCTTTTGAGTTGACGGAACATAGGGTACAGTGTCACCACTTGGAAGTATTTGGTGTAAGGTACCATATACGTTTTTGAACAGATGTTTGTTCTTAAGAACCTTTTCTTGTATGTCCATAGGGGTGCCCAGTGGGAATTCTTCCTAGAGATTCCCCATGATGAGCATGGGCCAGTTGGGATCCCCATTGGTACATAGGGCATGTTTGCTATATAGCCTTAAAAGTGTGTTGGCAGTAAGCCTTTCTTTGCCTGGTTTGTATTTGATTTGAATGGGATATCTCTATATGAAACTCATCAATTTGGCTTGTCTCCTTGATAAGTGTTGCTGTGTCTTGAAGAACACTAGGGACTTGTGGTCAGTAGGCACCTTGAATGTCTGAGCCTCTTTCAGATAGCATTTCCACTTTAGAAGGCAGTGTACAATGGCCACCAATTCTTTGTTGTGAATAGGAAACCTTTGTTCACTGTCAGATAGCTTTCTTGATTTGTACGCCACATGAGGAAGTCTTTCTCTGCTGCTTGGATGCAGAGTACTCCTCCTATAGCGCAGTCATATGTGTTGGTTTCTAATTCATATATCCCTTCACAATTTGGGGATTGGAGGATGGGGGCGGTAACCATTTGTTCTTTCAATTGGCAGAAATGTTGATCTTGTAAAGGTGTCCACACAAACTTAGTTGTTTTGCCTGTAATGGCTGACAAGGGGGCTGTCAGCACGCCCCAGTCAGGGATGAACCTTCTGACAGGCTATCATGCCTAGGAAGGTGCGGAGTTTGCTCTTGTTTCTGGGGGCTGATATTTTGGTTATGGCACATTTTTTCTCTGGGTCTGGTTTGCTCCTGTCTTTGCTGAAAATGTGGCCAAGAAAAGGGAGTTCAGACAAGAAGAAGTTGCACTTTGATGGTTGGCAGTGATTTGGTTTTCTTTGAGGGTACAGAGAACTAGGCGTATGTCTTTCCATTATTGTTTTAAGTTTGGGCTGTAAATGATTATGTCATCCAGGTAGATGATTGCTTTTTTTCCAATGTGTTCTTTGAAAACCTCCTTCATGAAGGTCACAAAGGTACTAGGGGCATTTGTCATGCCAAAGTTAAGGACAGCACATTCAAAGGATCTGTATTTGGTTCTGAATGCTGTCTTTGAGATGTCTTCAGACTTCACTCAAATTTGGTGATAACCTGCTATCAGATCAATTTTTGTGAAGATTTGGGACCCCCCAGGGCATCAAAAAGGTCGTCAATCAGGGGCAGGGGATACCTGTTCTTAATTTTGACCTCATTGAGCACCCTGTAGTCAGTGACTAGGTGGAGTCATCTGTCTTTCTTTGCCACAAAAAAGACAACAGCACCAAAGGGTGATTTTTAGGGTCTAATTAGGCCTTTGTTGAGAGCTTTGTCAAGATAGGCTTTTAGGGTGTTGTCTTCTTGGGGTGTTAGGCAATAGATAGGGCGCACCTTGGGCCTTCTTCCTTTAAGGTCAATCTCATGTTGTATGCCATGGTTGGGTGGTAATCCTTGTAGTGTTTCCTGGAAAACAGAAGGGAATTCTTTGACGAGATGATCACAGATATAGTCCTGTTAACGTCTAGATTCTGTGTTCTTAAAGTGAATGATTTTGTATCTACAGGTATTCCAATTGATCTTGCTGGGGTCTGTCTCTTCTTCTGTTTCCATTATCTTTACAAATTCATGGCCGTGCATGAGAGTGTCAAGGTGAGTTGGGTAGATATGATGGTGTACTTCACTGTGCTAGATAGTGAGAGTGGCACTGTCCCAATCAATGTGGGGTTTGGTTTTCCGCATCCAATCTAGACCTAGTATTACGTTGTAATTGGGAATTGGTATGATAGGGCCGCTAATTGTTGTTTGTACATCTCCAATTTGGGCATGGAAAGGTTTTGTTTCTTTGGTGACTGGCGTGCTTCTGTTGTCCGCTATGATGACTCTTCTGACACTGCTTCAAACTGTTGGTAATTTCATAAGGTTGGAAAAAAATTTGTTAATAAGGGATTGTTCTGCTCCAGTGTCAAATAGTGCTATGCCCTGGTATCTGCAAAAGCAGAAAGGACAAGTAAAGAGTTTATTTCCAGTTTGGGCGACAAACAGTAGAGGATTGCTGGAGGGTACTTGGATCATGGTAATTGAGTCCACATCCTGGTCCCTGTACAAGTCTTGTGAGTTGGGGGAGGGCGGCTCACCTAAGCACTCCCCTGAGCTTTCACCTCCTTTTTGGTATCTTTGGTGCTTGCCTGGTTGGCTTGGTCTGTATGATTCCCATTTCAAGGTTGGGTGTTGTTGGCTCAGTTGTTCTGCTTATTGGGTCGAGGATCCTTCTTGGCTGAAGGACTCTCCTTGCGCTTGTTGGTTGCATGTAGGTTGTCAGATTTTTGAGCTGCACATTTTCCCTCTAGGAATACATCTTTAAGGTTCTTACAGCAGGTCATGTCAAACTGACGTCTAATTTGTGTGGGGAGGCCATTGTAGAAGTCCAAGCGTGGTCCAGGCTCATCAAAGTTGATGGTGTTGGGTGCGCGGTCATGTAGGTCTTTGTATGCAGCAATGTACTCCTCAATTGTTCCTGTCATCTTGAAGTTTCAAAGTTCTTTCATGATTACTACATCAAAATCCTTCATGGAGAACTTTTCAAGGAATGTGTTCTTGAATAGCTCCCAGTTTTCCTTCTGGTTGGGGTGTTGGGCTATCCATCCGCTTACAAAACGTGATACGGTTCCTGTAACGCAGAGGGCAATTTCACTGACCCAGAGTCTGTGGGGGTATTCTATTTGTTTGAATTTGCTTTTAGTACTGTTGATCCAGAGAGAGGTGTTTCCCTGGCGTAGTCCTGCAAATGTGCCAATTTCAGCTGTATGTAGGCGCTGGAACACAAGATTGGGTATCTCAGGCTGCTGTGGTGCTGTTACAGTTGATGTTGTGGGTAACAATCTGCGGGCTTTGAGTGTGTTGTATTGTTCAACGGGTACAAGGACGTTGTTGTAGATAAAAAAGCCTGTGGGGATGTCTTGTCCCTCTTTGTAATCTCTCCAGCCGTTAGGGAGTACCATTTTCTGGTTTGTTTTCTTGGGAGGAATTTTTCCTTATAGTTGTGTAGGTGTGGATAACCTACCTGTGCTACCACTGTTGAGTTTATACTTCTGGGAAGTATAATAAACAGAATAAGGGGAAGATTTAAGAAGAGAATGATACTTTATTTGATACAGTAAATTCAGAACCTGAACGTAAAAATGCAAGATTGTCAAATCCTTGGTCCAAATTTTGGATCACTTTTGAGGGATGGCCTTTTTTTAATTAAATTGAATTATTTGTATTTTTATTTGAATTTTTAAAAATGCAGGAACTCATAGACACTTTGTAAAGTTCAAGTCAAACTACATATTTCCAATGGACAAAATGAATTAACTAGAATCAGATTTGAAGCGTTCAAATCCATCAACCATTTTCATTAAGTTTACTATGTTTTTTGAAATTTCAGGATTGTCAAATTGATGAACCAAATTTCAAATCACTTTTGAATGCTACTAGTAAACTCAGATATTAATTGCGGGAACTGGAATCCAAATTGAATGTACAGCAAGTAACTAGGACAAATCAACCCAAATCAAGAAGCTTCACTCTGGATAAAATCAAATGGAAAATACAATCTCAACAACCATGTTTAGACATGAAATTAAGTGAAATGTAAAATTTTCTCAAATGGAAATGATGCAATATTCTGCACTCTAAATAACTAATATAGCAACTATAAACCCATATAATGATTTATGAGCTACTCTCCTGATGACGCAGAAATTTTTTAAAAGTTTTTTGGCCCCTGGCGTAGCCAAGGGGCCAACAAAACTTCTTTTTAAGGAAGAAAGGAGAGGAAAATATAAACCATCAGTTTACTGCACTATGTATTCATGTACTGCTATTAAGGATACTTGATTACAGTAGATTTCAGAAAATACTAATAATAAAATAGAATTATATATTGCAATCTGTTTTTACCATGTTGTCTTTTCCTTGGTGTGTTGATAGTTCATTTGCTGTTGATAAGGTGTTTGCATTTAATTGGATGGTTTCACCTCCAGTTGCCTTGGCAATAGGAAATCAAGCCGCCTCCGCGACCACAGTTGGTCTCAGGGAGGCAGCTTGATTTCCTATCGCCAAGGCAACTGGAGGTGAAACCATCCAATTAAATTCAAACACCTTATCAACAGCAAATGAACTATCAACACACCAAGGAAAAGACAACATGGTAAAAACAGATTGCAATATATAATTCTATTTTATTATTAGTATTTTCTGAAATCTACTGTAATCAAGCATCTAAATTTTAGCCGTCCTAAAATGGAATAGGGCAAATTTGAGAATGCCTATGATTCCTAAAAGAATTAGCACAAATCCACTCTAGATCTTTTGGCATCCTTTTTGAGACACCCATAAATTATATTTATTTCAAATTCCTCACAATTATGATTTGAAACTTGGTTCTTGGATTTGACAATCCCGCAATTTCAGATTTGTTAAGTTTTCCATGATGTCTATGATTTGTTTGAAATACAGGAAATCTCAGATTGTATATTAGAATCCCACATTTCTGATTCATGTATCCTGCATTTGTTTGCTGAGTTTTGTCTTTTGTTAGTTGAGTTATCTGCTCAAGAGATTCAAAAATTGCCAATTTACATAAACCAAAAAAAAGTCAAATTAAATCTTTAATTTTATTTGATATTTTAATTTTCACTCAGCTGAGTTGCCCGCAAAAGTGATTCAAAATTTGGACCAAGGATTTGAAAATTCCGCATTTTTACGTTCAGGTTCTGAATTTACAGGATGAATATAGAATATTATATAGTATCATTGAAAGCCACATGTCAGGATTGACAATTCTTCCTCTCTGGAAACTTGGGCCCAGGAGCAGGAATCAAACCCTGATCCTGGATCCCCCCAGGCCTGTGGACCGCAGGACTGCCTGCCCGCGTTTTTTGGGAATCAACCCCCTGCAAGCTGATACCAAGAATGTTGGCCCATGCAATGAAACAGACCAAACCAGGGAAATTATTGCACCAAATGGAAGGCTAATCACAGCGCCTAATGGAGGCACTGAAGCGGCAACTATTAGCTTCATGAATTTGAAGTCTACACCAGTACCCAATTAAGAACTGTCCCAGGAAAGAGGCACAGGCCCGTGGCCCAATCCCATGACCACAACTCTAAATTCAGATAATCAGGTAGCCAAATTGAGATTCTTGACCAATAAAAGAACTCCTGGGCCAAGTGCCATTTTACTGCCTTTGGACCTGAGCACCCAGTTTCCCCAGACCTGCCTTTCCCAATGGCCTGATGAACCCCCCATGGAAAATATTAAGTTTGGAGGTGGGGTATTATATAGACTAAAGGACCCCGCGCTCCAAACTTATTGCCATTTTTGAATAAAGATTATGTTATTTTGGCTTATACAGCTACTGCCTTATTTTGTATTTGCCATCTACCAATTCAGTTCAAGATCTCCTGGCCTGCCTGCCCCACCACCCGCTGTTTTCTGTCCTCCTGGTATACTCTTTGGACCCTTCCATTTTACCAACTACCCTCTGAAATCTGAATACAAGGAATACACCCTGGAAAAGATACTTGAACTTGATCCTTTGGCCTGCATACAATCTGCAATTAGATACAGTCAACAAGGCCTGTGGATATTTTCAACACCCAAGTTGTTCAGAGGGAAATTCAACTATCTTCCTGAATATAATATCCATATGGAACCGCCTGTGACACCCAAACCTATGCCTGCTTCCTTGCCTGACCTCCCAACTGATCATACTGGCAAGCTCTTTGGAATTGTGTACATCACCCTCACAGGGGTGATTGACACCATCATAATAGCTGCCAGCCTGTGGTATTGGGTGGGGAAGTCTGTTTCCTACCTTTTTAAGTTAGCTCCTCTCTTGTGGTGGGCCTTGCCCGCTAAAACACCGGCCCAAGTTATCCCTGAAAACAGTGGACCAGCCGCCCAAGACTGGATCCCTGACACCACATACTTTTCATGTACGTCATGGAAGTCATGGGGCTTATCTGAGTAATGTTTCTCTTAAGTCATTAGGCTTGTTCAAGTTGTGTTCCTTTTAGAATCTGGATGTTTGATCCCCATAATAGATGGTTGACTGATAGGAGTCCCACTGACTTATTGACTAGTTGGTGAACCATTTGGTGGGCCATTTGGTAATTTATTTGGGGTGTTAATTCCACAAGAGGGAGTAATCAAAGATGTTGCAACATCATTTTTTATTTGAAATTTGGTTCTTGGATTTGACAATCCCACAATTTCATGTTTGTTGATAATTTCATGTTGTTTATGATCTGTTAGACTTACAGGAAATTCAAATCATACATTAGGACTCCACATTTGCTTACTGTGTTTTGTCTTTAGTTAGTTGAGTTATCTGCTCAAGGGATTCAAAATTTGTCTATTTAAATAAAACAAAAAATTCATATTAAAAGGTTGATTTTATTAAATATTTAATTTTCACTTAGCTGAGTTGCCTGCAAATGTGATTTGAAATTTGGATCAAGGATTTGACAATCCTGCATTTTTATCTTTAGGTTCTGGATTTACAGTATGTTTTTGGTTTCAATTTGGTTGTTTTCAATTTTCATGTCTCAATCAGTAACTTAAATGCATGTCAATTTTACTTTTAGTTGTTCAATGTAAGTTGACTGTCTTTGATTTTCCCAAGCTTTATTTTTTCAAGCGTACCTCAACTTGATCCCACTCTAGTCTTAATTTTATCCTACAGCATAATGAACGCTACTTTGGCAACTTAATTAATATATATAAGTAAGTCTGTCTGTCTGTAATGTTGCCTCAAGTGGGCTCAAGCCGTAAGGGATTTGACTGAATTGATTCTTACTTAAATTTAATTTTAAAAGTTGATTGTTAATCCATAAGCCTAATTTGGCTCATCCTTACATTCAATCCCTTACATGCATCTTTGAGAGTACACTGTGACACAACCGTCAATTAACTGGATTTCAGCTAACTGAACCCCCCAAAATCCCCACTTTTTGGTTACGCACCAGCCTCATGGCTAAACCCTTCAACTTCCCCAAACCCCCATATTTTAACTGTTGGAAAATACTATATATTCAGCCAAATTATTCAATATTTCAATATAAGTAAATTCACATATCCCATTTGTTGTTTTTCAGTTGCTTTGAGTAAATTTCAAGTTTTGCATTGTATTTGCCATCCAGACAATAACAAGCAGAAGAACATTACCTCTGTCTTTCAAACCTACACAACTTGTAAAAGAACACATTTGCTGTGTAATCTTACTTGGTGATCCTGCCATGGAAGACTTTGAAATGTCTTCCAACAACCCACCTCAAGAGGCTGCAAGCTCTCAATTCAATCCCCTGGACCTGTTGAAGGTCATTGCTGCCCAGAATATCCCTTTCTTCAATGGAACCAACTTACCCAACTGGCTAAACTGCTTTTAACTCTATTGCAAGAAGCATAGAGTTAAGCAAGGAGACCGCTTTGAGGAAGTCCAATACTTCTTGGAAGGTAGAGCTTCTACTTGGAATAGCTCACTGACAGGCAACTATACATGGGCAGACTGGAAATTGGCCGTGTTCAAGCGTTTTGGAGGTGGCATCAAAACATTTATTGCTAAACTAAATGAAGTAGACCAAATAAACTACAATACAACAGAGGAGTTTATTGAGGAATTAAACACTCTTCTCAACCAATACCAGGACTTAGTCTATGATAGCTACAGCACAGTGGAGGGAAAGCGCGCCCAGCAGACCTTTTTGGAGAACCAAGGGTTAGACTGGGTCTGTGAAACACTTACCCCAGAATACTACCAGTTTTTTGAATCTTTTGCTCCTAGCAATGTAGAGGAAGCATATGTTCTAATCTGTCGCCTTGGGAAGTTTAAGGCTAGAGGTCAGCTATTGCATCCTCATACCGTCACAAAGCCCAAGGAGAAACTCAAGGCTATCATGCCACCACCAGATGATCTATCTGAGAACATGAAGAAGTTAGCGCAAGGAATGGCTACACTTACCACCTATATAACTAGTGGTGAGCAGGCAAAGTTAAACCTATACTGCCACAACTACAAGAAACAAGGTCATCTGATAGGCACCTGCAAAGGACCCTGCAACAGATGTGGAGACAACGGACATGTCTATGTACATTGTCTAAACAACCGCCAGAACAAGCCAAAGACACCAGCCACAGAGTCTAAGCAGAACCAAAAGCAGGCCCCAAAGACCAAGAAGGAGACGGAGCCTGCCACATCTAAGGATGAGTCCTACTTGGTGGAGAGCATGGCTGCAGTAAGAACAAATGTGGCCCAGAAGCACAGACTCAGCCACATTGTCCATCCTTATAATACACCTGAGAAGTAAAAAGGGGCTGAGGCAGCCAAGCCTCAAAAGCCTGCCCCTGACACTCACTTACCTAATCAGGCGCCCCCCGTAGCCCCTGAGCCGGAACAGTCAAATCCTAGCCAGTTGGCTCACCCAACTGGCCATGAGGCTCAACCACCTGAACCTTTTGGGATCCCCATAGATGAGGAAGATGGTACTTACCCTGTTGAACCCACTATTGAGGTTACAAAGGGGACCTCCTCCAAAACAACTACCCTAAAGAAACCAGAGGTCAAATTACCAGTGTTACCTCAATTTGAGCCTCCTAAGCTGAATGTGCTGAAGATCCTTGCGGCCACCCAGGTTCCAATATCCCTATATAATTTGGCAGAAATAGCGCCCAGTGTTAGAGCACAGATGGTACATTACCTTGGGTCCACCAGAGTCAGAGATCCAGAGGAGCAGTTTTCAGTCATGGAAGAGAAGCCACAAGAGGCCCAAGAAGTGGTTGACGTAATCAGCAAGGGAGCATCACGTATTGATGAGGAGGTAGAAGGCCACCCCACATCTATCATACTGGACAAAGGATCTACGTCCAACATTATATCTGAATCTTTTCTAATATCATTAGGAGTTCAGGAATATAGCAGAGTTAAAGAAAAGTTTATCTTTGCAAATGGCAAGACCAAAGAGTGTCTGGGTGCTGTGCGCAACCTCACAGTAGAGATTTGTGGTGTTTGTGTGTTAATTTCTGTGGCCATCTTTACACTTATCAGATACAACATTCTTCTGAGACGTCATGCCCTAAGTGACTTTGGCGTCACTATATCCTTCCATTGCCACAATTGATTTATTTAGTGCAACAACAAACTGGTTCCTATTGATGTCAGTTGCTCAAAGTTATAAGAAGATGGGGGGAGTCCTTCCTTACCTTTGTGGAGGCTGTGGAGCAAAACAAGAGACTAACTGCTGGTCAGAAGGGGAAACTTTCTGCCTTCATAAGCAAGTTCAAGGACCTCTTCTGTGATGAGGATGATCCTCTGCCACCCACAAACCCAGAGAAACATGTTATTGACACTGGAACAGCAAAACCTATCCATAAAGCACCTTACTGTATAGCTAAGAAGTACAAGGACTACATTGAACAGGAAATTGACTGCCTGCTGTCCAAGGGTATCATTGAGCCGTCCATGTCACCCTGGTCTTTGCCTGTAGTAATTGTGCCTAAAAAGAACAGAAAGTTATGTATGTGTGTTAATTACATACCTTTGAATTCAGCCACTAAGGCTGATAACTATTCCCTGCCTCTTATTAGCAAAATCTTGGCATTGTAAGCCAGCTGCAAGTACTTCACCAACATAGACTTGTTCTCAGGGTATCACCAGTTGGAGATGGAGCCCACAAGTATCAGCAAGACAGCCTTTGTCACTAAGCAAGGTCAATATCAGTATAAACACATGCCGTTTGGACTCTGTGGACCCCCACGTACCTTCCAGCGTGCAATGAACTCCATCTTTGCTGATCTTCTGTACAAGAAGATGACTGTCTATCTAGATGACATAACAGTGTTTAGTACTACTTTTGAAGTGCATTTGGAAACACTTACCAAGGTCTTTGGCTGTATTTGCAAGGCACAGCTGTCTGTTAATGAGTCCAAGCTGTTACTTTGCCAGACCAAACTTCATGTATTGGGTCATGTAGTGGACAAAACTGGAGTGCACCCCAACGCTGACAAAGTGTTAGCAATTGCACAGTGGCCTGTTGCCACGGCCCATACTAGAGTCCGGCTGGACTCCCACAGGGGAGGCAGGCCAGGCCTGAAAGGCCATGTACACAATAGGTGCTATGCAGACCAGGTAGTTCAGAGCAGTGGCTAGGGGGCGCCAACTCCCAGTATGGGACATGGCTTGGTTGGCCAGCCCCAATACTGTTATGTAGACAAACCCCAGCTTGCTGAAGTCTTGGGTGGGAGGTGCGTCAGGGAGAGGAGGAGCAGTTGGTATATCCTTCATTACTGGTGGTAGATCCAGGTGATGGGGATGGAAGTACTCCAGGTCAAGGGCATGGGGCGGTTTGGTAAGGACAACAGGAGTGTGGCCAGGAGGATATGGGTATGCAAGCTTGTATTGAGTAATGGATTCACAAATAGATGCAAAGAGAATAATTAAATTTGAGCAAAAATAGACAATTCCTGCAATAATATAATAATTTCTAGGCATAAACTCGCTTTATTAAGATGTCAACAGTGAGGAGGGCTTATCCCCCTCACTACTTATACTTACTGATGATTATATGGCCTTTTGTACCACCAGAGAACTGATAGCATCATTTGGAGGTGATTTTGTGATTTTACCTGGAATTTGTGTGTTTGGCCAAGAGGATGAGCTCTCATTGGCTGCTATAACATGAACCCGTTGAATTTTGCAGCATGGCAAGTTGCTACAGTTATTTTTAGCTCCCGCAATGAATCAATTGCCTGATTGCGCAATTGAACAGTTGCGCTCCCAATGTGCCATTTCCTGATAGGTAGGTGGCCCAGATTTGTTAACAGGCTTGATGCCAGGGATTTGAGGATTGTGTGCCTCTCAAATCCTGGGCCATTTGTTAGTTGAAAGGGGGGAATTTTGCCCTGGAAAGTGCTTTGTGGGGGCTTCCAAGCTGCATGTTTAATCACCTCTAAAGAGGCCAGCTGACTGTCCAGGGCACTTTGGGCCCTGACACCTGTACCTAACAATGTTGCCTGCCTGCAGTCCTTCATTGGTACTGTTGGGTACTATTCCCTGTTTGTACAGAACTATAGTGACATAGCTAGACCCCTATTCAAGTTACTACACAAAAGAGACAGAGTTTACCTGGACCCCTGAACAAGAGGTTGCTTTTCAGACATTGAAAGAGTGTCTCATGAAGAAACCTGTCCTGATTCACCCAAAATTCCAGGAGAAGTTCTCAATCTTCACTGATGCCTTGGAAGAAGCAACAGGGGGAGTCCTTGCACAAGAATGTGACGGCCTGTTCAAACCCGTCAAGTACCCCAGTGTGACTGTACTGCAGTCACATTGGGCTGTGGTTTCACAAAGAGGTTGAATTGTGATGAATTTCATAGGTTGAAATTCAAAACAAAATAATTGGCCTTGGAGAGACTTTCCAGTATAGCAATGATACCCAGGAATCAATTAGGCTGTACTAATTGAGGGCTGTGTTGGGAATTTTGACCAAGCAATGATGATAATTATGATGGAGCTTGCAGATATGAACTGCAGCAGCCAAATTATATAAATTGGCAGTATAAATTATATTCAGATTGGATTAGTAGTAGTCTGCTGACCTGTGCATTAAATTATCCAATGATAAGCGCTGCCGCGGCAATTAAACAATACATAATTTGTCGCCACGGCACTTAAAAATATGCACAAGCGCTGTGGCGCTGCCTAGTAATTGGATTAAGCACCAAACTACTTTTATGTCAAGTGCCGCCGCGCCAACTGAAAATTATTGCAAGCGCTGCCTGGCAAATATTACAGGCGCCAAAGCGCTGCCCTACTTTTACATTGAGCACCAAGGCGCTGGGTTCAATTCCCCTTAATCTCGGATTTCCTAAATTAACTGTATTTCTAAGAAGTCAATGCAAGGACACAAATTAGGCAGGATGAATGGCCTCAAAAAATACCAAACCCCCACGCCAGCAAGGATCACCTGTGCTGGGTGAAGCAGTTAAATCTCATTGGTTGATGTGTTTGAAACAACCAAACCTAGATCACTAATTACCCAAAATAAGTGTGTGTTGGAATGTCCTAGAAGATATTGCCAACAGCTCAGGAAGTTGCTCCCCAAGAGGGTATAAATACTTTTCTCCCAATAATAATAAAAACACTTTTTGGCTTATTACAAGTGCTTCTGCGTGATCAGAAGCCAATCCTCCAAAGTAATTATTGATTCCTCTTCCTATACATTCTTCTGCCACAATACTAATCATATCCTCACATATGACAGTATTCAAGCCATGTACCCTGCGCCTTATTACAGAAATGAGTTGCCCCCATACTCCCAGTGCAACAAATGGTGCTCACTACAGGGGACCCATGTACTTGTCCGTGGAAGAAGACAGTCCATCCCCTTCTCCTCTGCTCACTGGGTTCCATGAGCGCTATGACAGCGCCCCCATGGAAACTAGAGATGTTGAAAGGGATTGCTGGTTTTGTTAAGAAGAGAAAATTATTGACGTAAACAAGCTACCAATCATTCCTGACAGCAAGTGCGCTGAACTACCAATTGCTTCATTGGATTGACCGATAGAAGTGGAGCGGACTACCATTATTGATGTGGCCTCAAACCTGATCACTGGTTACCAACTGGTGCATGAACCTGCCAGCGTGGAGTTCTTGCTTTTCCACTGCCACCCAGATGCCCAAAGACTATTGGCATCCTTCTGGAGCTTCCTTAACTCAGAAGCGGGAATCTTGGATCAACTCCCCAACGTCAAACGGGTTAGCAATTGCATCCAGAGCTTTATTCACCCTGCAATCCATCACCTGTTAGGAGTCCAGGTCTGCCATCACATGAAAGTACAAGATCTGGTGGCCTACTCCAATCATCACAAGAATACCAGGTAGCCTTGGTCCACTGTCTGGACCTCAGCTTTGCTGAAGTCCAGAACTACGCTCATCAGAATCAAACCCAGCATGCACGGACCTCACAGCGTCTTAACAACCTCTTAGAGCAGCTAAATACCCAGCTGCCCAACATCATGGGTGAGATAATGGACTTGAGAGGAGCTTTGCAACCTTGGTGTAAAGATGTAACTCGCCATATCCTGGCAGTCAAACATTATGTGGAGGATGCCGCCTGTTGCAAAGCAGCCCACCTGGAGGAAACAGGCCACTGCACGTCTGAACTGGCAGATACACAATCCAAACTGGAGGCACTAAACAAGGATTTCAGTGACTTCTTCCAGACCAATCAGTCAGAACTCAGTATACTTAAAGACCTCACCTACACTACAGAGGCTGATATTGTCAAACTGAAGGACAACTTTGTGAAATATGATGACCACCTACAAATGACATTGGAAGAGAAATTGGCCATGTTCTGTAAGGAGACTGAGGAGGCACTAATCCTAGCCAGACAGACACCTGCAGCCCAAAGCACCACTACGGGCGTCCCTGAGATGGATGAGATTTGACGCCAACTTGACAGCCTGACCATCTTGAATAACAACGCCTTCCAAGAGATCAATGAAGTGAACAAGAGACACAAACAACAACAGGCAGCCCTCCAAACCAAGATTTGTGACCTACGCAATGCTGTGCGGAAGGCCAATGAGCAGGCTATTACACAGGAGTTTACCCTAGAAGAATACAGAGAGGGGATGGTGTGTTGTGGTTCCCTTATTGACCGCCTCCATGGAGCCATGAGGGAATTAGAAGCCCAAATGGCTGAAGTCAGATCAGAGGTTCAAGAAGGAAGATGCTGTTGTAGTCAAGTGCAATTCACTGCCTTGCAGGTGCCTCACAACAGATCTGGAGAGAGCACTACTTTACGTCAGCCAACTAGCTCTGCCTACAAGGATGACGCCATCTCATCCTCCTTGGGAAAACAAAGCTTGCTACCTGTATTTGTGATCCCTCCTACCCCAGAAGAAACTCCTCACCCTAACTGCTCAGAGTCTTCTGCAGGAGCATCACAACAGAACTTCTTTACGCGTACCTGACAAGACATCCCTCCTCCTCTGAGACACCAAAACACAGAGGAAAATGCACCCAGGTTCAAACCCATGAACCTCTCCAAGTTTGACCCAAAGGGGAACGTCCATACATTCATCAGGCCCTTTGAAATGTTGATGTATGGAGCTAACAATCAGGACAAGGCAACCATACTCCTGAACCAGCTTGACGCCGCTAGCACTGACCTCATCATACCTCACATGCCGCAGAACAACTGGTCCTACGCCGCGGCTAAAAAAGCTTTGCTATACAAATTTGGAAGTATAGCCAGAGTTACAGAACAAAAGAACAAGTACTTGATGATCTAATTCCAATAGGACGAATCCATAGCCAAATTTGCAGACCAATTCTACTTGGAGGCACAGGTCCTTACTGGCTCTGGATCTCTTACTGTGCATGATGCACACATAGCCCTGCACTCTGCTGTCAAACCTTACAAGGCATTGTATTGTACTTTGATGCTGGTGTTCCAAGACAACTGTTCTATTGATGGCATGGTGTGATACCTTTGTCAGTGTGGGGATACCTTTGGGCCTCCCAATGCCTTGGTTAAGCCTAGACCCTTACCCACTCCTCCTGCCCGTACAAAAGGAAGCAGGCGCTTTGCTCCTAAGGCCAACATGTCCAAGGTTACCTGCCATTGCTGTAATTGCAAGGGGCACTATGCCAACTCCTGCACTTCTAAAACAGGTGTTCATGCACTGCCTCCTCAGGACATTACTATCCAGGGAAAAGACCAAGTGGAGTAGAGACAGGACTCTCTCACTCCACTATGAACAACCCCACTAATGTCCCCACTGTTCCGCCTGACTGTCTACCACAAGCTCCAGAAGGGCCGGCAGCACCATCTTACGGTGCTGACCACTCCCCAGATAAGGCAGAGCTATTTGTCCCAGACGTCGGCTACTCAGGCAATGCCCTACATTGTGTCATTGTTGAGGACGTCCATGTAGTGCAAATACGCAGTCAAGCAAAGGCAAAAGGCAAAGCCCAAGCGGTTGTTTCTAAACCTTACGCCTGCCAGCTGCTAGACAAAGCCCTGGATGAAGTTCCTGGCCCTTCTACTGACACCTTGCATTTGAAGGGTGTAACTGTCACCATACCCATGGACACCATGAAAGCTCACCACCCTGAGTTGTGTGGCAGCATCCTCAAGTTCCTGTCCATGGCAGATGATCTTGACATACACTTAGTAAACAAAATAAGTTCCTCCTACTCTAAATGTACTTATGCAGATATATTTGTGAACAAAATCAAGGTATGAGCCATTATTGACATGGGGGCTCCTATTAATATTGTCTCCACACGCCTGGTAAAACACTTGGGACTAGCTCCAGACATTGATCACTGGAAGCAATATGATACTGCTGGACTGACAGTCACCACTGCACAAGGGGCATACAACACCTTACCCTTGCGTTTTGGCTCTCTTGAAGTATTGGCTCCTGCCATTGTCTTGCCAAATGACAACTATGATATCCTGATTGGCACCTTGTTCATGAGGCAATACGGGGTCAGAACTTATCTAGCTGCTGATACCTTTGAAATCTTAGGCCAGACCATCTCTCTGTATTACTGCTGCAACAAGGATACTGGCACCCACAAGACCATGCCTAGTGTCAATCTGGCATACAAGAACTGTGTGGTACCCATCCAGTACCAGAAGTTTAGCCGTAAGGTCAGGCCTCTACCTAACCAACTGGAGGAATACAAAGGGC
Organism: Entomophthora muscae; assembly: GCA_014839935.2. NCBI lineage: Eukaryota > Fungi > Entomophthoromycota > Entomophthoromycetes > Entomophthorales > Entomophthoraceae > Entomophthora > Entomophthora muscae. The sequence goes on from QTSX02003556.1 coordinate 243,086, forward strand.
TACCGCTTTGCGCGGATCTACCTATTGAGATCCCGGCCGGCCACCAAGTACTGGTTGAGACTGGCCTAGATATCAATATTCCTAAGGGACTGTATAGTGAGCTACAATCACCCCGCAATTGCTCTTGTCTGGAACCCATAGTGGCTCCAGGTCTCATCCTACCAGGGCATGGTGCTGTCAAAGTACTATTGGCAAATCTCACCCAAAGCCCAATTTGAGTTCAAAGACACCAGGTAGTAGCCTACCTACACCTCATACCGGTCAAAGAGGTTACTGGGATACACAACTTTGGTACCCTGGAGGAGTTTGGGTTAGGCTCCTCTGACAGTCAGCCTCCCCTAGTCGGCGCTGTAATCCCCAGAGAAAAATTGGCTGGATTGACCACGGAACAACAGGACGCAGCCATGGCCCTCTTTGAGAAATATAAATCCATATTTGCAGAGGACAACTTTGATCTGGGATGCACCAAGAACACTCTCTATTACATTGACACAGGGGACAAACAGCCCATCCGACTCCGCCCTATCAGAAGCTTACGTGAAGCCAACGCCACTGTGGGTGAGGAGATTGAAAAGCTGGTACAGTTGGGATTGTTGATACCATCCAAGAGCCCTTGTTCATCTCCAGTGCTGATAGTGAAAAAGAAGGACAGGACCAACCGTGTTGTGATTGACTACCGGAAATTGAACAACATCACAAAGAAGGATTTCTACCTGCTTCCGCGCATTGATGACGCTCTTGATTGCCTGGGTGGCGCAAAATTCTTCTCTGCTATGGACCTAATCTCAGGCTACTGGCAGATTGAACTCCCACCTGAAGAACAAGAGAAGTGCACAATCATCACTAGCCAAGGACTATACCAACTCACCTGCATGCCTCAAGGACTGTGCAATGCACCAGCCACGTTCCAACAGGCTATGGATGGTATGCTTCATGACCTTAAGTTGAGTTGTGTACTTTTTTACCTGGATGACATCAATGTGTTTTCTCACACATTCAGTGAACACTTGGAGCACTTGGAAGAAGACTTTTGTCACCTCGCGGCAGCCAACCTGAAGATTAAACCTCAGAAATGTGACTTTTTCAAGGATCAGCTTGAGTACCTTGGATTTATAGTGGATGCACATGGGCTTTGCCCCCAGCCTGCCAAGATTGAGGCCATCAAAAAAATGAAGGTCCCCGCTAAAAAGCGCAATGTGCAAGTATTCCTTGCTATGATTGGATAATACTGTTGCTTTGTAAAGGACTTCTCCAGGAAGGGGGAGGCTCTCTTCCATCTCTTGAAGAGCGACGTTCAATTCAAATAGACACCAGCATGTCAGAAGGCGTTTGACATACTCTGCCTTAGTCTCATGGATCAACCCATCCTTTGATACCCTGACTTCAGCCAAGAATTCATTGTACACAGAGACGCTTCTTTAACTGCTATTGGCGGCGTGCTATCACAAATTGACACAAAAGGTGAGGAACACCATGTTGCCTATTGTAGCCGGACTCTCAATATCCATGAGCGCAATTATACAGTAACAGAATGTGAATGTTTGGCAGTGATATACGCATACAAACAATTTTGAGTATACTTACATGGGGTACACTTCAAAGTAATCACAGCCCATGCATCACTATGTTGGCTACAAAACTTAAAGGAACAAGAGGGCGCTTGGCACAATGGGCACTTAAACTTCAGGCCTACAACTTTGAGATCTCCCATCAAGCAGGGGCCAAGCATCAGAATGCAGATGGCCTATTGCAACTCCCCACAGTAGCCCACCTAGCAGACATCTCAGATTTCTTATACAACAAAATTCTGAACAGCCAATTCAAAGATGAGCCTCCTGAGGTCCAGAAGATCCTACAATACCTTCTTGAAGACACTGAGATCAAGAATGGTAGAATCTTTAAGAAGACAACTGAAGGGATAAGAGTGATGCCCTGGCCCTCAGAACAAACCAACCTCATTGTATGTACCCACAAGGCAGTAGGTCATGGGGCTGTCCGCAAGACACTGGCCCAACTTAAAACAGCATATTTTTGGGAAGCAATGGTGTTTGATGTACATGAGACACTTAGCTGTTGTAAGGAATGCCAAGGAGAGAGATCATTCAAGAAGATGATAACCTATTAACTGGCACACCCTAACTTTGCCTGGCACACCATATCTATTGACGTAGTTGGACCATTACCTGTTAGCAACTATTGTACAAAATACATCATAGTTGCCATCAACCACTTGACAAAGTGGGTAGAGACTAAGGCAGTAAGGGACCTGGGGGCAGGCACCACTGCTAAGTTTGTCTTAGAGAACATTATACTAAGGCATGGCTGCCCACAAGTCATACTCACTGACAATGGTACAAACTTCTTGTCCCATGTGTTAACCAAACTAAATGAGCTCATGGGTATCATAGATGTATTCTCCACGCCATACCACCCTGAGTCAAATGGGATGGTTGAGAGAGCAAACAGTACCCTTATAAGTATCCTGCAGAAGTTGGCGGCTGATAGAGCAGCAGAATGGAACATGTTCTTGCCTGCAGCCATGTTTGCTTATAATATTTCTGTACACTCAGCAACAGGGAAGTTGCCATTCCAACTACTTTATGGCAGACACCCTACATTATCTCTAATCTTGTACTCATGCATAGAAGAACAAGGGCTTCAATCTCTGCACATGTACCAGGAACATCTAGCTTGCACTCTCATACAGCTACAGTCTGAGGCATATTCTAACTCACTGGCTAAGAAGATAAGAGACTGTGAAAGGGACAACAGGAAACAATTTGATCTGCCCAAATTTGCCGTAGGAGACTGGGTGCTGTTCCACAATACACATGGCAACAGCTGCGCTCACAAGTTGGCAGCCATCTGGATAGGACCCTTTGAGATCATTAATAAGACATTCACAGACGCCTACAATATTAAGGATATGAAGGATGGACGCCTAGTTAACCAAGTACACACCAAATTCTTGAGAAAGTTTAACAGGAAAGACTAAAATAAGATGAATAAAAGAAAAAAATATAGATATATATAAATAAAACAATATCATATATAAAATAAACGTAAAGAATAAGAAAAAATAAATAATAAAAAGGGTTACAAGAATACCATAAAAGAAAAGATTGAAACCAGGTTGACTAAAACAAAAAGAAATTAAATAAAGACAATCAGAACTAGAGAAGACAAAAAATACTAAACAAACCAATACATTAAATAAAAAGATAAAAATAAAATAAAAATAATAAAGAGGAAGAGAAAATTAAAACACTAATGCATAATACAAAAGGAAAATACTGGCAAGCATGAGGAGCAGTTTAATTGTGAGTACTGTGGGAAGGGTCTGAGCAACAAGGATGCTTGGAGGGACGCTGGAGAGTCACCACTGGGCGCTTGTGGGCAGGGAGAAGGTAGCAGTTGTTGTTGAGGCGCTGGTGCACATGCGCCAAGATAACCAGTATCTGAGACCAGGCCAGCTGAGAGTTCCGCAACATGGAGGTCCAGTTACAGAGCGGAAGGCAGAGCTGGCTCACAGGCACAAGGCGACCCCAACCACCACGAGCAGAAAACGCAGCCTCAATTGACAGGCAGTCCATCAGGGTGCCCTCCATATAGGAGTAGACTAGTGGCAACGGGACCCAGAGCTGATAGGCCAGAGCACAATAGTGCTCCAGGCAATGACCAGCGTACCCTGGCTGGCAACTATCAGGGGTGTACCACATGAAGTGGCACGCAGCGGCAGCTAAGAGAAGATAGAGGCTGGTGTTGCCAGTACTCACCGCTGAAAGGAACGCCTTGAAAGTGACCAAGAAGCGCCAACTGGCGTTGGCCTGGACAGGAAGGTCCAAAGTTTGATAGAACGCTGGGTCAGCGGCAAGCTCAAGAGACCAAATCCAAGCCACCTCATCTATATACTTGTTTCAAATAGCAATAGTGTGGGTGTGTTGGGCAGAGATCTGGCCAGGCACCAAGGAAGCGGACTGAAGACCAAGGCGCACCTCAGCAGCCAAGCAGGAGGCATTGTACCAGCCATGGTAGAGCTCACCAGCACAGATAGGGGACATGGTGTCCTTGTCAGAGTGCATAGCCTGCACAAAACTGAACATGGTTTCTTTGTGGTGGCAAACCCCAAACTTGCTCAACAGATTGGGGTAGTCCATGGGGACCTCGTCCAAGTTGCGACAAGCACAAAGCATTGAAGAAGGGGTGGCTGAGGGCTCACCAGAGGAAGGCAAGCGCTGCATAAATGAGCACAAGGCGCCAGAAGGACCGACAACAAGAGGCGTGCTGGGGGCGGGAGGAGTCTCACCAAATAAGAAATCCTCCTTGAAGAGGTCACCAGCATTAGAACTGGGTACGGAATTAAGGGCAGAGCCAGCCACGGTGGTGGCGCAGTCCTGCTTGCGGAATTGATCTTTGCTGGAGCAAAGACGGTTTAGGAAGGCAATCCTCATGGAGCGGGGCATCTTACGAAAGGCATTGCGCTCCGCCTCACCCATGGTTGCCATCATGGTGTTGTATGCTTGACGCATGTTTTGGCGTTTGTTGCTGCTGTTATCAGTGGGGTTCATCTTGGAAAGAAAGGAAGTAGTGCTTGGTCAAGTGAGGGGATATGTTGGGAATTTTGACCAAGCAATGATGATAATTATGACAGAGCTTGCAGATATGAACTGCAGCAGCCAAATTATATAAATTGGCAATATAAATTATATGCAGGTTGGATTAGCATTAGTCTGCTGACCTGTGCATTAAATCATCCAATGATAAGCGCCGCCAGGCAATTAAATAATACATAATTTGCCGCCACGGCACTTAAAAATATACACAAGTGCCGCGGTGCCGCCTAGTAATTGGATTAAGCGCTAAAGCGCCAAACTACTTTTACGTCAAGCGCCGCTGCGCCAACTGAAAATTATTGCAAGCGCCGCCTGGCAAATATTACAGGCACTAAAGTGCCGCCCTACTTTTACATCAAGCGCTGAGGCGCTGGGTTCAATTCCCCTTAATCTTGGATTTCCTAAATTAACTGTATTTCTAAGAAGTCAATGCAAGGACACAAATTAGGCAGGATGAATGGCCTCAAAAAATACCAAACCCCCACGCCAGCAAGGATCACCTGTGCTGGGTGAAGCAGTTAAATCTCATTGGTTGGTGTGTTTGAAACAACCAAACCTAGATCACTAATTACCCAAAATAAGTGTGTGTTGGAATGTCCTAGAAGATATTGCCAACAGCTCAGGAAGTTGCTCCCCAAGAGGGTATAAATACTTTTCCCCCAATAATAAAAACACTTTTTGGCTTATTACAAGTGCTTCTGCGTGATCAGAAGCCAATCCTCCAAAGTAATTATTGATTCCTCTTCCTATACATTCTTCTGCCACAATACTAATCATATCCTCACATATGACAGTATTCAAGCCAAGTACCTTGCGCCTTATTACAGAAATGAGTCGCCCCCATACTCCTAGCGCAACAGGCTGTAATGAATAATCTGAATGATTCAGATTATGAGGCTAAGTGTCTCAAACGTAATTTATTAACTGGGAAGGTTAATTAATTGATACCCTGGAATATGATTGATGAGGATTTAATCATAGGGCCAAAATGGACTTGACTGTGTCAAGTAAAGACTTGTTGTCTTCAAACAGATTAACTAACTGAGAAGGTTAATTAATATATTCTGGGAATATAATTAATGAAGATTTAATTATATTGTTTAATTGCCTTGACTGTGTCAAGAAGTTTGGTTAAGGTTAGCCAAAAGTAAATCCCCAAATTGTGGTTTAAAAGTGCTGTGTCGGCAAATTCATTGGGTTAAAAGTGCCGCCTAATGGATTTGCAAAGCGCCGAGGCGCTGCTATCAAATTTTTTTCAGGCGCTGGGGCGCCGCAATGGCGCCTGATTTGAGTTTTGAAGCGTTTTAATGAGTTTTTAAGGCAAAAAACCATTAAATGTGAAAAAAACAGCTAAATGTAGACAATGGTGTCTATGCATTCAGGATTGATCAGCTGGTTCCCAGTTGGAACAAGAATAGCTTGGATCAGGAATGTGTATATTCCACAGGGTTTGGTGCCAGAAGTCTGGAATGCTTCAAGTCAAAGCAGTATATTTCCATGGAAAGAATCAGGTGATTCTGGAATGTATTAGAGCACATTTTTATAGGTTAAGAGTGTGAAGATCTTTTTGGTAAAGATCTGGATTAGATGATGCTGTTATGTCATAAACCATGTGATAGAAATCCAGGTGTGATTCTGGAACCAAAGGGTTTTCAGCCAAATGTACCCTGATTGGTATATAATAGAAACATGATAATAATTAATAAAAAATGATACTTATGTGTTACAATGGTTGCTTTTCCCTCAATCTTTTTATGCTTTGTGTTTTTAGCTTTTAACTGAAATAAGACTACCATGGAATGAAAGATATGGTCTGCAGCTAAGACTATGGGAAGCAAAAAACGTGGAAGTGATCACCAGATGGCAACGAGTTTAACGCCAAGATTTCTTGCCTGGAATCCAAGCTCATCAAAGCTTATATAAAGGATTCCCTGTCAAACTGTAAGAGTCAGACCGGGATAATGAAAAAGCAAGCATGAATTTCCTGGATCTGTCACACCCAGCAAGTTGTTCAGCGGCCCAGAGCTACGTTACAGCATCTACAACAAAGAAGTGTTAGCTGTGATTAGAGTGTTGTGCAAGTTTAAGTACTATATACTAGGAAATTGCATTACCTTGTATACTGACAACATGGTGTTGTCCTTTATCCCGAGCAAGCAGCAAGAGAACGGCAGACATGTGCGCTGGGTGATGGAGATGTCCAAGTACCTTATGGACATAAAACATATACCTGAAAAGAAGAACATTGTCACCAATGGTCTCACAAGACAAGGAGCTCACAAGTCATACCTAATGAAAGTGTTAGCAGAGAGTTACGAGCCTAAGCTATATGCAGTATATTGTATGCTTATCACAGGGAAAATGAACGCAGAATTACCTGTGCTCAAGGAAAGCAGATACTATGTGATCCTATGAGAAGCCCTGTACAGAAGTATGCGCGGTTGCATTGTGAAAGTCCCCAAGATAGAAGAGCGCCAACTGATACTCCGCAAAGTCCATGAAGGAACAGGACATTATGAAATCCTTACCACAGCAGACAATTTACATGAGAAGTATTGGTGGCCCAACTACTTCAAAGACATCAAAACATACATCAAGAGCTGTCACTCATGTCAGATCTTCAAGAAGAAACATCCAGTAGCTAAGCCTATCAACCCTATAACCATGAGTGGATTATTTGAAATGTGGGGCATTGACTACATTGGACCTGTAACAAAGAGTGTTAGTAAGAACAAGCACATTATTGTTGCAACGGAGTACTTTACCAAATGGCCTGTAGCCAGAGCAACCCAGGAGCACAATGCAGAGACCACAGCTAAATTCCTGTACAAAAAGATCTTTACCGTGTATGGTCCTCCTACAGTCCTGCTAAGTAATCAAGGAAATCATTTCCGAAACAAGTTGGTAGACAAGTTTTGCAAAATGGTTAGTACAAAGCACAAACTTACCACCACATACAACTCACAATACAATGGACTGAAAGAATGTTTCAATCAAACCCTGATCCAGAGCTTGGAGAAGATCACAACAGAAGATGCAACACATTGGGACATCCATTTACCTGTGACATTATGGAACTACCGCTCAAGAGTACAAGCAACAACCAAGTTTAAACCTTACAAACTACTTTATGGTGTTCCTATCAAAAGCTTGGACGTTAATAACATAAGCACAAATGAACTTACCATGTCAGAAGCTCGTGACCAAGCCAAAATTCAAGTCTTAGATGCCACCAAGAAGCTCCAAGCAAAAGCACGCATGGCGCCTACTGTCAATCAAATCCCTATTGGCACTGAAGTCCTAGTCTTCAAGAATTTGGTATCACAATCGCTTAGTAATAAATTCCTTCCTAAATAGTCCAGTCCTTATAAGGTGATTGGCCACACTATGTCCAACAATTATCACTTAGTGGATCAGGAAGGTCAGCCACTTGATTTCGTCAGCAATGGCAATCAGATGAAGGTATTTCACTGAGCCAATGAATGAAGGGGAAAAGTGTAACATAACCGTCAATTAACTGGATTTCAGTTAACTGAACCCCCCAAAATTTCCACTTTTTGGTTACGCATCAGCCTCATGGCTAACCCCCTCAACTTTCCCAAACCCCATATTTTAACTGTTGGCAAATACTATATATTTGGCCAAATTATTCAATATATCAATACAAGTAAATTCACATATCCCATTTATTGTTTTTCAGTCGCTTTGGGTAAATTGCAAGTTTTGCATTGTATTTGCCATCCAGCCAATAACAAGTGGAAGAACATTACCTCTGTCTTTCGAACCTACACGACTTGTAAAAGAACACATCTGCTGTGTAATCTTACAACACAGATTGAATTCAGTGGAGTGAGGTCTAAATCATGTTGAACTGAAATATAAGCCACTCGAACTTTAATAAATTTGTATTTATTACTTGAATTTTAAATTAGTGGCTAACCCTATTCAACCATATCAAAGTGGCTTATCTTTCTAGATACCCGACTCTAGAATGGGTGGATTAAAGCTGGAAGAGAAGCAGCAATTGTTTTAGATTGTTTTATATGATTAGATGATTATGCTTTGTATGAGGATTGAATTGACGACAAAAAGAGAGCTTGGTCAATTTAAAGTGATACAGTTTAAATTATAAATATAAATATTAGTTTAAAGAAGGAGATGGTTGGCTTGGACATTTCGAAATTCTTATTATTCAAGTGAAATATTAGAGTATTCCAATTGGATACATCAGCTGATCCAAGTGGCTGCATATTGTTTCAGAATAAACCTTGCTTGCCACAGCTGCATCCCAAAAGAACATCAGTGGAGTAAAAATACTATGATAAAATTATGATTAAATATAATGATTTTCATGAATTTTAGAGGACGTAGATCAATTTTTCAGATGATTCCGATCAAAATGGTATCAAACATGATAGCTCTAGCTGCTCTAGATGCTGAGATATATAGTTAAGTGCTGGAATCAGGTTCGCGTCATAATCAAAGGCTTGGACTCGATTTGATATTATCTAAATTTACTTTTAATACACACTACAAAAACCAAAATCAATGTATCTCAGTGAATACTAAGCCGATTTTGATGTCCAATAGCTTATTTAAAAGCTGCAGATCAGCTTTACTTTTTTAAAGACATTAAAAACCAATTACTAAATTTTAAAATAATTAGTATAACCTTACTAAACTTAATAGTGATACTATACTTATTTAGGTTTAGTTTTTATTTATACTTAGAATATACAATTTTAATTTTAAATTAAATAAATATAATTGAAATTACTTTTTGATAAAGCAAATAAATAAAATTTTAATTAAACATGCAATAAGTAATTCAAGCCTAAAAAGACAATAAAATAAATTTAATTGATTTATTAAATTCAACTTTAATTCTGTCCTTGGACGGGGCAACCACCTAGTACCAAATATTTTTTATTAGTGGGCTAACAATTCCAGTTTCAAAAGGCGAGAGCATATATTTTATTAGAATTTAAATGGGTTGATTATAAAAAATCAGATTCGAATCGATTTCAGGTGATGTACTACAACTGTTTTTGAATCTAAACTTGTGGACCAAGTAATCCATCCTGTCTAAACATCCATCCAATCAAGGCTAAGTTGCTCGATTGTGATAGGTTTTTTGGGGAGGACTGTTTTTATTCGAATTCAAAGACAGCGTTGCTCGATTGTAATAGGTGACACATCTATTTCTGTTCGAAATGAAATTTAAATAAAATGTTTTTTACATTCTTCAATTGAAATTGGGTTAAACCTATGACCTCATTAATGCGCGAGTTAGTTACAAGACCTAATGAGAATCCCAAAAGACGCTCTAAATGTTTAGAGACAAATCACACGGTCTGTCTACAAACATTGTAAAGGTTGAGAGACTAGTATAACGGTACCTTACGTATCAATTATCTATTAGAACACATGTGGCTTGATTACCTATCATAATCACAACCTGCTCACTCTTAAACCAATCCTAATCTTAGGCTGTTTAGGAAAGAAAACTGCTTGTCCTAATTGACTCATTTTAGTAAAAAGATGAGTCATGATGGTTGACTATTTTTCGACTTAAAACCTAATATTATGATCTTAATGGTGCTAGTAGGGTGTATGGATGACCTTCTCAATGGATTAAATTCTAACATTGGGCATCTTGCAAATATTCTGAGTGCAGCCTTACAAGGGGGGCACTTTCGCCTTGTTTCACAATCTCTATAATAAAATTATTTCATCTTTATAAATTCATAATAGCTTTGCATCAAAAAAAAGGTCATGACTCACAAGCATGAGGTTGAATTGCTGATTAATAAAATTAAACTTTTGGATAGAGTATTCAATTGTGAATTGTTTATTTTTTTTGAATTATTAAGCAGTTGTTATGGCTATGGTAGGTATAAAGTTGGATTAAATATTTAATACAATGTACTTTGTTAGACTTAAGCTGTGGTTGCTTTTCACATATTAAACTCTTGGAATATATCAAATAAATTGGAAATAAGTTTTTGCTTAACTTCAGTTAAAAATCATTACTGTACTTTTCAGAGTTGTTGAGATAGACAAACAAATCAAGTGCAGAGTGCATAGAAGTCACACACAAAATAAATCTTCAGTGGGTCAAATACTGTCAGAAAATCTGCAGACCAAGATATTTTATCATCCACCAGATAATATCATAAGTCTTCTAACATTAGGAAAGTACAGAGAACCTGTGACTTTGGCGTAATCTGCAGCCCAGAATATTTTGTTGGCATCAGCAGTAGCAAGTCTGACAGGGCCCAAGGCCCAAAGGATTTGTGACAGTTCTTCCTACTTCTGGATATAGGTTCATAAGTTGTTGTCTCTATATTTTACTATAGGAATTAATACTGTATGGCAATGTGTGATCTTTTGCTCTCATCTTAATTAGAATCAAACTAGGGAAAGGATTTGGAATATCAACTCTTTATTAGACAACTGATATTGAGGTTGGCCCGTGTCGTAAATTGGACTTTTCTAGTCCTTCTGGTTACTTCTTGGTTGGTTGCTTGCTTGACAAGAACAGGAAAGGCTGTATTTACAATGTCTTACCACTGATAAGATGACCTTAAGTCTTTACTTATCCAGTGGAGGTAACAACTAAGAGTAGTCAATGTATATCAAGTAGTAAGTGTAAAAGTAAATTATAGTTTATTTGAAAAGATAAAAGGAGTTATAAAGTCCATTCAGTGCTAATGACTCAGACTAATGTCTAGTGCCAATTAGCACTGTAGAACTGGAGGGGGTTTGGGGGCTAAGGAAAGGGGTTCAAGGTATTGGGCTCAAGCATCTTCTCAGTTGAGCCACATGTTATAATGGCTATGCTTAAATGCATCATCAACATCAAAGTGCCATACTTTACATTCAAATCATTGTGAGGAAATAATGCATAATCTAAACTATCTATGCTGAATAGCTACCCTACTGATAGACTAATCAACATCAATATAGTAAATATTACAACAGCCTGGCTGGTCCCAACCTTAGGTGTGTGCGGTTTGTGAAGGAAGCTCGCTTGACAACTTCCACAGCTCAGTATTCTTTCTGATGCTGTACAACTATCTCTCAGTCCAAGTGGAGTAGTTGTCTGCCTGGGCCACGTTCCAGGGCTAGCTAGCCTAACTGGCTATTAGTTGATGGAGGTGATTGTTACACTATACTGTATTTAATCAGAGCTACTCTAATGCAATAGGCTCACAGCCTTTTATCTTAGAGTGTTTGGCCTGACAGCCCAGTCCATGATGAACTTTTCTAGAAGTGTTTCAGATGATGGCCCATATGATGGCCCTTGTTCTAGGATATAATTAAAGTTTAGAATATTAATTATTATGAGAAAAATGTTTGAGGTGCTTGATGAAGGGAACTAATTAATGAGCAGTAATTGCATTGTTGTGACTGTGCTGTTTTAGCAGAGTTACAAGGGAAAAGTATTTAAAAACTAGATAATATTCTTTATTGAGAGATAAGTATTATATAGTCATTGTGAAGGGCAAGTTCCTTAGGTCAAAGTTTCTAAGGTTGAAAGTGCAAAAATTGAAAACAGGACCCCCAAAAAGTGCAAAAATCAAAACACTATGTATGGTGCAAAAATCAAAAATATCAAAGATCAAAGTGCAAAAATTGATTTTCCAGAGGTTAACTTTGAAGCAGAATAAAATACAGTTTATAATATAAAACTATATATTTTAAAATCTTCCCTAGACTAAAAAGACCCCAAGAAATTCATTTCTGAAGTAAAAAATATATGCTAGATAATAAAAAGATTCTTAAATTAACTGTTTTTTAAAAAAAGTTTATTTTAGTTTCAAAAGCAAAATTAGACTAGAATTTATATGTAACTGAATTCAATTAAATATAAGATATGAAACTACACAAAAAACTGCTTTATAAACTATAAGTTTAATAAAAAAGGTTGATTTAATTTCCAGCTTATGTAAAGCTATAATAATACTTCAGTATAAGCAAAATAAAGGATTTTTCTTGCAAGATACAAGCATGTGATTTTAGGTATTTTGGTTTATTAGTGATCTTATTTCAATGATAAAAATTATAGAAGTCTATCATTAAAATAATATAAAGTACATTACTTTCTTATTAAAGCTATACTATACAATTTTACCTTAATAAAAGATATAGTCTTATATCTTAGTTATAATAAGTCACAATATTTAAAGATATCAAGAATCTGCCACTTACATACCATAAAATGAAGACTTGAATATTTTTGTGTTAAAAAGACAGTACTTTTACCAAAAGTTGATATATATAGTTCAAAGTTGTATATCAAAGAGAAACATTTTATACATCTTATTTTACTCTAATACTATAGTAAAAGATATAGTAGAAAATAATTGAGGGTAATAATGGAGAGATAATAATAGAAAATAATCAAGGGTAAGAATGGAAAGAGAATAGTAGAAGATAATTGAGGGTAAGAAAAGGAGAAGAGAAGAAAAAAGAAATGTTTTTCTACTTGGTATCTGTCAGAAATCTGTGGACTGGGGCATTTTATCATCTGCCAGATGATATCCTAAGTCTTTTAACATTAGGAAAGTACAGAGAACCTGTGACTTTGGCATAACACTCTGACCCAGAATACTTTGTTGTCTGGATAAGTAGCAAGTCTGACTGGGCCCAAAGCCCAAAGGATTTGAGACGGTTCTTCCTACTTCTGGATACAGGTCATATGGGTTGCTTCTATATTTTACTATAGATAATTATACTGTATGACAACAGTATCATCTTTTGCTCTACTAATAAAGCCTAAGATAGGATCACATTAATGAAATATGACTTGGATCAATCATCAAGTCAATATGGTATCATCAGTCTTTTATTCTAATAGACTGGCTTTAAGGCAGCCTGCCTGCCCGCCCGCGTTTTATCTGAGTTAGCTCACAACACTAGGAAGAGACTGAGGTAGCATTAGGTCAACACAGCAGGAGGCCCAGCCTTTTCTGGGTGGATTTTGTGAAAGCTCGCTTGACAACTTCCTTGGCTTACTGTGTTTGTTCTAGACACACCACACAACTGAATCTCTTTTCAGCTGCCTGCCTGGGCCACTATCCAGGGCTAGCTAGCCAGCGGTTGGCTACTAGTTCACGAGATGATTGTTACACTAATCAGAGCTGCTCTAATACAATAGGCTCAGGGCCTTTTATCTTAGAGCGTTTGGCCCAGTGGCCCAGTCAATTTGGACTCTGCTAGACATAATGCAGATGACAGTTCTTATGACAGCCCTCTTATTCTAGGATACAATTTAAGTTTAGAATAGTAATTATTATGAAGTGCATATTGAGGTGCTTGATGAAGGGAACTAATTAATGAGCAGTAATTGCATGTTCCATTCATTAATTGAAATGCATGAATTTTTTAATGCCAGGATATGATTTGGTCATTGATTCATTGATCCTGCAGCCTGTGGCCCGCATCACTCTGTTGAAACCATTCCAAAGAGTGATTGACAGCTGGCCTGCAATAATTGGTTGAATCCGTTAATTAGTCAATATCCCAAAATCACTGACAGTATCAGATTTTATATAATCCACCCTCTTGATAACACAGAAATTTTTTAAAGTTTTTTGGCCCCCAGCACAGCCAAGGGGCCAAACAAACTTTTAAATTTTTTTGAGAAGGAATGAGAGGTGGGAAAGGAGAAAATTCAAAAGAGAAACCTTCAGAAAAACCCAAGAACTTATTGCACTTTGGTTTAGGCACTTTTATCTGCACTTTGTTTTGTGCGCTTTGATTTGGGCACTTTGATTTTGTCCCCTGAAATAACATAGGAAAACATAGTACTGTAAATTCAGAACCTGAACGTAAAAATGCAGGATTGTCAAATCCTTGGTCCAGATTTCAAATTATTTTTGCAGGATGGCCTTTTTTTAATTAAATTGATTTTTTTTGAGTATTTATTTGAATATTTGAAAATGCAGGAACTCATAGACACTTTTCAAAGTTCAAGTTGAACTGAATATTTCCAATGGATGAAATGAATTAACTGGAATCAGATTTGAAGTGTTCAAATCTATCAACCATTTTCATTAAGTTTACTATATTTTTTAGAATTATGGGATTGTCAAATCCAATAACCAAATTTCAAATCACTTTTGAATGCCACTAGTAAACTCAGATATTAATTGCAGGAACTGGAATCCAAATTTAATGTACACTAAGCACACTAGGAAACACCAACCCAAATCAAGAAGCTTCACCACAACTAAAACTCAAATGAAAAATCCAATCTCAACAACCATGTTTAGACATAAAAAGTGATTAAACTTTAAAATCATCCAAAACTGGAAAGGATACAATATTATTCACTTCAAATCACAGATATAGAAGTTCTGTTACTATTCAAGGAAAAATCAAGAGAAAACAACTACCCACAACTAAACCAATAAATCCAAATAAATACATATTTAATCTAAAATATATTTTTTATTTTATTTTTATGGACCGTCAATTGCATTCTCAACCAGCTCCTGCACCAGCCCGCAGGGCAGCCTGTCCACAAGAGCGTCCCAGAGGGTCCAAGAACAGACCCAGAACATAAATTGAAGGAAGTCATGCCAATACACGGGCCTCCCAAGGTGTCAGTACCAGCCAACCACCTCCTGCATCCCAGGCCAGGAACATGAGCCTTAATCCAAGACAGAAGCCACTCTCCAGGCCTGCAACTAGAGTCTCCTACACAAAGATCATCAGGAATAATGAGGTTACATACACCTCCACTGTGTACCCAGTTGTCACCTGGCCCCGCACTCTTGACCCGAGAGTTGCTACTTCCTGCCCCTGTGTCTTTGAAACCACCTATGAGCCATTGGCCACAACTGAGGAGCCATCTGCACCTGTATTGTATGCCACCATTGACGGCGCCAGTGCAACCAAGCGTGATCCCAACTTCTAAATGAAGGTCCCCATCCCCTGTGTTGAGCCTGGTAGCCAGGATGCTGTGGTACCTGCCAAGGGCCGGCGTCAATTGACAGATAGTGAGTGTGAAGCTCTCCTCAACTGCTTGAACTGGGGAATGTCAGCTTGGGATATTGCGTCCCAATTTGATGTCACGGCCAGATACATTGTTGACATCAACACCAAGTATGGCAATACCGGGAAAATTGCCAAATCCACCAAGGCAAAAAGACAGCCCAAACTCCTTCAGCCTATTCCCATTGACGCAATCAAGCAGTGGGTAGCCAAGAATTGCCACCTGGAATCACTTGCTGTCCAATTAATGCTTGCAACAGAGTTTGGGCTTTCTGTTTCCAAAACCCTTGTCTACAAAACTATGGTTGAATTAGGCTTCTCCTGGAAAGTACTGGGAGTTTTGCCGTACAATAGGAACAATGAAAAGACCATTGAGGATTAACACATTTATGCCAAGACATATATGTCACTAAAGGAGACTGGGAATGTCCAGTTCTTCTACATTGACAAATTTTTGTTTTCCTCCTCACTCAGTTCTAGGCATGGGTGGGTTGAGAAGGGGTCCAAGGACGGTGTAGCCCATTGTGAAGCTGTCCATTCCCAGACCTATTTGATGGTTGCGCTTCTTGGTCCTTGTGGTTTGGATCAACATAAGATGATCAAGGGTTCCCATAATAGCGGGACCTTTCTTGATTTTCTCTGAGTTGTCAAGGAGTATCTCTGGATAAATTACAGCGGCACAACCAACATTGTTGTGCTTGATAATGTTGGCCTCCACAAAGTGTATCTGGTTGTGCCTGAGTTCCCCTCATCAACAAAAACAGCCATTCTGCCAGCCACTGCCTTGCAGACTGCCCAATGAGACTCCTCTTCCTTCCGCCCTATTATCCATTTCTGAACCCAATTAAGAAGGTGTTTGGTTGGATCAAAAATAAGGTGAAACAAGGCCTCCCTCAGGACACCAAGGATCTATTCAATATTCTTGAGGTCAGTCAATATGCAATGTCACCCAATATGGTGGCAGCTTTTTATAAGCACTCAGAATCATTCCTCCCCAAAGCCCTGGCCTCTGAGCCAATCAGATAAATGGGCGCTCCAGGTTTTATTTGGTTTTAATTTTATTTAGTTTGTTTTTATTAGGACTCAAAAAATATTATTTATATATAATAACATGACGTTTGATTGTATTATAGACATATAAGAATACATAGAAAAGGTAAGTAAAATCAATTATACTAAGTAAGAGGAATATATTTTTATTATAATGCACTGAATATTAAATTGACTGTTTTTCTAACAAATAAATTAATTTTATTTAAATAATTGTGAATCCTTGTTGGTTCTTTGGCTTTGCTAAGCCACAAATTGGACCTTGCAGGTCATCATCTGATCCTTGTTATTTCAGTGCCACTATAGCCACACGACACAGAAACCAATGATTTTCATGTATTGCTTACTAATTAGTTCTTAGGACGTGGGTTAAGTATATCAAATATGTTTATCAAATCATATTACAAGTAGCAGGTAATTCAAGTTCTAAACAATCATTTGTTTAGAACAATAGTGGAGCAGGCTGCATGATGCGGATAAATTTAATTCTTGTTGTTTGTTTATGTAATTAATGGACTCGTACTCAACAAGAGCTGGTAATTAAACATATTTTTAACTTAATTTTTATTATTTGACGTGGTTGCAACTATAATAACGTCTTGTAATCTATTTAGATGTATTACTATAGTAATTTACCTATTAAAATTTAAAATATCAAAATATTAAAAGTAAAACTATAATTATAAATCCTAAAATTCAAATATTAAAGTTTAAGTATTCAAAGTTTAACTATTTTTACTTAATTGTGCTTTATTCAATATTGAAATATTTAATATTAAAATTTTAATATTGAAATATGTAATATTAAAATTTTAATATTAACTTTATGATACTAAAATATAAAAATTTAAAAAAAATAAAAATTAATTTTCAAAGGAAAAATATTTATTAGGGGGATGCTAATTGCAAAGGGAATGCAATTATTCCGGGGAATTATACCCCAAAATTAAATTTTTGGCTAAAGCGTCTAATTGAATCCACATACTCTTCTGTACGTTGTGGACAACCCTGGATGCAATTGCTAGAGGGGTGGCGCACTGTACCCCAGTGGTTGTTGATCGTTTGATAAAAGGAAGGCAAGTGAGAAAATTGATTAATGTTGTAACTGTGCCGTTTTAGCAGAGTTACACGGGGAAAAATATTTAGAAGATAGATAATAATCTTTATTGGGAGATAGTGATTATATAGTTCATGTGAATCAAGGATAACAGGAACAAGATTGATGATCACACAGCTGGATGGAAGAAGGGGGTGGCTTGATCCTGGTAATGAGTTGAGCGCCAAAACAAGGTATCCACTGTAGAGGATCATCATCTGTTCATGTTGTTGGATTTGATAATTTGAGTTGACTTCCTAGTCTGGCTTTGGGTGACTGGATAATTGGATTGCGGGTCACAAACCTGCTTGGTTGGAACCTTGCTGGCAGGTCAAGCATGCAGTTTTGACACCCCCCTGGCTGAAGGTCAGCCTCCTCTGGGGGCAGGTTGTCAGGGAGGTTGTCAGGAGCCCGGGCGCCGTATTGAACTAGTTGTTGTTTGGTGGTGGGCAGGGCGGTTTCTTGTTGCTTCTGTCTTGCTTTGCAGGGTCGTAGGCAATCATGGTGTAGGGTCTTGTATTGCTTACGTTTCCCAAGCCCTTGCACAAGGTAAGTATTATTGTTGTTTACCTTCAGAATGATTGCTGGCCCTACTTTTTCAGGTTGCAACTTGCTCTTGTCAACATTCATAACCCATACTTTGTCCCCAACTTCATGTCTATTGTGGATGGGGACAAATGTCTTCTGTAGACATTCATTCTTGTTGGCTGTTTGCTTGCTGTTAGCCTCTACCACTTGAGGGTCCAAGTGTGGGGGGACTTTACTTGGAATTTCCAACTTAGATCCTGTCAATGATTGAATGATATTTGGCTGTGTGCCGTATACTAGTTCAAACAGGCTTTTCCCGGTGGATCAGTTCACTTGGGTTTGACACACAAGTAATGCAGTCAGTAGCTGCTTATAACAGTCTTCAGGTCTCCCGGTAGTGAGTTTGACTAGGGCTTGTACGAGGCTACCATTAGGCCGCTCTACGCGTCCATTGGCCTGTGGGTGGTATGGTGTTGTTACAGTGTGTTTGACCCCATTATAGGTGAGGTATACATTGGTGTCTTTGGAGGTCAACTCTTTGCCTCCATTGGTTATCAGGACTTCTGGCTTTCTGAGATTTCTGATTATCTCCTTGCCAATAAATTGTTGTACGTCATTGCCAGTGTGTGCCTTTACTGCTTGGGTTACTGGCATCTTGTAGCAAAGTCAATGATGATGATGATGATGTATTTCCTGTCATTGTGCTTTCCTGGCATGAGGCCAACAATGTCAAGAGCCCATACTTTGAAAGGTAGTTGGGTGCAAATGAGAAGTACTGACTTTGGAGGGGTTTTGCTTTTGGCAAACTTTTTGCATACCTCACATTGGTCTAGAACTTCCTGGACATTGCGGTATAAGGTTGGCCATCAGGCTTTATGCTTTAGGAACTCATATAGATTTTGGCTTTTAGTATGTCCAAGATCTCTGTGGTAGCAAAGGATGGTGTCAACTTGCTGATGTGTGGGGATATAGGGAATGGTTGTACCATCTGTCATCTTTCTGTGAAGGGTCCTGTATATGTCAGCAAAGAGGTGTTCATTCTTGATGACTGTTTCTTTGGTGATATCAGTTATGCCTGCGGGGAATCCTTCATCTTTTGTACATAGCACTAAGAGAGGCCAGTCTGGGTTGAGCCCATTCTCTCCTCTCAAAGCACAGACATATAGCCAGGACAGGGCATCTGTCATGGCAAGCTTGGCCCAAGGTTTGTACTGGATGAGCATGTTAAATCTCTCCAATAGTTCCATCCACAGCTTGGTGGCGCAACAGATTTGCTTGAGTCTTGAAATAGATGAGTGACTTGTGATTGGTTAGTACTGTGAATTCTTCCTGCTGTTCTAGGTAACAGCGCCATTTGACTAGGCGGTGCACAATAGCCAGCAGTTCCTTGTCGTGGATAGGGTATTGACACTTGCCATCTGTCAGTTTTTGTAATTTGTAGGCTACGGGCAGGAAGTCACTGTCACTATTCTTGATTTGTAGTACTCCCCCAATGGATGCATCCGAGGCGCCGGTTTTCATCTGGTATTCCCCATCTTGTTTGGGGTATTTTAGGATGGGAGCTGTTGTGAGCTTTTTTTTGAGGCGTCTAAAGCAGAGGTCACGTTGGGGGGTCCACACAAATTTAGGCTTGGTGCCTGTTGTGGCAGACAAGGGGGCAGTCAAGACTTCATAGCCGGGTATGAAGCGTTGTACATAGGCCACCATTCCCAAGAAGGTGCGGAGTTCTGACTTGTCCTTGGGGGGTGGCATCTTACAGATGGCCTATATCTTTTGACTGTCGGGTTTGATGCCGTCTTTTGAGACTATGTGTCCCAAGAAGGGTAGTTGCTCCCAGAAGAACTGGCATTTGGAGGGCTTAGCCAACAGTTTGTGTTGTGCTAAGGTTGCAAAGACTTCCTCCAGGTCTTTGTGGTGTTGTTCCACCAAGGGGCTGTAGACAATAATATTGTCCAGGTACACTAGGGCATGTTTGCCTATGTGTGGCGCAAACTCTATGTTCATGAAGGTTACAAAGGTGGACGGGGCATTGGTCATGCCAAAGTTGAGTACCACACATTTGTAGGAATTGTATTTAGTGCAGAAGGCTGTTTTGGGGATGTCTTCCTCCTTGATACAAATCTGATTGTAGCCTGAAGTTAGATCAATCTTGGAGAAGACGGTGGCTCCTCCCAAGGCATCAAAGAGGTTGTCAATCAGTGGCAGTGGGTAATAATTCTTAATGGTGACTTTGTTTAAGGCGCAGTAGTCTGTGACCAGGCATAAGGTGCTGTCCTTTTTAGCCACAAAGAATATGGCGGCCCCAAAGGGAGACTGTGAGGGGCGGATAAGTCCTTTTTCCAATGCCTCCTTGAGATAGGCACGTAGGGCGTTGTCCTTGTTTGGGGTCAGCCTGTAGATAGGGCGTGCCTTGGGTACAGCCCCCTTGAGTTGGATGGAGTGTTGGATATTCTTCTCTGGGGGCAGCCCAGGTAACGCTTCCTTAAAGATTTCTGGATGGCAGGCCACAATTTCGCGGTCCTGAGGCGTGAAGGTATCCTGGTGGTCTTTGAAGTGTATGATCTTATACTGACAGGAGTCCCAGTCAATTGCCTTCAGGTTTTCCTTCTTGTCCAAGGTCTTGGTGATGCGTACAAAGACATGGTCATGTAGGAGTTGGTCCACAGAGTCAGGGTAGATCTGGTGGTTAATGCCTTCACACTTGATGGTCAACATGGAGGTTGCCCAGTCTACGTGAAGGTTATTTTTCTGTAACCAGTCTAGTCCCAGTACAATGTCAAACTTAGGGAAGTCAATGACAGGATCTTGGATGGTGGAGTGGAGGTTTTTGAGCATGATGAAGAAAGGGGCAGTTTCCCTTGTCACAACAAAGTGGTGTTCATCAGCCAGGACCACGTTTTTAATCCGTGAAGGATTAGTGGCCAGCTTGAACTTATCCACAAAGCTATTGTTGACTAAGGTTTGATCTGCTCCCAAGTCCAGGAGTGCTGAGCCTGTGTAACTGCAAAAGCAGAAAGGATATGACATCAATTTATTGGGATGTCTGGCAATGGTGTATAGTACTGGGTCCTCCAAGGGCACTTGGATCATTGGGCATTGGTCTACGTCCTCAGGTTGGTACTCATTGTTGGGCAAGTCAGGAGTTGCGTGGGGAGAGCTTGGCTTGCTTAGTGCTCTCCCCAGGTTTTTCCCTCATCTTGGTTGCCTTAAGTGGCAGTGACACAGAAGTGGATGCAATTTCACTGGCCATAGTTTCCATTTCTATGCCCATTTGAACCTGTGGGTTTGTGGTTGGCGTTGTTCCTGTTGCCTCCAGGAGGTGGTTGGGCAGAGCGCCTGCCTGGATGGGAATCCTTGGGCCTTTCTTGTTTCCCAGTCTGTGCCTTGTGCAGAGCATTAGATGTTTGTTACGCTTTTTCTGCTTCACAGTACAGGCTTTGCAGGTTGGTAACTTGATCCAGGTTCACATGTCTCATCACATGCAACTTGAGGGCGTTGTAGTACATGAGGTGTGTAGCTGTGGTGTAAAGGCCATGTCAGATGGAGCACAAAGACAGATTTCTTCATAGGCGCGAGTGAGTTCTTTAACAGTGCCTGTCTGAGTCAGGTTCTTTACTTGGCGTATGATCATGAGCGCTATATCTTTAAGCAAAAACCTTGCCAGGAAATCTTGCTTAAAGGTATCCCAGTTCTTGTCAGTGTGCTCTTTGTGCCACTTGTTGCACCAAGTTCCAGCGTTGTGGGTCAGGAAAATGGAAATCTCTGCAATCTAAAATTGCTGTGGGCATTCCATCTGAGCCAGCTTGCTCTGGGCAGACTGGATCCATGCAGCAGCGTTGTTGTTGTTGGCCCCGGCAAAGGGTTCCAAGGCAGCACTTTTTAGCCTTTGCGCTACATAGGTAGGCATGATGGTTTCATCAGCTGGTTGCAGCATCAAGGAGGGAGCCTGAAAGAAACCTTGCACAGACATGGCGTTGAAGGCAGATAGCAGGATTACTGTGTTCTGGTATAGGAAAAAACCATCAGGCATCTTGGTACCAGGAGTATACAGAGTCCAGTTGGGCAGGAGGCCAGACATGATTCTGTCAAGGATTTGTTGGCCGCGGCATGTGCGGGCAACAGGCAGAATTTTCAAGATAAGGTAGGATGGATAATCTACCTGAGCTACCAATGTCAAAACTGTGCTGTTTTAGCAGAGTTACATGGGGAAAATATTTAGAAGATATATAATAATCTTTATTGGGAGATAGTGATTATATAGTTCATGTGAATCAAGGATAACAGGAACAAGATTGGTGATCACACGGCTGGATGGAAGAAGGGGGTGGCTTGATCCTGATAATGAGTCAAGCGCCAAATTGAGGTATCCACTGTAAGGGATCATCATCTGTTCATGTTGTTGGATTTGGTAATTTGAGTTGACTTCCTAGTCTGGCTTTGGGTGACCAGATAATTGGATTGCGGGTCATAAACCTGCTTGGTTGGAACCTTGCTGGCAGGTCAAGCCTGCAGTTTTGACATTAATAGGTTTTTTTCAGGGGGCACATAGTACCTGTACAACGTTGCCAATGCAAAGGAGGCATACAGGACATGCTCAACTGTCCTATATCCCACAGTGTCTTCTGGCGTTTGAGTGCTAAGCAGCATATATCCATTTGAATAGGTACATACTCCAACTTTTTGATGTTGGTTTTTAATATGCAGTGAAGGAGGATTTCCAGGTATACCACAACATGTATTCTTTTTGAGGTGTATTTTTCTGAGAACACACATAATTTTTTGAATATTTGAACTAACCTATTGATATAGGATGTTTGGTTGAACTTGAAGAGGGTTCCAGGGGGTTCCTGACTTGAATCAGCCCCCCAGGCCTTGGCAAACAAAATTAAAAAAGGGTTAAAAGTATTCACAAGGACTGCATCCCCGACTTTATTTGACAGTGCCTTGAATACTTCATTAAAAATTTCATTTTTTAAATATTCAGTTTCTATTTGAAAGTCAGTTTTTATTAAGTTCTTTTCATATTTGTTGATGTTTGTGAAGGGGAATCTTTGAATGCTTTCATATATATTCATCAAAGTTTAGCTTGATATCCCTGCAAATTTCATTCATTTCTTTGAAGTTGATATTTGATCCTATTTAATATGCTTCCCTTATCCATGGCAAGCACCCTGCGGGTGGTGTTGCAACATCTTCAATTAATCCCCCTTGGGGAATTAACACCCCAAGTGAATCACTGAGCGGCTCACCAAGTGGTTCACCACCAAGCCAATAAACCAGTGGCACCATTATCAGTTAATCATCTATGACAGGAATCACTCAATCCAGGTCCTAAACGGAACACAACTTGATTAAGCCTTGTGACTCAAGATGAAAATACTCAGATAAGCCCAATAACCTCCATGACGTATATGGACAACATGTGGCTTGCTATGATACTATATATTAAGCTATATTCATATTCAATAAAGTATCATTCTCTTCTTAAATCTTCACCTTATTTTGTTTATTATACTTCCCAGAAGTATAAACGCAACAGTGGTAGCACAGGTAGGTTATACATACCTACCCAACTCAAAGGAAAAATTCCTCCCAAGAAAAGAACCCAAGAAATGTCACTCCCTAAAAGTTGGAGAGATTACAAAGTAGGACAAGACGTCCCCCCTGGACTTGTCATCCACAATAATCTCCTTGTACCCATTGACCAGTACAACACTCTCAAAATCCACAGACTGTTCCCTACCACGCCAGCTACAACAGCAACCACACAACCTGAGATACCCAATATTGTGTTTCAACGCTTACGTACCGCTGAGATTTGTACCTTTGCAGGACTACGCTGTGGGAACGCCTCACTTTGGATCAACAGCACTGAGAGCAAGTTTGAACAAGTGGAGTACCCCCAAAGACTCTGGGTTAGAAAATTTCCCTCTGCGTCACAGGGACTGCCTTGCGCTTTGTTACAGAATGGCTAGCTCAACACCCTGACCAGAAGGAAAACTGGGAACTTTTCAAAGCCGCATTCCTCAAAAAGTTCTCCATGAAGGATTCAGACGTAGTGATCATGAACAAACTCTGAACCCTCAAAATGACAGCAACCATCAAGGAATACATTGCCACATATGAAGGACTATGTGATTGTGCGTTCAACACCATCAATTTTGATGAACCTGGACCACGCCTAGACTTCTACAATGGCCTTCCTACACATATCAGACGTCAGTTTGACATGAACTGCTGCCAGAACCTTGAGGATGTATTCCTAGAGAGAAAATGCGCAGCTCAGAAGTCTGACAATCTACAATCCACCAACAAGCGTTTGGAAAACCCCACAGTGAAGAGAGAGACTTGCCCCAACAAGAAAAACAACCAAGCCAACAATACCTAACCTCAAAATAGGAATCACACTGCACAAGCCAACCAGGCTAGCACTGAAGATACCAACAAGGTTGGAAAATCTCAGGGGAGTGCTTAGGCAAGCCGCCCTCCCCCCTCTTCACAAGACTTGAACAGAGAACAGGACGTGGACTCCATCATCATGATCCAAGTTCCCTCCAGCAACCCTCTCCTGTTTGCTGCCCAATCTGGAAATAAACTCCTTACCTATCCTTTCTGTTTTTGCAGATACCAGGGCACAGCACTATTTGATACTAGAGCTGACCAATTGCTTATTAACAAGAGTTTTGCAGACCTCATGAAGTTACCCACTATGCTAAGTAACATCAGAAGAGTCATCATGGCAGACAACCACAGCAAACCAGTTACCCACAAGACCAAACCTTTCCAGGCCCAAATTGGAGACGTCCAAACAACAATTAGTGGCCCCATTATCCCAATCCCAAAATACAATATAATTCTTGGATTAGATTGGATGAAAAAGAAAAAGCCTCAAATAGACTGGGACAGTACCATCCTCACAATCCAGAAAGGAGAAGTCCACCATCACATGTACCCAACACACCTTGATACCCTCATGAGGAACCACATATTTGTCAATATCATGGAAATAGAGAAGGAAACTGACATCAGCAAAATCAATTGGAGCACTTGTAAGTATGAAGTCATCCACTTCAAGAACACCAAAATACAACACAAACAGAACCCAATCAGAGATCAGCTAGTCAATGAGTTTCCCTCCGTATTCCAGGAATCACTACCTGGGCTTCCCCCTGATTGGGGTATAAAACATGAAATCAACCTGAAAGGTAGCGTGCCTAAGGCACAACCCATCTACTGTCTCACACCACAAGAAGATGACGCCCTGAAGGCTTACCTTGATAAAACAATCAAGAAAGGCCTCATTAGACCCTCAAAGTCACCCTTTGGTGCTGCTGTCTTCTTTGTGGCAAAGAAAGATGGAGGCCTCTGCCTGGTCACCAACTACAAGGACCTCAACAAGATCACAATAAAGAACAGGTATCCCCTTCCCCTAATTGATGACCTTTTTGATGCCCTGGGGGGGGGTCCCAAATCTTCACAAAAATTGATTTGACAGCAGGTTACCACCAAATTTGCGTGAAACCTGAAGACATTCCAAAGACTGCATTTCAGACTAAA
Source organism: Entomophthora muscae (assembly GCA_014839935.2). NCBI lineage: Eukaryota > Fungi > Entomophthoromycota > Entomophthoromycetes > Entomophthorales > Entomophthoraceae > Entomophthora > Entomophthora muscae. The sequence continues at coordinate 268,934 of QTSX02003556.1, forward strand.
TACAGATCCTTTGAATGTGTTTCCCTCAATTTTGGCATAAAAAACACTCCCAGTACCTTTGTAACCTTCATAAATGAAGTATTCAAGGAACACATTGGGAAAAGAGCAATCATCTACCTAGACGACATCATCATCTATAGTCCCAACCTACAACAACACTGGAAAGACGTCCACACAGTCCTTGGTACCCTGCAGGGAAACCAAATAATTGCCAAACCATCCAAATGCAAGTTCTTCTCAACTGAACTCCCCTTCCTTAGTCACATCATTAGCAAGGACGGTATCAAGCCCAATCCAGACAAGATACACTCTATAACAGAAATGCCAGCTCCAAGAAACAATAGCAAACTCTGCACTTTCCTTGGAATGATAGCCTATGTACGCAGGTTCATCCCTGACTGGGGCGCCTTGTCAGCTCCCCTATCAGCCATCACTGGGAAAACAACCAAGTTTGTCTGGACACCTTTACAAGATCGACATTTCTTCCAGCTAAAAGAGCGCATGGTTACCGCCCCCATCTTACAGTACCCAAACTGCAAGGGTATCTATGAGCTAGAAATAGACACCTCTGATTATGCCATAGAAGGAGTCCTCTGTATCCAAACGGCCCAAAAAGACTTCCTTCCTGTGGCATATGAATCCAGGAAACTATTGGACAGTGAACAAAGGTACCCTATAAACAATAAAGAGTTGGTTGCCATCATACACTGCCTCATGAAATGGCAATGTTATCTAGAAGGAGCCCAGACGTTCAAAGTACTCACCAACCACAAGTCACTGATATTCTTTAAAACACAACAACACCTGTCAAGAAGACAAGCCAAATGGATGAGTCTCATACAGAGATATCCCATGAAAATTGAATACAAGCCAGGAAGAGAGATGCTTACTGCAGATGCCCTATCAAGGATATACAATAAACACATCCTCTGCACTGATGGTCACCCCAACTGGCCCATGTTAATCATGGGGAATCTCCAAGAAGGGTTCCCACCTGGCACAATAATGGACATCCAAGAGAAAGTCCTCAAGAACAAACATATGTTCAAAAACGTATATGGTACCCTCCATCAAATTCTTCTAAATGGTGACACAGTACCCTACGTTCCGTCAAAACAAAAGATTGATACAATCCTCCGTTATCACAGGGACTTGGGACACACCTGTAGCAGAAACTTACATGAGTACCTCAAGACTTGCTACTGATGGCCCAACATGTTAGATGATATCTGAGAGGTACTGGAACAATGCAAGGTCTGTGAAAAGTATGCCCAAACCAAATCTCCACTCAAATCAGTAGTACCCGTATCTATCACACAGTCCTTCAAGGTATGGTCATTAGATATTGTGGGACCTATTCCTGGTGAAAGCAAAGGAAAGAAGTACATCATCACAGCCATCAACTATGCAACCAGATAGCCTGTAGCACAAGCCACAAAGGAGCATAAAGGCAACAATGTGAGACAATTCATTGGTAAGGAGATCATAGCTAAGTTTAAAATGCCCAACCTCTTAATCACAGATGGAGGCACTGAATTCAAAGCTATTGACACCAACATATACCTTGCCAAAAATGGAATAAAACATGTCATAGCCAGCCCATATCACCCCCAAGCAAATGGACGCGTAGAACAACTAAACGGCTCACTAGTAGAAGCCCTAAGTAAGTTATCTGCAAACAATCCAAAATCCTGGGTTGACATGCTCCCAACCGCCCTTATGGTCTGCAGGATACAAGTCAACCGCAATACAGGCAAAAGCCCTTATGAATTTGTCTATGGCCAGAAACCTTCACTTGTCAGTACTATCACAGGACCACAACTACCACTTCCCAAGAAGATACCAGACAGCAATTACCAAAAAGTACTACAAGTCAGAAAGGACCAAGAAACAATGGAACAGAAAAGGGTTCAACAAGAAGCAATCCCATTACAACAAGAAAGGTTCTAAGCCAGAGACAAAATCTGGGTTGTCAACCACAACCAGCACAAATTAAACCCAGGATTACGTGGGCCAGGCATTGTCATGGAAGTCAAACCCAACAACACCTACCTCATCAAAGGGATTGGAGCTCAAACCAAACTAAAACGTATGCATCATGATTGCCTCCGTTTGTGCAAGGCAAGGGCAGCCCAACAAAATTCCAGACTCCCTGTTCCAAACGCCAAACTGGATCAGTACCAAGCCCGTATACCAGATACCCTCAAGAAGGTTCCCAAGGCTCTGCCTTCCAGCACCCCAGGGGGAGATGTTGCAACATCTTTGATTACTCCCTCTTGGGGAATTAATGCCCCAAGTGAATCACTGAGCGGCTCACCAAGTGGTTCACTGCCCAGCCAATAAACCAGTGGCACCATTACCAGTTAACCATCTATGACAGGGATCACTCAATCCAGGTCCTAAATGGAACACAACTTGATTAAGCCTTGTGACTCAAGAGGTACATTACTCAGATAAGCCCCATAACCTCCATGACGTATATGGACAACATGTGGCTTATCATGATACTATATATTAAGCTATATTCATATTAAATAAAGTATCATTCTCTTCTTAAATCTTCCCCTTATTTTGTTTATTATACTTCCCAGAAGTATAAACACAACAGTGGTAAATATTCCCTAGCTTTAGCTTCAATACTTGAAAAATTATTCATATTCTGTTGTACTATTTTATTTATTTGGTTTATATTTATTTGTTTTACAGGGGCTACCAGTGACTGGTAACCCCCTTAAAACCAGCTTGGCGTAAAAGCCGCCACTTCCTCAACCTTGTACCCATTCCTGGTGATGACTAAAATAAATATAAGTAAAACATAAAAAGACTTACTAATTGTTTCCCCTGCGCCCCCCTCAGCCACAGGCGCCACTTTGGCAAACTTCATGAGCATTGGCTGCTCTTAATTAATTTTTCTGGGCTTGATCTTCCTTATCTTTCTTGCAACTTGTGCTTCCTCTTGATTTTAATTTGATAAAGTTTCTGTATTCCTTGAAGCGCTCCTGCTTCTTGCTTGTGTTTTGTTTTTGTCTGTTTCCATTTGGTCATTTTCCTCTTCATTTGTGTAAATTTCCTTTGTGATTTCAGTTCCTTCAATCAATTTGATCTTATTATTATTTTGTTTCTATGGCCCCCTGCCAGAACTCTCACAAATGTAGGCTGCATTGTTGAACTTCAGACTTGATAGGATTGTTCCCTGGAGATTGAGTAATGCTTCTTTATTCTTTTTGTCTATAATATTTACTAGTTTATTCAGAGCATCTTCTTTTGACTGGATTAGTGGCTGGCCCTTGTTACCAAGCTTTCCTGTTACTATTTCCCTGATATTTTTTCTAGTTCAACAACCTTTTGCAGGTGTGCTTCTAATTTGTTGATCAAGTTATAGATAGTTGACATTTTGTTTGAATTCCATCAAAATACTGGTTTTTATAGTACTATCTTCAACACATACATATTTTTCATCATTATTAATAAATTAAAGACTATAAAAGTAAATATTGAATTAGAATATTATAATTAGACTACAACTCTTGCAATTTTGCTATTAGGTGCATAACTCAATGCATTTTTTAATAAAATCAATTATAAACTTGGCCTTTTCCATTATAAATTATTGAAATGGGCTGTGTTTATATTAGAGAGCCATTGATGCTTAGTATGATATTGATACATAGTGCATTTTACAGCCTCTATATTTACCTATTGGTAATAATTCTGTAAACTTTTTGTTGGATTTTTCAAGGTAATAATAATGTAATGTGTTAATAAAATACTGTTTATTGTCATTAATTGGCTGATTATATTTGCTGTGGCAATTGTGCATTTTCTGATATTTATACACTAGTATCCAATTGGTTGGCTTCACATCCAATTGCACAGGTAATAGGAAAACAAGCTGCCACCCTGACCACATCCAGTCTTGGGATGGCAGCTTGTTTTCCTATTGCCTTTGTGATTGGATGTGAATCCAACCAATTAGATACTAGTGTATAAATATCAGAAAATGCACAATTGCCACAGCAAATATAATCAGCCAATTAATGACAATAAACAGTATTTTATTAACACATTACATTATTATTACCTTGAAACATCCAACAAAAAGTTTACAGAATTATTACCAATAGGTAAATATAGAGGCTGTAAAATGCACTATGTATCAATATTATACTAAGCATTAATGACTCTCTAATATAAACACAGTCCATTTCAATAATTTATAATGGAAAAGGCCAAGTTTACAATGGATTTTATTAAAAAAATGCATTGAGTTATGCACATAATAGCAAAATTACAAGAGTTGACGTCTAATTGCAATATTCTAATGCAATATTTACGTTTATTGTCTTTAATTTATTAATAACAATGAAAAATTATTATGCAAATAATTGTATATTATCAAATCAACTATATAATTTTTATTGAAATATGGGGAATGTCAATAATGTAAAAAATATTATTAATTATTAATTGAAAGAGAGATATTGACTTCAATAAGTTGTCACAAAGAAAAGATTTATTTACTAATTAAAGGACAGGAAGGGGAGGGAATGGGTGGAATGAACATTGCCTTCATCTTCACCTGTGAAAGGGATGGCATCAGAGATAGTGATGAGGGAATAGGTGGTGGTTTGGGAGTCAGGGTTGGAAGGCAGGTGGCTTGATGGGGGGGGGGTTGGGGATGCAGGGTTTGTTGACTGGGAAGGGGCAGCAAGAGCGGTTTGCTTCAATTGCTAAAATCTTCTTCCGTCACGTATACTGGCTTGACAAAACAGATGGACTGGTGTGGGGGGAGGCAGGGGTCCTTTCTGGACTTATCACTATCACTTGTATAGAAAATGATGAGATCAAATAAGTCCTGGACAGACACAGAAGGGAAAAGCTCATACCCCTTATCAATTTGGGTGCATAGTTTGTTGTAGGTGGCAGGCTTTAGGCGCCTGAGGGCGGAACCAAAATTGTAGAGACATACATCTTCAGGATGCATGTTGGTGTAGTTGATGGGGTAGGACCAAAAAGTATGTCCCACAGCCCTGATTTCTTGGCATCCCATTCACCCTGCTTCATCTCTGCACTCAGTACAACTGTGTGCATAGCGTTTTGTGTGGCCTACTACTCCAGCATGGCCTTGAGCTCTGTCTGGTATGCATACCCATCTGCGGTGTTCAATATTGCTGAGTAATGATTGAAGCCCAATGGGGAAACTGCCAATAAAACCCCAACAAAACAATACAAGATTGGGCTGTGCTTATACACGTCAGACCTGATACGCTTTTCTCCAAAGTCTTGGATACTGGCAGAGATCTTAGAGTATGATAGTAAGATGACGTTATTACGGGCCCTCATTGCCCTTCCTTTGATAAAAATTGATGATTCTAGAATCATATGGGTCAGTGTCCACCAAAATGGGGCCACTGAGAACTTGATTGGACAAGATTCTAGCAGTAACCACAACTCTGTGCATCCACAAATTCACCGTTCTTTTGTTGGTGAAGATGCTGTGGAGTCCCAACTGGAGATGTACCTGGATCAGGGGTATCCATGGGTCACGTTCCATAATGACCATCATAAGGGGATGGGCTATGTCACCTTCAGTCAAAGTACAGGCACTAGTTGGGGTCTTCTTGGTAGGGGGCCACAGTTGGTGTGGGCTCGCAGGGTTGCAGCCACAGTGGACTTTGCAAACCCCATCACAGCCGCAATTTCCCCAAGGAACATAAGCTTCCCTTGCTTTTCAACCATTTTGAGAACAATCTCTGGAGTGATTAATTTTCTTCTGCATCTTGCAGGCTGATTGGCTGGGTGAGGTATGTGTCTATCTTGGGAACTGATCATTGCCATCTGATTGGCTGTTTTGGGGTTCTGGGATCTCTGGGTGACCCCATGGCTCAAATGGCTGGTTCCAGATGCCATTGCTGATAAGGGATTTGGGTTGGCAGCTGCCTGTGCATGGTGGGCAAACAGGGCCATGCTGGAAGTGGCAGGAGAACAAATAGACTCCTGGGTGGTGCTTGCGGAGAGGCCTGTGGGTTGGGAGTGGCCATAGACAGAGGCTTCACCATTAAGAGACCCAGTGTAGCCCTGCATGATTTTGTCAAGGCCAGGGAACAGCTTGGTGACTTGGTTGTTATTGAAAGAAGACATAGTAAATTTTTATTAAAATTTTAAACTCAAGAAGAGGAATGTATATTTTAGTCAATTTATTGGGTTATATGTTAATTTTGTGAATAATATGATCTAAATTTTAGCTGTCCTAAAATGGAATAGGTTGATTTTTAAGAATACCTGTGCTTCCTAAAAGAATCAGCACAAATCCACTCTAGATCCTTTGGCATCCTTTTTGAGACACCCATAAATTATATTTATTTCAAATTACTTGCAATTATGATTTGAAACTTGGTTCTTGGATTTGACATTCCCTCAATTTCAGATTTGTTAATTTTTCCATGATGTCTATGATTTGTTTGAAATACAGGAAATCTCAGATTGTATATTAGAATCCCAAATTTCTGATTCATGTATCCTGCATTTGTTTGCTGAGTTTTTATCTTTTTTTAGTTGAGTTATCTGCTCAAGAGAATCAAAATTTGCCAATTTAAATAAATCAAAAAAGTCAAAATAAATGGTTGATTTTATTAAATATTTTAATTTTCACTCAGCTGAGTTGCCCGCAAAAGTGATTCAAAATTTGGACCAAGGATTTGACAATCCCGCATTTTTATGTTCAGGTTCTGAATTTACAGTACAATAATATATTAATTTGATATTTTTTGAAATTGCTTCCAAAACACACCAATTTATTAATATTGCAATAAAATAAAAACCTACCAATAAACATTATTTTTTTTATATATTTAAATATCAGGTCCTAAAGAATCTACATGAGGATTTTCAAAAGTTTTTATTAATTATTTAAAATTTTATAAGCTTTTAAAAAGTGTGACTAAATCTAAAAAGTCAATTTTTGATTTTCTAACTTTTGATTTGAGGAACTTAATAAAACATAATGAATAAAATATTAATTTTTTGCAAAAATTTAATATTTAGCGGTCCTAGTTTTTTGGTACCTTTTTGGATTTCAATTTGACTACTTTTTGATTTCTGCACCCATTAAGAAGCTATATGTAAATTTTTAAATAAATTTTTATAAGACAAAATTTTATTTTTTAAAAAGAAAGAGCCTAGAATACTATTTTATATTAAGATTTGAACAAATCAAATAAAAAAATTTGCTGAAAGTCAAAAAAGCTTTTTTTAGCTCCTGATTTCTTTTTTTACATTTAGAAAAATTTTTTTTTTTAATTTTTTTTAATTTTGATGTGTCAGATATCAAATTGAAGATTTTTTTGCACTTCAATTTTTGCACTTTTGATTTTGTTCCCTCTATAAAAGGGGTAAATAAATTCTTTTCAAAAGCCAAATTAAATTAAGGTGAGTTTTAAATTGCATCAATTTGGGCACTTCAAACTTGTTTTTTTGATTTTAGCTACTAGTAAAAACATATTTAAAAAAGTCAAATTTAAGAAAAATATTAATTTTTTGGAAAAATTTTTATTGAAAAAAGTGCAGAGATCAAAAAATCCATCAATTTGGAGATTTTGATCTCCACACTTCGACTTTAGGCACTTGCCCATTGTGAATCTTGGATAAAAGAAACATGATTGTGTTGATCACTTGGTTGGATGCTGAAGAGGGTGGCTTGATCCTGATAATGAGTCAAGCGCCAAATCAAGGTATCCACCATAAGGGATCATCATTTGTTCATGTTGTTGTATTTAGAAATTAATGTTGACTTCCTAACTGGGCTTCAAGTGGCTGGGTAATTGGATCACAGGTCACAAACCTGCTTACTTGGAACCTTGCTAGGTTGAGCCTGCTGTTTTAACACCCCCCAGCTTGGGTTGACCTCCTCTGGAGGTAGGTTTTCAGGGAGGTTGTTGGGAGCCCAGGCACCATACTGGACTAATTGTTGTTTAGTGACAGGTAGAACAATCTCACATTGTTTCTGTCTTGCTTTGCAGGGTCTCAGGCAATCATGGTGGATGACTTTGCCTTATTTGCGTTTTCCAAGTCCTTTCACAAGGTAAGTGTTGTTTTTGTTTACCTTAAAGATGATAGCCAGGCCCACTTTTTCTGGTTGTAGTTTACTTTTGTTGAAACCACAGGCTCAACCCGCCAGCAATGTTCCAACCAAGCGGATTTGTGACCCAAAATCCAATTATCTGGTCACTCAAAGCCAGACTAGAAAGTCAACTTGAATTACCAAATACAACAACATGAACAAATGATGATCCTTTATGATGGATACCTTGTTTTGGCGCTTGACTCATTATCAGGATCAAGCCACCCCCTTCTTCCATCCAGCCGTGTGATCACCAATCTTGTTCCTGTTATCCTTGATTCACATGAACTATATAATCATTATCTTGCAATAAAGATTTTTATCTATCTTCTAAATATTTTTCCCATATAACTCTGCTAAAACAGCACAGTTACAGCATTGGTAGCACAGGTAGGTTTTCCACCCTACCTTATCTTGAAAAATTCCGCCTGTTGCCTGCTCACGCCGCGGCCAACAAATCCTAGACAGAATTATGTCTGGCCTCCCGCCTGACTAGACTCTGTACACCCCTGGTACCGCCACATCCAATGGCCTTGTCCTGTACCAGAACACGGTCATCCCACTACCTGCCTTAAACACCATGTCTGCACAAGATTTCTTTCAGGCTCCCTCCTTGATGCCGCAACCAGCTGACAAAGCCACCATGCCCGCCTACATAGCTCAAAGACTACAGAGTGCTACCTTGGAACCTTTTGCCAGGACCAACAATGACAACACCACCACATGGATCCAGTCCACCCAGAGCAAGCTGGCTCAGATGGAATGTCCAAAGCGGTTTTGGATTGCAGAAATTTCCATTTGCCTGACCCACAATGCTGGCACCTAGTGCAACAAGTGGCACAAAGCGCACACCAACAAGAGCTGGGATACCTTTAAACAAGACTTCCTGGCAAGACTTGTGCTTAAAAATACAGCGCTCATGATCATACACCAAGTGAAGAACCTGACCCAGACAGGCACTGTGAAGGAATTCACCTGTGCCTACAAGGAACTCCGTCTTTGTGCACCATCTGACATGGCCTTTGACACCCCTGCCACACACCTCATGTACTACAGCGCTCTTAAGTTGCATTTGATGAGACATGTAAACCTGGATCAGGTGACCAACCTACAAAGCTTGTACTGTGAAGCAGAGAAAGTGGAGCAAACATCCAACACACTGCATAAGGCACAAACTTTGAAACAAGAAAGACCCAAGGATTCCCATCCAGGCAGGCGCTCCTTTAAACCACCTCCTGGAGGCAATGGGAACAACGCCAACCACAAACCCGCAGGTTCAAATGGATATGGAAATGGAAACAATGGCCAGTCAAACCGGACCCATTTACTTATCACTGCCACGCAAGGTAACCAAGATAAGGGAAAAGTCCAGGGAGAGCACTAAGCAAGCCAAGCTCTCCCCACGTAACTCCTGACTTGCCCAATGATTAATACCAACCTGAGGACGTGGACCAATGCCCAATGATCCAAGTGCCCTTGGAGGACCCAGTACCATACATCGTTGCCAGACATCCCAATAAATTGATGTCCTATCCTTTCTGCTTTTCAGTTACATAGGCTCAGCACTCCTGGATTTGGGCGCAGACCAAACCCTGGTCAACAGTAGCTTTGTGGATAAGTTCAAGCTGGCCACTAATCCTTTGCAGATTAAAAATTAGTCCTGGCTGACAAACACCACATTGCTGTGACCAAGGAAACTGCCCCCTTCTCCATCATGCTTGAGAATCTCCACTCCACCATTCAAGGTCCTGTAATTGACTTTCCCAAGTTTTGACATTGTTCTGGGACTAGGCTGGTTATGGAAGAACAATCCTCACGTAGACTGGGCAGCCTCAGTGTTGATTATCAAGCGTGAAGGTGTCAACCACCATATCTACCCTTACTCTGTGGACCAACTGATATGCAATCACGTCTTTGTACGTATCACATAGACCCAGGATGAGAAGAAAAATCTGAAGGCAATTGACTGGGACTCCTTCCAGTATGAGATCATACACTTCAAGGATCACCAGAATACCTCCACGCCTCAGGACCGCAAAATTGTGGCCCGCCATCCAGAAATCTTCAAGGAAGCGCTACCTAGGCTGCCCCCTGAAAAGCATATTCAGCACTCCATCCAACTCAAGGGGGCTGTAACCAAGGCACACCCTATCTACAGGCTGACCCCAAACAAAGACAACACTTTACGCGCCTACCTCAAGGAGGCATTAGAAAAAGGACTTATCTGCCCCTCACAGTCTCCCTTTGGGGCTGCCGTATTTTTTGTGGCTAAGAAGGACAGCACCTTACGTCTGGTTACAGACTACTGCACCCTAAACAAGGTTACCATTAAGAATTTTTACCCACTGCCACTGATTGACAACCTCTTTGATGCCTTGGGAGGAGCCACAGTCTTCTCCAAGATTAATCTAACTGCAGGCTATAATCAGATTTGTATTAAGGAGGAAGACATCCCCAAAACAGCCTTCTGCACTGAATACAGCTCCTACAAATGCGTGGGGCTCAACTTTGGCATAATCAATGCCCTGTCCACCTTTGTAACCTTCATAAACAAAGTATTTGCGCTCCAAATAGGCGGCACACCCTAGTGTATCTAGACAACATTATTGTCTACAGCCCCTCAGTGGAACAACACCATGAAGACCTAGAGGCAGTCTTTGCTACCTTGACACAACACAAACTATTGGCCAAGCCTTCCAAGTGCCAGTTCTTCTGTGAGCAACTACCCTATTCTGGGATACATAGTCCCAAAGGACAGCAACAAACCTGAAAGTCAAAAGATACAGGCCATCTGCAAGATGCCACCCCTCAAGGACAAGTCAGAACTCTGCACCTTCTTGGGAATGGTGGCCTATGTACGCCGCTGCATACCTGACTGTGGCATTTTGACTGCTCCCTTATCCACCATAACAGGCACCAAGTCCAAGTTTGTGTGGACCCCCCAATGTGACCACTGTTTTAGACGCCTCAAGGAGAAACTCAGGACAGCTCCCATCCTGCAATACCCCAAACATGACAGGGAATACAAAATGGAAACTGACGCCTCAGACGCATCCATTGGGAGAGTACTTCAAATCAAAAATAACAATGGTGATTTCCTGCCCATAGCTTATGAATCACAAAAGTTGATACATGGTGAGTGTCAATACCCTATCCACAACAAAGAACTGTTGGCTATCATACACTGCCTAGTCAAATGGCGCTGTTACCTGGAACGCCAGGAAGAATTCACAGAATTAACCAATCACAAGTCACTTATGTATTTCAAGACTCAAGCAAATCTGTTGCGCCGCCAAGTGCAGCAAATGGAACTATTGGAGAGATTTAACATGCTCATTCAGTACAAACCTGGGGCCAAGCTTGCCATGGCAGACACCCTGTCCTGTCTGTATGTCTGTGCTTCAAGAGGAGAGAATAGGCTTGACCCAGACTGGCCTCTCTTAGTACTACCAACAAAGGACAAAGGTTTCCCCCTGGCACAACCAATATAACAAAGGATACAGTCATCAAAATTGGACACCTCTTTGCTGACGTATATGGGACCCTACACAGAAAGATGTCTGATGGCATAACCATTCCCTACATTCCCACACATCAACAAGTCAACACCATCCTATGCTATCACCGAGACATTGGACATACCAAGAGCCAAAACCTATATGAGTTCCTTAAACATAAGGCCTGGGGGTCAATCTTATACCACAATGTTTAAGAAGTTCTAGACTAATGTGAGGTATGCAAAAAGTTTGCCAAAAGCAAAACCCCACCAAAGTCAGTACTTCCCATCCGTACACAACTACCTTTCAAAGTATGGGCTCTTGACATTGTTAGCCCCATGCCAGGAAAGCACAATGACAGGAAATAAATAATCACCACCATTGACTTTGCTACAGGATGGCCAGTAACCCAAGCAGTAAAGGCACACACTGGCAATGACGTACAACAATTTATTGGCAAGGAGATAATCAGCAAGCTCAGAAAGCCAGAACTCCTGATAACCAATGGAGGCAAAGAGTTCACCTCTCAAGACACCAATGTATACCTCACAAAAAATGGGAAAAAACACTGTGATAACACCATATCACCCACAGGCCAATGGACAATAGAGTGGCTTAATGATAGTCTTGTGCAAGCCTTAGCCAAACTCACCGCCAGGAGACCTGAAGACTGTTATAAGCAGCTACTGACTGCATTACTTGTGTGTTGAACCCAAGTGAACAGATCCATCAGAAAAAGCCCATTTGAACTGGTATATGGCACACAGCCAAATATCATTCAAACATTGACAGGGCCTAAACAGGAAATTCCAAGTAAAGTACCCCCATGCTCAGACCCTCAAGTGATAGAAGCTAACAGCAAGCAAACAGCAAAGGAGAATGAACGTCTGAAAAAGAAATTTGTCCCCATTTGCAATAGACACGAAGTTGGGGACAAAGTTTGGGTTGTAAATGTTGACAAGAGCAAGCTACAACCCAAGAAAGTGGGGCCAGCAATCATTCTGAAGGTAAACAACAATAACACTTACCTTGTGCAAGGGCTTGGAAAATGTAAGCAAGACAAGACCCTACATCATGATTGCCTACGGCCCTGAAAAGCAAGACAGAAACAATGAGAAACTGCCCTGCTGCCACAGAACAGCAACTAGTTCAATACAGCGCCCAGGCTCCTGATAACCCCCCTGACAACCTGCCCCCAGAGAAGGCTGACCTTCAGTTGGGGGAGGGGTGTCAAAACTGCAGGCTTGACCCGCCAGCAAGGTTCCAACCAAGCAGGTTTGTGACCCGCAATCCAATTATCTGGTCACTCAAAGACAGACTAGGAAGTCAACTCAAATTACCAAATCCAACAACATGAACAGATGATGATCCTTTATGGTGGATACCTTGTTTTGGTGCTTGACTCATTATCAGGATCAAGCCACCCCCTTCTCCTATCCAGCCGCGTGATCACCAATCATGTTTCTGTTATCCTTAAACTACATGAACTATATAATAATTATCTCACAGTAAAGATTTTTGTCTATCTTCTAAATATTCCCCCCGTGTAACTCTGCTAAAACAGCACAGTTACAACACTTTTGTTGGTATTCATGACCCAGACTTTGGCACCAACCTCATGTCTGTCTTGAATGGGGACAAAGATATTTTGTAGACGCTCTTCTTCTCTTTCTGATTGATTGCTATTGGCCTGTATGACCGGGGGATCTGAGCGGGGTGGAACCTTGCTTGGCGTTTCCAGCTTGGGTCCTGATAATGCTTGGATGATATTGGGCTGTGTGCCATAAACAAGCTCAGAGGGGCTTTTACGGGTGGATCTGTTCACATGGGTCTGGCATACAAGTAATGCAGTTGGTAGCTGCTTGTACCTTTCCTCAGGTCTCCTGGCGGTGAGCTTGGCCAGGGCTTGCACAAGGCTACCATTCAGCCGCTCCACATGTCCATTGGCCTGAGGATGGTAAGTTGTTGTCACAATGTGTTGAACCCCATTCTTAGTGAGGTATATATTGGTATCTTCAGAGGTCAATTATTTGCCTCTGTTGGTTATCAGGAGTTCTGGCTTTCCAAACTTGCTGATGATTACTTTTCTTATGAACCACCACACATCATTGCCTGTGTGTGTTTTTACTGCTTGTGCCACTGGCCATTGTGTGGCAAAGTCTATTGCGGCAATGATGTATTTCTTTTTGTTATGCTTCCCTGGCATAGGACCCACAATGTCTAGGGCCCACACTTTGAAGGGCAGTTGCGTGCGGATAGGTAATACTGATTTAGGTGGTGTGTTGCTTTTCTCAAATTTCTCACATACTTTGCATTGGTCTAAGACTTCTTGGACATCACAGTATAGAGTTGGTCACTAAGATTATGTTTGAGGAACTTATAAAGATTGCGGATTTTTGTGTGTCCTAGGTCCCTGTGGTAATATAGGATGGTGTCTACTTGTTGGTGTGTGGGGACATAAGAGATGGTGGTCCTGTTGGTCATTTATGATGCAAGGTCCCACACACGTCTGCAAATAGGTGTTTGTTCTTAATGACAGTTTCTTTGGTTATGTTGGTGGTGCCAGGGAGGAAGCCCTTGTCCTTTGTTTGGAGCAACAGGAGAGGCCAGTCTGGGTTGAGCCCATTTTTTCTCTTGTGGATCTGAGGTACAGGCACAAGAGTGCGTTCACCATGGCAAGCTCTGGGCCCAGTTTATATTGTATGAGCATATTGAACCTCTCCAGCAGCTCTATCTAGAGGGCTTGACAAAGGGATAAGTTTTCTTGGGTTTTGAAGTAGATAAGTGACTTGTGGTCTGTCAAGGCTGTGAACTCCTCTTGCAGTTCTAAGTAACAACACCATTTGACCAGGCAATTTATGATTGCCAATAGCTGTTTGTTGTGTATGAGGTACCAGCACTTGTTGTCTGTCAGTTTGCACAATTTGTAGGCTACGGGCAGAAAGTCACCATCATTGTTTTAATTTGTAGTACTCCACCAATGGAGGTATCAGAGGCGTCTGTCTCCATTTGGTATTCTCCGTTGCGTTTGAGGTATTGCAGAATGGATGGTATTGTGAGTTTCTCCTTAAGACATCTGAAGCAGAGGTCTTGTTGGGGGTCCATACAAACTTAGATTTGGCACTAGTTATGGCAGACAGGGGTGCAGTCATGACGCCACAGTTGGGTATGAATCATAATACATAGGCAACTATTCCCAAGAATGTGCAGAGTTCTGACTTGTCCTTTGGAGGTGGCATTTTGCAAATGGCCTGGATTTTCTGGCTGTCAGGCTTGATGCCATCTTTTGAAACAATGTGTCCAAGAAAAGGCAACTTGTTGTGGAAGAACTGACATTTAGAGGGCTTGGCCAGTAGCTTATGTTGCGCCAGGGTGGAAAAGACTGCCTCCAAGTACTTGTGGTGTTGTTCTACCAAGGGGCTATAAACAATAATATTGTCCAAATATACCAGGGCGTGCTTGCCAATGTGGGAGACAAACACCTTGTTCATGAAGGTCACAAAAGTTGATGGGGCGTTGGTCATTCCAAAGTTGAGTGCCACACACTTGTATGAATCATATTTAGTGCAGAATGCTGTCCTGGGTATATCTTCCTCCTTGATATGGATCTGGTTGTAACTAACGGTTAGGTCAAACTTGGAGAAAACTGTGGCACTGCCCAAGGCATTGAAGAGGTTGTCAATGAATGGTAGTGGATAACAAATTTTTTGATAGTAACTTTGTTTAGGGATTAATAATCTGTGACTAGGCGCAGGATACCATCTTTCTTTGCTACAAAAAATACGACAGAACCAAAAGGGGACTGTGAGAGGCAGATAAGTCCTTTCTACAGTGCCTCCTTGAGGTAGGCATGTAGGGCGTTGTCCCTGTTTGATGTAAGGCAATAGATGGGTTGCACCTTAGGTGCAGCTCCCTTGAGTTGGATGGAGTGTTGGATGTGTTTCTATGATGGTAACCCAGGTAGAGCCTCTTTGAAGATTTCTGGATGGCAGGCTACCCTTTTGCAATCCTGAGACGTAGTGGTGTCCTGATGATCTTTGAAATGTATGATCTTGTACTGGCAATAGTCCCAGTTGATTGCCTTGAAGTTCTCCTTCTTGTCCAAGGTCTCTGTGATACATACAAAGACATGGTTGTACAGGAGTTGTCTATTGAATTGGGGTAGATCTGGTAGTTAACACCTTCATGCTTGATGGTCAGAACAGAGGTTGCCCAGTCCACATGGGGGTTGTTCTTTTGAAGCCAGTCCAGTCCCAGTACAATATCAAACTTGAAGAATTAATGATGAGGTCCTAGATGGTGGAATGCAGGTTCTCTAGAATGACATAGAAGGGGGCAGTTTCCCTTGTCACAGTGATGTTATGTTCATTAGCTAAAACCATGTTTTTAATCCGTGAAGGATTAGTGGTTAGCTTGAACTTATTCACAAAGCTACTGTTGACTAGGGTTTGGTCTGCATCCAAGTCCAGGAGTGCTGAGCCTGTGTAACTGCAAAAGCAGAAAGGATTAGCCATCAGTTTATTGGGATGCCTGGCAATGGTGTAAAGTACTGGGTTTTCTGAGGGCACTTGGATCATTGGACATTGATCCACGTCCCCGGGTTGGTATTCATTGTTGGGCAAATCAGGAGTTGTGCAGGGAGAGCTTGGCTTGCTTAGTGCTCTCCCCAGGCTTTTCCCTTGTCTTGATTGTATTGTGTGGCAGTGATACAGAAATGGGTGCAGTTTGACTGGCTTTTACTTCCATTACCATGTCCATTTGAACCTGCAGGCTTATGGTTTGCGTTGTTGTTGCTCCCAGGGGGCGTTCAATTGGAACATTCAGATGGTTGAGAATCTTTGAGTCTTTCTATCTTCCCAGTTTACGCCTAGTGGAGTGTGTTGGATGTTTTTTCCACCTTTTCTGTCTTGTGGTACAGACTTTGCAAGTTGGTTACTTGTTCCAGGTTTATGTGTCTCATCACATGTGACTTGAGTGCATCATAGTATATGAGGTGGGTGGCTGTAGTGTCAAGTGCCATATCAGAGGGGGCAAATAGTCAGAGTTCCTTGTATGCTTGTGTGAGCTCCTTTACTGTGCCTGTTTGGGTTAAATTCTTTACTTGACGTATAATCATAAGCGCAGTATCCTTCAGCACAAACCTTGCTAAGAGTCTTGTTTAAAGGTATCCCAATTCTTCTCTGTGTGCTCTTTGTGCCACCTGTTGCACCAGGTACCAGCATTGTGAGTTAATTGGATGGAGATCTCAGCAATTCAAACTGTTGTGGGCATTTCATTTGGGCCAGCTTGCTTTGGGCTGATTGAATCCATGTTGCGGCATTTTTGTTGTTGGCCCCAGAAAAAGGTTCCAAGGCAGCGCTTCAAAGTCTCTGAGCTGCGTAGGTGGGCATAGTGCTTTTTTCAGTTGCTTGAGGCGCAGCAGAAGGTGTTTGGAAGAAAACTTGTGCAGACAGGACGTTGAAGGCAGAGAGCAGGATTACCATGGTTTGGTACAGGACAAAGCCATTGGGTATTTTGGTACCAGGTGTGTACAGAGTTCAGTCTAGAAGAAGGCCAGACATGATTCTATTGAGGATTTGTTGGTTGCAGCAAGGATAAGCAACAGGCATAATTTTGGGGATAAAGTAGGATGGAGAACTGATTCTGCTACCAATGTTGTAACTGTGCTGTTTTAGCAGAGTTACAAGGGGGAAAATATTTTGAATCTAGATAATATTCTTTATTGAGAGATGTGTATTATTTAGCTGTTGTGAATTGTGGATAGTAGTAACATGATAGTGTAGATCACTTGGTGAGATGGTGAAGGGGGTGGCTTGATCCTTGTAATGAGTCAAGCGCCAAAACAAGTCACCCACTGGGGAGGATCAGCTTCTGTTCATGTTATTGTATTTGGAAATTCACGTTGACTTCCTAACTTGGCTTTGGGTGAATGGATAATTGAATTACGGGTCATAAAGCTGCTTACTCAGAACCTTGCTGGCAGGTCAAGCCTGCTGTTTTGAAACTTCCATGACACTCCTCTATCAGGTCATGGTGGTATTACCAAGACATTCAAAATAATTTCCTGAAAATATTGGTGGTCCTGAATGATGAAGTCTATGGTAGGCTACATAAGCAAATGCCTTGAGTGCTGCCAAAACAAAGCTTCACTCCAAAAGCCTTAAGAATTCCTGCAACCCTTACCAATTCCTCCCCGCCCATGGTCTTCCATCTCAATGGACTTCATTGTTGATCTAACCAAGAGCCAGGGTAATACAGGAATCCTAGTAGTGGTAGACTGCCTAACCAAGTATGGAATCTTCATTCCCTTTTTCACCGCCTCTGTCAAGGAGACATTCCAGATGCTCCTCAAGAATGTGTTTGCCTACCATGGAATTCCAAATGACATCTTCTTGGCCAAGGAACCCAGTTCACCTCCAAGTTCTGGTCTGGGTTGATGAAAGGGTTGGGAGTAAAGACAAACCTCTCCACCTCATTTTACCCTCAGACTGATGGACAGACTGAAAGTGTTAATCAGGTATTGAAAGCTTATTTACAAAACTACGTCAACACCTAACAGAATAATTGGGCTGAGTTTCTTCCAGTAGCACAACTAGCTTATAACACCAGTCACCACATCTCCATTGGGATGTCTCCCTTTAGGGCAAACTATGGATATGACCCTGAAGAAAATCCTTCTCAGGTAGCAACAACCACTGTACCACAGGTTAACAAGCACTTGAATGACCTCTCCCTGATCCAAGCCAAACTTAAGGAAACCCTCAATAAATCCATTCAGTCATACAAGAAGTTTGCTGAAAAACATTGCAGAGAACCTGAGGAATACTCCCCCGGATCCCTGGTGTTCCTAGATGCCCGCAACCTATACATCAAATGGCCATGTCACAAATTAGGTCCCAAGAAAATAGGTCCCTTGGAAGTAATACAAAAAAATTCCCCTCTTACCTATCAAGTTTGTCTCCCAGAAGGATCCACGGCTCATGACGTCTTTCATGTCAGCCTTCTCAGTTGATATCACAGATCACCAGATAATCTCTCTCAGGTCAAATGGAACCCCCCACCTCTGATAATGAATCATCTCCCCAAATGGGAGGTATAAGAAATTATTGAAGACAAGATAATCCAGAACAAACCCCACTACATGATCATATGATTGAGATATGACATGGAATCAAACAGTTGGGAACCCAGGGACAATTTGACCAACTGCCAGGATCTATTGGACCACTACCACCAAGCAAAGGGGAGAGACAAGGCCTTAGGGGAGGCTAGTGTAAGGGTTTTCATCCCTTTCACAAATAATCCCTCCAACACTAGGGCAATTGATACACAAATCGATCCAAAAATTACATTTTTAAATTCAAAATTGGGAATTAATAGGAATATGGTATCAATTCATTTAATTAATTTAAATCTGCGTACAAAATTGATTAATGAACACGCTTTCAAAATCAAAATCAAAATCAAAAGCAAACACTCAAACCCAGGCAACAGTATAAATCCTAGTTTAAAAGTAAAAAATCAACTTACATATGAAGAATGCAACTTCAATAACAAAAGTGCATTCAAAATAAGCTCTGAAACTTAAAACCAACCAATCAAACCAAATTTAAATGCACAACAACAAATAACAAATATTCAGGTGACCCACCTAGCTAATCACATAATGCAGTGCAACCAAGCTATTGTAGTAACTCTCATCCAGGCCAAGAATGCTATCTCCAACACAATACAGAAGAATACTGAAACCCAATAATCCATTTTACCTCTTCTTGCATTGCAGACTGTAGCCTGCTGCAGTCCTGCAAGGCAATACTTGCCAATTTGCTCTTGCGGGATCCCCTGGTAACCTCCATGACCACTTCCACACTTGACTTCAGTATTTAAACTGAGAAATTTTCCCTTTTTAAATTCTCCAATAATCTCTTATTCCTATCATAACCAATAAATATATATTTTCAAACTTCTAAACTTGATTAGTACATTTGAAAAGGCTCCCCTTTAACAAACATGAAGCTCATCCTCTTGGTGTGGGCCTTTTGTGTGTTGATTAGTTATGGTCAAGCCAACATGAACTTTGAAAGTCCTGAACCTACCCCCACCAATAAATTAGAGGATTCCATCTGGTATTGTTTTGGACCACGTCACTGCCATGCCTCCTATGTAGAAACAGCTTAATTTCCTCCCATTATGCACCCCAAGGCTCCTTGGTTGGTTTTGGGGTATACCAGTGTCTATTATCTATTAAACCAATTCACTCCCTTCCTGGGGAGATTTTGCTTATGTGGTCACCTCTTGCACATGTTAATGATAGGGATCCCAGTAGGGTCCACTCTAGTCAAATTCAACTTGGGAGCTCTCCTTCATTCCATTGAAGAGAGACTTCCCAATGAGTGGATCCCTGACACCTTATGGGCTTGGAGCACCAGAAAAAGGCAAATACTAGGCCATACATAAGGCATGTATTGGTCTCACATCTTTTTGAAAAGCTGGTTGTCACAAATGAGTGTGTCTTTTGATAGTTTAGATAGGGTAATTCAAACTTCTTCTGTCTTGCTCTCCCAAGAGTTGGGATAGCCAATTAGTTCATACAGTTGGTCAGCCTCAGCTGAGTGTAGAGCAAGGATAAGCATACTGGATAAGCCATCAGTGTTCTGATGTTGAATCCTGGGACAATACAGACAGTGAAGTCATACCCTTGCAGGCAGAAAACCCATATAGATAGTTGCCCTTCAGGTTCTTTAAGTTGTTGTAACCACTTGGGTGAGGCGTGGTCAGTGACAACAGTAAAATAGGTGCCATACACATAATGGTGGAACTTTTTGACTGCATGCAACACAGCAAGGCACTCTTTTCTGTGACGCTATAATTCTTCTCATGCTTGTTTAGAAAACAAGAAGTATAAGCCCCAGGATGATCCACACCTTAATAATCTAGTTGAGCTAAGATGGCCTCAATAGCTAAGTTGCTAGCATCAGTGTATAGGATGAATTCCTTACTGTAGTCAGGATACACTAGGATGAGAGCCTCTTTGAGTTTTTGTTTAAGGGTCTCAAAGGCTTGTTGCTGACAGGCAGTCCATTCAAAGGGAACATTACGCACCAGTTGAACCAAATGTTTGCTCTTATTGGCAAAGTCAGGGATGAGCTGTCTGTAATAACCCATCATGCCCAGAAAGACTTGTACTTCTTGCAGGTTGGTGGGTGGAAGCATTTTGTAATGGCTTCAACCTTCTTGGTCATTGGGCAAATCCCTGTCTGGGTTACTTCATGGCCCAAGAATTCAAGACACTCTTTGAAAAAGCGCACTTAGATGGTTTTAGCTTGAGGCCAGCTTCTCAGTTCTTTATGAACATTTCTTTGAAGTGAGCCAGGTGGTTGGTAAAGGTAGCACTGAAAACTGTTATATCATCTAAGTATACTAGGACACATGACAGTTTCAATTTGCGGAGGATGGAATCCATGGCTTACTGGAAGGTGACCAGGGCATTGCATAGTCCTTGCAGCATACATGTAGGCACAAACAGTCCTTCAAAAGTGCTGAGCATGGCCTTCTGTCTATTCTTGGGAGAAGGTTTAACTTGCCAGTATCCTGATGCTAGATCCATTGCAGAAAGGAACTTAGATCCTGCAAGGCAGCAGAGAACATCATCAATACATGACAAGGGGTAGAAATACTTTTTGGTTAAGGAGTTTAATTGAAAATAGTCAATCACAATACAACAACCTCCATCCTTTTTATTCAAGATGAGCAAGGGGGAGGCCCAAGGACTTTGGGAAGGAGCCAGTAGTCCAGCGTCTAATAGTTATTTGAGCTTTTTAGACACCTGAGCATCCTCTAAGCAACTGTGAGAATTGGGGGACAGGTTAAGAAAAAAACAAGCTCTCAACCACAATAAAATTACAGTTTCAGCAGCAACCAAAAAGGTTGTTGCCAACAATTCCTGGGAGGCCAAAGGGAGGAAGGAATCAACTGAACACCAAAAGCAACAGAAAAAACCAAATGGCCAGATTAGACTAACAAATTTTGTCTTTATTAGAGTAGAGAATGATGAAGCAAGGTCTTTTACAACTCTTGCATTCATTTAAAGGGAGGAGATGAAATTTGGGTGAGAAGTTGAATGTCCAAAACTGATTGGCCAATGATATGAAGGAATATGGATGCATCTCTTGAGGCAGGAAAATCTCAAATAATTCAAATGGACAAAATCAAAGGGAAAACTAACTCAACTAAAAATTGAGAAACCTGTCTTGAATGTAATTACCACTGCTCCTGGCCGCTCTTGCACATGATCTTTAACCAGAGGTGCCTCATGGGTGGGTTAGATGGGGCATTTTCAGAATAATTCAGAAATTAATAGTGTGAGGACCTTTCTTGGGGTTTTTTCAGTAAATATTTGGAAAATATCCAGGAGTAAGTTGGCAGAGATTCCCAAGCATTTGGTGAGGATTGAAGTAGAGGCCCAAGGGAGAGGCGTAACTTTACAGCAACTGCAGCAATATGGTTTAGCGCAGAAGGGGGGTGTTTCCAGTATCAATCAGGTGGATAACACCTTTGGCTAAACCATAATCAGTTCTATTATTAGCAAAGATGTCTGATAATTGATCTAGCAAATTGAGCACATCCTTCTGTTGGACTGGAGACAGTTGTGGTAAGCCTTGTGCAGTAAACAAGGATAGGATGTGGGGCTTGTCTTCAGGTAGGTTGAAATCCTTGAAGATACCAGAGGGATGAAGTGACAGGAAATTGGGAGCCTTTAGTAGTTTACCATAACCAACAACCTGCCCTCTAGATACATTTATGGGGAAGGCAGTTAAGCTGGCTACCAGCAATTGAACAGGGTCTTTATGAGAGACATATAGAATCCCTGGACAGAGGTAAGGTTCATTGCAGCATAGCAAGGGAGGAGAGTACAACTCCAGGAACGTGCACTAAGGTAACTCATACAATATTTGGGAGTCCAGAATTTCTTGAGAGCCAGGAGGGATTGTCACAGCGGAGGTGGCCAGGAGAGGGATCCCTTCAGATGCAGGACAAGCCATGGGTGAACACTTCATGTTGGATGAGTGAGTATGTTATTTTAAAGGGAAAACACCAGTGGGATATTCTAAAGCACACGTCTTGAGCCGTTTCCCAGAAACTTTAACCAGCTCCTAAAGATCAGAGGGACTTCATACCCCAAGATAGAGAGGTAGCCATCCTTTAAGTTGAAGATCCTATTATATTCCCTAAGGAACTGAGTACCAACTAGGAGATCATTACTCTCATTATCCAAGACAACAGTAGGCGCAGCTAAGAGTAGCTTGCCAAATTGCATGAAAAGAGCAGAATAAGCGCCTATAGCGCAAGTCATGGATAGCCCAGCTGTACCATATGACTGGTGATAGTTAAGGTCAGGGGCAATTGAGCTTCTTGACAAGCTTCAAGGAGACAACATTAACAGGAGATCCAGTGTCCAAGACAGCCTTGATTCTACCTTTTGGATGGATATTTCTACACAAGTGGTAGTACAACTAAAGGATGGGAGGACGGCCAGGATGTATTGAGCCTCTGCTAGATCTTTGTCCCACTTCTCAATCATGCATCTTAGGCCCAGAAATTCCTTGTAGACAGTTTGGAGGGGCAGTGAAACAAATAAATTCTTAAATACAGCGTCAGCAACTTCAGCAGCTTCTTCTGATGACTCCACTAGTACAGGGGACCTCTTTGCTTGAGTGAGATAGAGCAAGAGACAACTTCTTTGGCTTCAGGCAAGGGCTTAGCAGTCAATATAGTCTTCCCTGAGCGTAGTTTGTAGGGGACCACAATAGTTTCAGGGACAGCAAGGACTGAATACCCATGTGCGTCAGGGGCCTCCACATTGGAATCATCCAGGTCAGAGTTGCCAGAGATATTTTGGAACAATAGGAAGATAGAAGGAGCCTCATTATCAGCAGGCTTGGAGTTGGTTATAGAGGGAGGGATTGAAAGAGACTGGGAAGAATTGTCAACCAAGAGTGTCTCCTCCTCTAGGTTGACTGTTATTTTCCTGACTGTCCCTTAGGATCAGCTCCTTCAACCCAAGGATTGGTGCAGACTCAAGAATGATGACCTATCTGGCCCCAGTTGTGGCAGCCCTGACATTGAGGAGGATTTTGCAAGTTCATGGTAAGGATACGAGGGCCACAGGAAGACAAACCAGAGAAGAAGCAGCACAACTCTCCCAAACAACTGCTCCAAATGTGTGAGGTGAATGTCCTGCAACAGCGTCTTTATGCTATTCATGGAGGAAAACATAGCTTTATGGGCTTTGAAGTGGAGGCACATAAGCTGGTTAACTTTGAGGGCTTGAGTGCAAGCCATATAAGCTTTGTGAGCCGTCAATTGTCTGCTTGTTATCAGTTGCTGCCCCTCCATGTAGAATTTGTCTTCAAATTCAGCTAGGATCTCCTTAGGCTTGAAAGAAATGTACATGAAGGTGTCCTTCTTCACTTCCAGGCTAAGGTCACCACAAAACTTGTCAATCAGAAGCAGCTTTATATCATCCCAAGTCTCAATGGTGGGCAGCTCAGGCACTACCACCTCCTGGCAGGTCAGGTGTAGACAGGTCAGAATATGTTCTTTCTTAACCTCATCTGATTCTTGTCTCATAGAAGTTTCATAGATAGTTAGGAAAGCTGCAATGGTTGAGGTCTTGGGATTGAAGACCTGTTTAAAGGTAGGTTTGAAATGTGCTTCAGGAGTTAGACTACCATTGTTGCTATTGAGTACATTTATGTGCAGGGAGGAGTCTGCTTCAGACTCAGAGGGGGGTTTTCTAGCCCATAGCTGTCAAAAACTCTCCTCAAGGGTTGTCAGGGTCTCAGCAGTGTGGGCACCTGTATCATTAGCTAAAGTGGTCTGTTGCTCAGTAACATCTAGGTGTTATCCTTGGGAGGTTACTACTGTGGAGAGCTCAGCCAGTGGAGAAGTAAGGGAGGGTCCTACTGAGAGGCAGGGGCAAACCTGTTGTTTACTGAGTCAGTCAATTCACTCATCTCTTGTACGTCACTGTCTAGCTCAGTATGGTCCTGTTTCAAATGATCCACTTCATTGGCTAGGGCAATCAAATCCCTAGCGCATTGGATTCAAGGAGCTCCTGGCAAGCCAGGGCAGCAGTCATCTTCATTGACAACCCCAACTGGACTAGCAGCAGTTGCCATCACTTCACGTAAGGCAGCAAGTTCCTGTTGTATCTCAGCAAGTTGAGTGGTCAAAGCAAGCACCTGGGGGGTCATACTGAGGAGCCTCTGTAGGACATCCTTGACTTTGTGCAGACGCACATAGCTCTCAAATGGCATCTCATAACCTCTGCTATCTATCTGCCAAGTCATCAAAAGGGGGAGAAGGTGGAACATCTGGCTTGAGCATAGATAATTTGTTCACTTGATTCTGGAGCTTGGCAATAGCAGCAGCAGTGGCAGCTCTTTCTTGATCAAATTCTGCACTGAGCTCATTAAGGCCCTTAGCAGCAAGTTCTGCTAACTGCTGCAGTTGCTCAAAGGAATAATTGCTGAATGCATTGAGCTGCTGTACAAGGCGTTTGAAGTCAGTGAGATACACGTTCAGGGTGGAATCTACTTGAGTTTGTCAGGGTTGTTATAGCTGGGGAAACTCATGTGGACGCTCTCTGATGTATTTGGGGATGGACTGGTGCATTCACTCAATGGAGTTAACCAAACGGGTCTGGGAGGTGACAGAGTTACGCTGATTATCTGATACCAAGGAAAACAGGGAGTGAATCCATTGTTGATAGGCAGCAAACTGGTCCCAGTGATGAGTGACAGCTGCTTGTAGGGACGAAATCTCTTGAACATGGAGCCCTAACACCATTTGATGGTGGGCTAAGGCAGGTTTTACAAAAGATGACAATAGGTGCTTAGCAGAGCCAGCCGCTGAGAGGAGATGCTGTGAAAATTGCAGAGCCACAATTAATTCATAGTATTCTGCTTGAGAAAACTGTAATTGGAGGCAAGGGATGGCTCCTTCACAGGCTATCCCAAGGGCTACTGCCATGACTTGTTCCAAGTCAGGGATACCCATGAGATAAGCAACTAGGTGGGGACCATTTCCAAGGTTCAGTACAGTAAGGACAATAAGTGGGTCTGCAATGTCTTCCTCAATAGGAGGGCTGGTAATTTCAGGTGAAGTCAGGTCTTGTATAGGCGGAGGCAAGGGACCTGAAAACATAGATGCAAAAGGTATAACCAAGGGGCTTACAGCCCCTATAGTGAGCACCATTTTTTTGTGTTCTGAGGCGCAGCACAGACACACAACAGGGAATCCTAACCTTAGGATTGGATTTGTACTAAGTCTTGGTTTATGGCAGGGAAGGCTATGTGATTACTTTGTGGCCCTGAATGAATAATCTCTACTAGTTGTGGCTAGAGAGAGGTGCCAAAGTACTGGAAGACCCAAAGACAAAAATGTAAATAGAACTTAATTTTATTGGTGAATAGGAAAATGGAATATATAGTGGTTGGCAATACCAAAAAACACTACCAGGACGGTAGGATCACTTGCCACAAGCATGAGTGTGGCAAGTGAGTTGCGCAGAGTCAGGAAACTGAACAATTGTATTTCCTGATTCAGCCATTGACTCATTTTGAGAGGCAAAATCAAAAGCAAGGGATTTGTCTTCAAAATAACTCACCAAAGACAAAATCAAAGCATGGTGAATGGCAGCATTCACAACAACTTATCTCTCAATAAAGAAAATTTTCTGGTTTCCAAACATTTTTCCCCTTGTAACTTTGCTAAAACAGCACAGTTACAACATTGGTAGCACAGGTAGGTTCTCCATCCTACCCATTATTGAAAAATTCTGCCTGTTGCCCATACTTTCTGCAGTCAACAAATCCTTGATAGAATCATGCCTGGCCTCCTGCTAGACTGGACACCGTACACGCCTGGTACCAAGATACCTGATGGGTTTGTCCTTTATCAGAACATGGTAATTCTGATCTCCACCTTCAACACCATGCCGGCACAAGGTTTCTTCCAAGCACCTGCTGCCATCCCTTGAGCAACTGAGGACAGCATCATGTCAGCCTACGTGGCCCATAGACTTCAGAGTGCTGCCTTAAACCTTTTGCTGGAGCCAACAATGACAACACCGCAGCATCAATTCAATCTGACCAAAGTTGGCAAGGATGGTTTGCCCAAAAAAGTTCTGGATTGCAGAGATCTCCATTTGATTGACACATGACACTGGTACCTGGTGCAACAAGTGGCAAAAAAACACACTGTGAAGAATTAAGACACTTCAAACAGATGTCTTGGCAAGATTATTGCTGAAGGACACCACACTCATGATCATACACTAAGTAAAGAATCCAACCCAAGTGGGCACTGTGAAGGAGCTCACCCAAGCTTACAAGGAACTCTGACTACTAGCCCCCTCAGATATAGCCTTTGACACTCCAGCTATCCATCTCATGTACTATGACACACTTAAGTCATATGTAATGAGACATATAAACCTTCATCAATTGACCAGCTTGCAAAGCCTGTATTGTAAGGCAGAGAAAGCAGAAAAAACGTCCAACGCTCTCCACAAGGCGCAAACTGGGAAGAGAGAAAGACCCAAAGATTCTCAACCATCTGAATGTTCCAATTGAACGCCCCCTGGGAGCAACAACAACACAAACCAAAAACCTGCAGGTTGAAATGGACATGGTAATGGAAGTAACAGCTAGTCAAACTTGTACTCATTTCTTTATCACTGCCACACAAGACAATCAAGACAAGGGAAAAGCCTGGGGAGAGCGCTAAGCAAGCCAAGCTCTCCCCGCACAACTCCTGACTTGACCAACAATGAGTACTGACCCAAGGACGTGGATCAATGTCCAATGATCCAAGTGCCCTCAGAAGACCCAGTACTTTACACCATTGTCAGGCATCTCAATAAACTAATGGCTTATCCTTTCCGCTTTTGAAGTTACACAGGGTCAGCACACCTGGACTTGGATGCAGACCAAAACCTAGTCAACATCAGCTTTGTAGACAAGGTCAAGCAAACCACTAATCCTTCATAAAATTAAAAACATGGTTTTGGCTGATGAACATAACATCACGTGACAAGGGAAACTGCCCCCTTCTCTGTCATGCTAGCAAACCTGCATTCCACCATCTAGGACCCCATATTCAATTTTCCCAAGTTTGATATTGTGCTGTGACTTGACTGGCTGCAAAGAAACAATACCCATGTAGACTGGGCAACCTGAGTACTGGACATCAAATGTGTAGCATCAATCAACAGATCTACCCAGACTCAGTAGACCAGCTCTTGTGTTACTACGTCTTTGTATGCAATGCAGAGACCCTGTATAAAAAAGAGAACCTCAAGCCAATTGACTGGGGTTCCTGTTGGTACAAGATCATACACTTTAAGGACCATCAAGATACCACTATGCTGCAGGATTGCAAAATTGTAGCCCAACATCCAGAGATCTTCAAAGAGGCTCTAACAGGGTTGCCACCAGAGAATCACATCCAACACTCTATCTAACTCAAAGGAGCTGTATCTAAGGCGCAACCCATCTACCAACTTACCCCAAATAAGGATGACACACTATGCGCTTACCTCAAGGAGGCGTTGGAAAAAGGTCTTATCCACCCCTCACAGTCTCCTTTTGGTGCTGCCATATTTTTGTGGCAAAAAAAGATGCTACTCTGAGCCCAGTCACGGACTACCAAGCCCTAAACAAAGTTACTGTCAAGAATTGTTACCCATTTTACTCTTGTTAACCTCTTTGAGGCCTTGGGCGGTGCTGTAAATTGCGCCATTAATGCTATTTTGATATGGCTTTCAAATAGTGATAAGTGTAAAGATTTGGTCAGTTCCACTTTCAACTTCAGAAAACCCTCACCTTCTGTAAATGGGTCTGTTCCAATATCCACCCATTTTGGAATACCTTACTTGCCCTTGTCTGATCTTGGTATCACCTCACCCCAACATGACCCCCTCAACCACTCTGTCTATCTAATGAGTGATCACTGTCCCTTGTCTACTATTTAAGTATAATATTTTCTTCTAATAAAGACAAGTTTATCCACTATTTTTGCGTTGGCTTTAATATTCTTCAAGTCTTTTCCTTTCCTTTTTTCCAAAAGAAATTCCTCATCTTGTACTCCAGGAATTTAAGGTACATGTCCTTAATTTTGCCCTAAAGACTAACCCAAGGCTAGCTTTGAACCTCAAATATTTTAATAAGAAGATTTCCCCTATGTCCTCCTGGATGTTGTCCCCAGGAGCCAAATACAACAAAATGGTGCTCACTACAGGGGCTGCAAGCCCCTTGGTTACCCTGTTCCCACGTGCATTCTCTGGTCTCCCATTGTTTCTGAAGTACCCAAGCAAGCTAAAGTTTCTAGTCCCCCTCTAGAAAAATATATCAACAATGCCTTCTCAACTCCCATGGTAATGGTGCTGTCCCCCAGGCCCTCTTGGGCCCCCTTCCAGCTTTGTCCCTCAACTATGTGCAAGCTTGTGCCACTGCCCGCTCTCTTCTCCACACAGGTGCTGTGGCAATGCATACTATCCCTGGTCTCTGTCCTGGGTATGCTTCTGAAGACCAATATTTCTTCCTCTTGTATTTTGGTCTTTCCCTCATGCTGATGGAGTGTCAGGCACCCACCCACTAGGAAGTAATCTTCCTAGGTGATGAATGATGGCAGAGGGATTTAATCCAGTTACCAAGGATCCTACAGGCTAGACACCATTCCCAGATGGAATTTTTCCCTAAACAATCAATATATTTTCAACAGCAGGTTGAAACGCCCCAAAAGGAAGTATTCCCCCAAGTAACACAGGAGGAAGGCAGAAGCCAAGGGACAGAAGACTTGGGGCTCAGGAATCTTGAAAGCAGACTGATAGTTCTTGATCTCCTCTCTGAGAGGTGAGTTATGAGATAAGGGTGTAGCATTATACCACACTCCTGTTATAACCTGGTGCCAAGAGCTGTCAAGAAATTGTGCTTCTGGAGAGGTGCCTGAATCTGTACGCAAACCCATCAAAATGCTGGCCATTGCAGCCAGCAGTAAGATTATCCAAAACAACCATTTATACCCAAGAGACTTCATAGGAGGAGTCTTGGGTAATCTCATGGTCTTGGATTTTATGAATTAAGGACAAGTTCTGAAAGAATAAGAAAAATGAGTTGCAGTGGGTGAATGTAGACTTTATTGATTGAACAAGTGATAGCTCATAACTTATCAGCCTTATATAGCATGGTAACAAAATAATGATCTGGGGAAAACATAAAAGAGAACAAATCTCATGGAGATAAAATTGGGGAAATCTGGAGATCCTGGGCAGTTTGAAATATGAATTTAGAATTTTCTAAACATTATGATAACTTAATACTCTTAAATCCATTTTTGGATTAATTTTTTTAAATATATCCAAGGCATGATCAGTTAAGCCAAGCTATTCCCCAGTTAAAGCTGGGGAAGAGGAGCAGGAGCCAGCAGAAGAACCCAAAGCCAACAGCAAAGCAACAGCAAAAACAGAGTCTTGAGAGCCCCCAACGTCACCAACATGTTCAAAAGCTACTTTAAAAAGGATCAGTGTAGCTTCTGATTGGCTATAATCAATTTTGCAAGGTAATGATTTGCTAGTTGCATTATTACTAATTGATTTTTCTAGTGACCAAGCGGCAAGGCAGACAGGAGAAGACCTGGGTTCAAATCCTGTAGCATTAATTCCTGGTTCAGCAGCCAAACCTGAAATTTCCTCCACAGGCAAGATAGAACATTCACTAATAACTAACTTAATAATTTTAGGAGATTCAGAAGAAACCAAAGGAGGAATGCTATCCTTTCCTAAATCAAGTAATAAATGTTGTAAGGAGTTATAAAAAGAGCATTCCTGACATGGAGTCTATGGAGACAACAGCGCGTGTTGGTTAACCAATTCATCCACCCTGCACTGGTCCATCTTCAGTTGGCGCTGGGGTTGCAAAACCAGCTCTTGACTGCTGTAGATACCGCTGTTTCCAACAATCATGTGCAAAATATGGCCTATCAAATATGGTCCCATATTCATTTGCTTGCATTTCAGATAACCAGCGCAACTCACTAGCTTCACAAAAATATTTGACCTCATCTCTAAACTCCCTTTGCTACTCACTCCCTGGATATATTAAGGATTAAATTTATGAACTGGATGATCACTGTTGTAAATTGAACAATTAATGCTATTTTGATATGGCCTTCAAATATTAATAGCTGCAAAGATTTGGCTGGGTTTGCTTTCAATTTTGGATATCCCTTGCCTTCCATAAATGGGTCTGATTCAAATATCCAGCCATTCTGGATTATTGTACCTGTTTGTGATTGATCCTGGTATTACCTCATCTCAATGTGACCCCCTCAGCCACTCTGCCTTCCTAATAAGTGATCACTGTCCCTTGTCTACTATTTAAAGTAGAATCATTACTCCTAATAAAGAGAGGTTTATCCACATTTGTGTTGGCTTTAATAATATTCAAGCTTTTTCCTGTCCTTTCTGCTAAAAGGACTTTTACATCTCATTTTCCAGGAAATTAAGGTATGTGCCCTTAATTTTGCCCTGAAGGCTAACCCAAGGCTAGCTTCAAATCTCAAATCTTTTGTTATAAAGATTTCCCGCCATGTCCTCCTGGATGTTGTCCCCAGGAGCCAAACACAACATAATGGTGCTCACTACAGGGGCTGCAAGCCCCTCAGTTACCCCATTCCCTCGCGCATTCTCTGGTTCTTCTCCCTTTGTTCCTGAAGTACACAATCAACCTTAAGTCTCTAGTCCCCCTATAGAAGAAGACATCACTGATGCCCCCTCAAACCCTATGGTATTGGTTCTGTCTCCCGGGCCTGCGTGGGCCCCCTTCCAGCTTTCTCTCTCAATTACAAGCAAGCTTGTGCTGCCGCCCACTCCCTTCTACATTCTGGCACTATGGCAATGCACACTATCCCTGGCTTCTGTCCCGGGTACGCTTCTGAAGACCTGTACTTCTTCCTTTTGGACTTTGGTCTCCCCCCATGTTGATGGAATCCATGGATACAATTGGTGTGTTGGTCAATCAGTTCATCCAACCTGCCCTAGTTCACCACCAACTTGCCTTAGTATCCCAGAATCAACTATTAAATGGTGTAGCTACCGCCATCTCAACTAACCATGGTCAAAATATGGCCTATAAGAATGGTCCCACAGTCTCTTTGCGTGTATTTCTGACAACCAGCGCAACTCACTGGCGTCAGAGAAGTACTTAACCTCCTCCCTGAACTCCCTTTGTTCCTTGCCCCCTGGATACATAAAGGACCAACTATGCAAATTGGATGAACACAAGCAGCATGGCGTGAGCAAATTGAGGCCTTTCTGCTAAACCATTGCCAGGATTTTGAGACTCTTTAGTGAGCTTAATCAATTCAGGGAGCAAGTAAACTCACAACTTGAATTGATAGGAGCTCATGTTGATACTTGGGGCTGCCATCTGCAGCATCAATACAGTATGGAAAAGCTACACTAGGAAAAACTCTATACCAGGTGCAAAATTATGTGGATGACAGGGTAGCGTCTATCAAGGTAACTCCTCCTGCTCCTCTTGTTGAGGCCCCATCTGATTTTGAAATCAAGGTATGGGAGGCAATCACTAAACTCAAGGCTACCACTTGATGTCATGCTTCTGTTCAGAACCCCCCTCCAGTTGAACCAATGCCTGACTCTTGTATTGCCTCCCTCACTGATCAGGTGGCTACCTTACAAGGTAAAAATTGAGTAATTAAGACAGCGCCTATCTAATTCTTAGGATTCTTCATCTGAATCTGAAGATAAAAAAGAAGGTGAAGTTGTTAATACTCCCGCTCATAAAAATCATGGTTGTTGCCCTGGTCTGGAAGATCAACCCCAGGTCAACTGTGTGTGTGCACTAGATCAACTTGCAGAAGTGACAAATGATGTAGCTGATAGGCAAGAGGCATTGGAAAGAGAGGTACAAACCTCTCCTGCTTTAACAAGACCCTAAATGGACAAGTTGTCCCCTTGGTTACTCAGGCCACTTCTCAGGCTACTTGTGTCAATGGGATTGCTGGCACCTTGGCAGTACAACAAACAAGATTGAAAAAATTGGGACTGCTGCCGCCACTGCTAGGGATATTAGTGGGAAGAACAACTCTACCTTGGACACTCTAGAGGAAAGCCTTCTACTCCTCTGGGCTAGACAACCTGCTGCTGAATCCAAGTTTGAAGGCAACCCTCATATTAACGTCCTCAACCCTGGTGAAAACAGTCAGTCCTTGTCCTTGTCCATCAACCCAAACTACAAACCAACCTTTAAGCAGATATTTGATCCAAAAACCTCTACCATTGCTGCCTTTCTAATTATTTACAAAACTGCAATGTGTAGGGCTACTGACAAACTCAAAAGGAACACATCCTCACCTGCATTTATCCCACTTGCAGAGAAGTAGTAGTCCCTAAGCTCTCCTCCATTGTCACTTGGGTGGACATGAAGCACCTTCTTATTGAAGAGTTCAGGGAAAATCTGAGCTTGGAGGTCAAAAAGGATGCATTTATGAACATCACCTTTAAGCCCAAGGAAACACTGGCTGAGTTTGCAGATTTTTTCTACATTGAGGCCAGCAGTTAATCACCAGTCAACAGTTAACTCCTTGGGAAGCCTACACAGCTTGTTCAAATGCTTTGAAGGTGAACTAGCTTCTATGCCTACACTTTAAGGCATACAAGGCTTTGCTCACTTCCATGAAGAGTATTAAGACGCTCTTACAAGACATGTATTTGACCCATGGAGGTACAATGGTACGTGAAAATAAAGCCAGCAATGCGGAGACTACCACTCATACACCGCGCATAATGACCCTGGGTGCTGGTGGACAGGCTAAGAGACAAGGTTGCCATAACTTTGGCCAAATTGGGCACCATTTGCAACCTGTACCAACCCCTGAGTGGAAGGTTATGACCCCAAGGAACAGGCAGGAAAAGAGAGGTCAGCTTAGAGACAGAGACACTCTCTGTTGACTAATCTCCCCCTGTCTCCCCCTGATCCTCTGTCTGATGAGGAATCTCCCTCTTCCTCTGGCCCAACTATCCTTCATCTATTTCACAATCTCTCCAGTGATTCAGAGCCTGAAGATTCTGATAGTTATGGCTATTCTGCTCTGGCAGTCCCAGAAATTATCCCTACCATTCAAGCTTTGCTCTGGGAAGACCACCACCACTTCCCAAGTACCTGCAAGTGAAGCTAAATTCATGGTGGCTCACCCTTACCTAGCTCAAGCCCATCAACCTCCCGTCTTGGTTGATTCTTCTGAGAAAGCAGCCAAGCTAGATGAAGCTCTCTTACAAAATGTAACTGTATCTCTCCCGCTACAGACTGTATATAAGGATATTCCTGCATTACAGTGCATGCTAGCTAAATGAGAAAAGGAGCTAGAGGCTGCACAAGATGTGTTGGAAGTCTTGCCCCCTTTGGGAAAGATACAACCCCCGTGGGAGTTCTAATCCAAAAGGTTAAGATTAAAGCCATCTTGGACACAGATTCACCAGTCAACGCAGTGTCTTCAAAACTGATGAAGAAACTTAAGTTGGCCCCTGACATCAACTACACTCATTCATATGAATCTCTGTCATGGCTCAGACTCAAACCTTTGGTGCCTACTCAGCCCTGCCCATGAGGTTTGGGAAACTCCTCATTGTGTCTCCTGCAGTTGTCCTTGAGAAAAAAAGCTACAACCTCTTGGTTGGAACTCAATTCCTCCAAGAATATAATGGTATTGTAAACTTACAAGATGGATACCTTTTGATCTTAGGATATGAGGTTCCTTTAATTTTTAAGGAACCTCCACGTCTCCCAGGAAAACGTCTTAAAACTTGTGTGCTTGAGTACCCTACGGGTATCTTCTCTCTCAAGTATAGGACTCACTCCTCCAACATGTGTACCCCTCCTCCTTCCTGCCCTGAGGAAGAAGGGGTACCTCTGCTAGCACCAGCGGCTATCACCATCCCCCTGGGCTCTCAAGTGGTGATTGATTCCCAGATTTTTTATGAGCTACCTGAAAAGTCTTTCTTAGAACTTTACTCACCTGAATCCCTAAGTTGTTAAGAGCCCTGCCTGTGTCCTGGGATTCTAGATCAAACCCACAAAGAGCCTGTACAATTACTGCTTGCCAAACTGACAGCCCTGCCTATGCAGGTGACCCAAGGCCAGGTTGTAGGGCATGGTCGTATACTGGGAGCAGAACAAGTGGCCTCCCTCTACCCCTTTGGGACTTTTGGTGATTTCAATCTACCTGAAGACATTCCTCAAGTTCTCTCCTTGTTCACTGCTGCCATTTCCCCCAGCTGTCTCCTGTTCAACAAAAGACGTGTTAGACCTGCTCAATCAGTTTAGCAACATCTTTGCCTCAGGACCTATGGACTATGGCCTGGCTAAAGGAGTCACCCATCACATTGATACTGGGGTTGCACCCCCTTTTTGTGCCAAACCATACTGTTGTAGTAGGGTAGAGGATTCTCAAGTGTCTAAATAACTCAAACAACTTCTGGACACTGGGCTACTGGCTCTTTCCCAAAGTCCTTGGGCTTCCCTGTTACTGATTCTCAAGAAAAAGATGGCAGACATTGCATTGTAATAGACTATTGCCGCCTGAACTCCCTCACTAAGAAAGACTCATACCCCCTACCCAGAATTGATGATGCTCTCAGACAGCTGGGTGGTTCCAAGTTTTTCTCAGCCATAGATCTTGCCTCTGGGTACTGGCAGGTTGACTTATCCCCTGAAGATTGAGAGAAGGATGTGCTTATCACCTCAGAAGACCTTTTTGAACCCACTCTATGCCCTAGGGACTCTGCAATGCCCCTGCCACATTTCAATGGGCTATGGACTCCATCCTACAAGACCTAAAGCTCTCTTGCGTCCTTGTGTACCTTGATGACATCACTGTATTAAGCGCTACCTTTAATGACTGCTTGGAACATCTCAAGGCTGTCTTCATCAAGATTTGCAAAGCTGGCTTGAAACTCAAATCATCCAAGTGCTCCTTCTTTAAGGAACATCTTGAATTCTTAGGTCATGAGGTCACTCAAACTGGAATCTGTCCCATGAATGTCAAGGTAGAAGCCATTGACAAGATGCTACCTCCCAAAAATCTTTGAGAGGTTCAAGTATTCCTTGGTATGATGGGCTACTACTGACAGTTCATACCTGATTTTGCTGAACTGAGTGAACCCCTTGTCCAGTTGCTTTGCAACGTCCCCTTTGAATGGACTGACAGCTAACAACAAGCATTTGTAGCGTTGAAGGCCAAGCTCAAAGAGGCTCATATCTTGATCTATCCTGATTATGATAAAGAGTTCATCTTGTATACCAACACTAGTGGAATAGCTGTGGGTACCATCCTTGCCCAACTTGACAATGAAGGCGTGGATCAACCTATAGCCTACTCTTTAAGGGTCCTCAGTAAGCATGTGAAGAACTACAGCATCACCAAGAAGGAATGTTTAGAGGTGCTGCATGCGGTGAAAAAGTTTTGGTACTACATTTATGGGACCCACTTCACAGTGGTTACAGATCACTCCTCCCTCAAATGGCTGCAACAGCTAAAGGAGCCTGAAGGTCAATTAGCTTGTTGGGCTCTGTGTCTACAAGGGTATGATTTCACTGTGATACACCATCTTGGGGCCCAACATCAAAACACTGATGGCCTGTCAAGGATGCCAATCCTAGCTATCTAACCCACTGAAGCTGATTGCCTATACAAATTAATAGGGTATCCTGACTCTTGGGCTACTGAGCCAGAATACATTTGCTTGGCGTTACAGACACTATTCAAGGATACTGTAATTTGTGATAGACAGATCTTCAAAAAAGTTAACAATGCCTACCTACCCTATGTCTGCCTGAGCATGAGGATACCATTATCCTCCAAGCTCACATTGACACTGGACATGGAGGCATAGCAAAAACTCATGACTGGTTGTGCAAAAACTTCTATTGGGAGATCATGCGCATCATGATTTCTGATGTCCTTACCTCCTGTCATTCCTGTCAACTCCAACTCCCTTACCCGTCCCAACACCATTTTAAGCTCATCCCTCCAAAGCATGCCTTCCACACGGTGAGTATTGATGCTGTTGGGCCTTTCCCTTGGTCTAGGGCTGGATGTTGGTTTATCTTAGTTGGCGTGGACCATTTTAGCAAAAGGCTTAAAGCCAGAGCAACAAAAGATATAACTGCCAAGACCACGGCTACTTTCTTGCTGCAGGACATATTCTATCAGCATGGCTGCCCTCAATTCCTGCTGTCTGCAATGATACAAACTTCAATGCTTGCCTCATCACTTCTATTGTCAAAGCTATGGGGACCCACCAATTGTTCTCTGCGCCATATAATCCCTCAGCTAATGGGACTTTTGAATGAGCAAACTCCACCCTTGTGTCCATAATGAGGAAGCTCACACTTTCAGACGCTGCCAATTGGGATATGTTCCTCCCTGCTGCCCTCTTTGCTTACCGCCTCAGTAGACACCAAGTGACTGGACAGTCCCCTTTTGCCATGCTGTATGGGCGTGAAGCCGCCACCCCCTCAATCTTGGGACCCCCCTTGATCAAGTTGATGTGTCTGCAAATCCTGAGGCCCATGTTAAAGGATTAACTAATTGTATCATTGACATCCAAGCAACAGTGTATTCCACTGCTTACAAGGTCAAGGCTCTGGAGCTCTCCCCGTCTAATTCTACTAGAGCCCCCTCCCTGAGTATCAAATAGGCAATCTAGTTCTCTACTACCAGAATTGTACAGGTGGTAGAGCTCATAAGCTGGATCCCCTTTGGGTTGGGCCTTGTATGTCACCTTTAAAAAGGGTGTTGAGTATAATATGAAACTACTGTCTTCTGGACGTCCATTTGCCTGTGTTCACTCCAAATTTCTCCCCAAATATCAACACCCTGCGTCTAATCTTGAGGGGGGAGATGTTATAAATTGCGCAATTAATGCTATTTCATATAGCCTTCAAATATTGATAGCTGCTAAGATTTGGCTGGGTTTGCTTTGGATTTTGGATATCCCTTGCCTTCTGTAAATGGGTCTGGTTCAATATCCACCCATTCTGGATTATTGTACCTGTCTGTGATTGATCCTGGTATGACCTCATCTCAATGTGATCCCCTCAGCAACTCTGTCTTCCTAATGAGTGATAACTGTCCCTTGTCTACTATTTAAAGTAGAATCATTACTCCTAATAAAGAGAAGTTTATCCACATTTGTGTTGGCTTTAATAATCTTCAAGCTTTTTCCTGTCCTTTCTGCCAAAAGACTTTTACATCTTGTTTTCCAGGAAATTAAGGTATTTGCCCTTAATTTTGCCCTTAAGGCTAACCCAAGGCTAGCTTTGAACCTCAAATCTTTTGTTATAATTATTCCTGCTGTGTCCTCATGGATGTTGTCCCCAAGAGCCAAATACAACAATCACCAAGCTACCTGGCGTGGTAAGATAGAGTCAAACCTCCTAAAATATTGTCAAGATAACGAGACAATAGTTGCTGAACTCAATCAGTTTTGAGAACATTTAATACCCAGCTCAAGTTGGTTGGGACCCATGTCAATACGTAAGGCCAACATCTGCACTTACAGTATGGCTTGGATAAGGCCACTTTGTAGAACACTCTGAGTCAAATTCAGAACTATGTAAATAATAGGGTGGCCTCCATTGAGTAACTCTGCCAGCTCCTTTGGTTGATGTCCTATCTGCCTTTGAAGCCGGGGTATGAGAACTTTAACCAAACTCAAAGCCACTACTTGACGTCAAGCCTCTTCCCAAAATCTTCTGCCTGTCAATTCTACACCTGATCCTTGCATTGCCTTTCTAACTGACCAAGTAGCTACTTTGCAAGGTAAGATTGAATATTTGAGACAATTTCTCTCTGACCCTGATGACTTGTCCTCTGAATAAGATGGTGAGAGGGAAAATGAAGTACAGGTATCCTGTCCCCCGTGATCATGGGTGTTGCCCTGGATTGGAAGGATAAACCCCGTGTCAACTGTGCTCTTACCTTAGATCACTTATTGGCAGTAACTAATGATGTGGCAGATTGCAAGATGATCTAGAAAAAAAGTGCAAAACCTCTCCCAACTCACAGAGACAATAAATGGACAAGTTACCTTTATGGTTGCTCAAACAACTTCTTTGAATACTTGTATCAATTGGGTTACTGGCACGTTAGCAGTACAACAAATCAAAATCAGTGAATTTGATGCTGATGCCGCTACTGCCCGGGATATCAGTAGGCAGAACAGCTTCACATCAGATACCCTAGAAGAGAGCCTACAACTTCTCTGGGCTAGACAACCCGCTGCTGAATCCAAGTTTTAGGGCAATCCTCACATCAATGTTCTCAACCCTGGTGACAACATCAAATCCACTTCCTTGTCCATCAACCCAAACTACAAGCCAACCTTCAAAAAGATATTTGGCCCTAAAGCCTCTATCATTGCTTTCTTTTTAACAATCTATTATAATGTAATATTTAGGGCTACTGACAAGCTCAAAAAGGAACATATTCTTACCTGTCTTCACCCTACGTGCCAAGAAATGGTGGTCCCCAAACTCCCCTTCATTGTCACTTGAGAGGACATGAAGCAAGTCCTTATTGAGGAGTTTGGAGGAGATCTCAGCTTTGAGGTCAAAAAGGATGAATTTATGCACATCACCTTTAAACCCAATGAACCCCTGGCTTAGTTTTCTGATTGCTTCTATATTGAAGGTCAACAGTTAATTACCAGCCAACAGTTAACTCCCTGGGAAGCTTACACAGCATGTTCAAATGCTTTGAAGGTGAACCAGCTTCTATGCCTACACTTTAAGCCACACACGCCTTCACTCACTTCCATGAAGAGTATTAAGACGCTCTTACAAGACATGTATTTGACCCATGGGGGTACTATGGTTTGTTGAAATAAAGTCAAAAACTCTGGAACCACCTCCTGTACCCTGCATGTTATGAATCTTGGTTCAATTAAACAGCCAATAAGACAAGGATGTCATAACTGCAGTCAAATAGGGAACCATTCAATTACCTGCACTAATCCCCAGGTAGAAGGTTGTGACCCTAAGGAAAAGGCGGGAGAAGAGAGGTCAGCTTTGAGGCGGAGACACTATCTGCTGGCCAATCTCCCCTGTCTCCTCCTGGTCCTCCTTTTGATGAGGAATCTCCCCCTTCCTCTGGCCCAACTATTCTTCACCTATTCCATAATCTCTCCAGTGATTCCAAACCTGAAGAGTCTGATAGTGAAGAATCTGATAGTTATGGTTACTCTGTTTTAATTGTTCCAGAAACTGTGTCAGTCCCTTACAAGCTTTGCTCAGGGAAATTTGCCACTACTTCTATGCACCTTCAATTGAAGCCAAGGCCATGGTAGCTCACCCTTACCTGGCCCTGGTCCATTGACCTCCAGTCCTGGTAGACTCTTCTGAAAAAGCCGCCAATGTAGCTGAAGCTCTCTTTCAGAATGTGACTGTATCTCTCCCACTGCAGACTATGTATAAGGAGATTCCTGCCTTAAAATGAATATTAGCTAAATGGTAAAAAGAGCTAGAAGCTGCGCAGGATGTTTTGGCTGTCTTGCCCCCTTTGGGAAAGATACAACCCAGGTGGAAGTTTTGATCCAAAAGGTAAAATTAAAGCCATTCTGGACACAGGTTCCCCAGTCAATATGGAATCATCCAAGCTAATAAAGAAGATTAAACTAGCTCCTGATCTCAACTACACTCATTCATATGAATCTCTGGAATGGCTCAGACTCAAAACTTTGGTGCCTACTCAGCCCTGCCCATGAGGTTTGGGAAACTCCTTATTATATCCCCTGCTGTTGTCCTTGAGAAAAAAAGCTTTGACCTCTTGGTTGGTATACAATTCCTCCGCAAATATAAACGGGATTGTAAACCTGCAAGATGAATACCTATTGCTCCAAGGATATGAGATCCCTTTGATTTTTTAAGAACCTCCACAACTCTCAGGAAAATTTCTTTAAACTTGCAAGATCAAGTACCCCACAGGTATCTTCTCCCTCAAGTAAGGACTATTTGTTCCAGCATGCCTACAACTCCTCCTTCCTGTCCCACAGAGGAAGGTGTTCCTCTTTTGCCACTGAGCCTATCACCATCCCTCCAGGCCCCAAGTAGTTATAAACTCCCAGATCTCTTACCAAATACCCAAAAGTCATTCCTGGAACTTTAATCACCTGAATCCCTAATCTGCAAAGAACCACAATTGTGTCCAGGATCCTAGATCAAACACACAAGGAGCCTGTGCAACTGTTGCTTGCCAACTGACAGCCTT
The DNA here is from genome assembly GCA_014839935.2 of Entomophthora muscae. Lineage (NCBI taxonomy): Eukaryota > Fungi > Entomophthoromycota > Entomophthoromycetes > Entomophthorales > Entomophthoraceae > Entomophthora > Entomophthora muscae. The sequence continues at coordinate 309,902 of QTSX02003556.1, forward strand.
ACCCATGTAGTTGTCTTGGGGCCAGGTTTTGGGGCATGGTTGTATATTGGGAGCTGAACAAGTGGCGTCCCTCTACCCTTTCAGAACTTTCAGTGATTTCAATTTACCTGAAGCCAATCCTCAAGTTTTCTCCTTATACACTGCTGCTCACTTCCCATAACTGTCTCCCATCCAGCAAAAAGATGTGTTGGAACTGCTCAACCAGTTTAGTTATATCTTTACCTCTGGACCTACAGACTATGCTGTAGCTAAAAGAATCATCCATCAGTTTGATACAGGTGATGCTCCATCTTTTGTGCCAAGCCTTACTACTGTAGTAGAGTAGAGGATGCCCAGGTTTCTAAATGGCTTAAACAACTCTTAGATGCTGGAATCTTGGCTCACTATCAAAGTCCTTGGGCCTCACCTTTACTAATCCTCAAGAAAAAGGACAAGTGACATCAATTTATGATAAACTACCATTGCCTGAACATGCTCACTAAGAAAGACTCATACCCCTTGCCCAAATTCAATGATTCTCTCAGACAGCTGGGTGAGTCCAAGTTTTTTTTGGCTATGGATCTAGCTTCTGGGTACTGGCAAGTTGACTTATCACAGGAGATCAAGAAAAGGCTGCTCTCATCACTCTGAAGGGCTTTATAACCTAATTAGATGCCCCAAGGACTCTGCAATGCCCTGGCTATGTTTCAAAGGGCTATGGATTCCATTCTACAAGATCTAAAGCTCTCTTGTGTCCTCAAATACTTGATGACATCACTGTATTCAGCTCTACCTTTACCAACCACTTAGAACAACTCAAGGCTGTCTTCATCAAGATTTGCAAAGCTGGCTTAAAACTCAAACCCTCCAAGTCCTCCTTCTTTAAAGAGCAACTCAAATTCTTAGGTCATGAGGTTGCTCAAACTGGAATACACCCATTGAATAATAAGGTGGAAGCCATTGACAAGATGCTACCTCCCACAAATCTCCAGGATGACCAAGTATTTCTTGGTATGATGGGCTACTACCGACAGTTCATACCTGACTTTGCTGAATTGAGTGAACCCCTTGCCCAGCTCCTTTGCAACGTCCCCTTTGAGTGGACTGACATCCAGCAACAAGCATTCAAAGCTTTGAAGGCCAAGCTCAAAGAGGATCCTATATTAGTCTACCCTGATTATAATAAAGAGTTCATCATGTATACTGACGCAAGCAGAGTAGCTGTGAGTGCCATCTTAGCCCAGCTTGACAACAAAGGCGTGGATTGAACTATAGCCTATTCTTCATGGGTCCTTAATAAACACAAGAAGAACTATAGCGTCACTGGAAGGAATGTCTAGCAGTGTTGCATGCAGTAAAGCAAATCAGGCACTACATTTACAGAACCCACTTCACTGTAGAGCTGATCACTCCTCCCTTAAGTGGCTGCAACAACTAAAGAAAACTGAAGGTCAATTAGCACGTTGGGCCCTGCACCTGCAAAGATACGGCTTCACTGTGGTACATTGTCCTGGTGTGCAACATCAGAACACCGACAGTTTGTCAAGGATGCATATACTAGCTTATCACTCCACAGACGCTGATTGCCTATATGAATTAATAGGGTACCCTAACTCCTGGATCACTGATCCTGAAGACATCCTATTGGCTCTACAGACCTTTCCAAGGACACTGTGATTTGAGATAGACAACTCTTAAAGAAAGTCAACAAATCCTATCTACCCTACGTTTTTACTAGTATGAGAATAGCCATTATCCTCCAAGCCCACATTGTACTGTACATGGGGGTATAGCAAAAACTCATGACTGGTTTTGCAAGAACTTCTACTGGGAAAACATGAGCCTTTTAATTCCTGATATCCTTGTCTCCTATCATTTGTGCCAACTCCAACGCCCTTGCCCTTCCCAACATCAATTCAAACTCATCCCCCCTAGACATGCCTTCCACAATCTGAGTATTGATGCTTTTGGTCCTCTCCCTTGTTCTAGGTCTGGGTGTCAATTTATCTTAGTCACTGTAGACCATTTTAGCAAATAGGTTGAAGCCAGAGCTACAAAAGATATAACTGCCAAGACAACCGCTAATTTCTTACTGCAAGATATCTTCTACCAAAATGGCTGCCCTCAAGTCCTGCTTTCTGACAATGGCACCAACTTCAATGCTTGCCTCATCATGTCCATTGTAGCGGCTATGGGTACCCATCAATCTTTCTCTGCACCGTATAACCCTTCAACTAATGGAACTGTTGAATGAGCCAATTTCTCCCTGATGTCCATAATGAGGAAACTCACGCTCTCTGATGCTGCCAATTGGGATATGTTCCTCCCTGCTGCTCTCTTTTCTTATCAACTCAGCAGGCACCAAGTGACTGGCCAATCTCCTTTTGCCATGCTGTATGGGCGTGAAGCCACATCCCCCTCAATCTTGAGACCCCCTTTGATCAAAGTTGATGTGTCTGCCAATCCTGAGGCCCATGTCAAAGACTTAACTAATTGTGTCATTGGCATCCAAGCAACAGCATATTCCACTTTCTACAAGGTTAAGGTTTTAGAGCTCTCCCCGTACAATGCTTCTAGAGCCCCCTCCCTGAGTATCAAATAGGCAACCTGTTCTCTACTATTAGAATTGTACAGGAGGTAGAGTCCATAAGCTATACTCCCTCTGGTTTGGGCCCTGTGAAGTCACCCTTAAGAAGGGTGTTGAGTATACTGTGAAACTGCTGTTCTCTGGACGTCCTTTTGCCCAAGTCCATTCCAAATTCCTCCGCAAATATCAACTCCCTGTGTCCAATCTTGAGGGGGGGGTAATTTTGGTGTTTGCGCCATTAATGATATTTCAACATGGCCTTAGAATGGTGTTATATGCAAAGATTTGGTTGGTTTTGCTTTTGACTTTGGAAATTCCTTGCCTTCTGTAAAAGGGTCTGTTTCAATATCCACCACATTCAGGAATACCATACCTTCTCTTGTCTGATCCTGGTATGACCTCACTCCAACATGACCTCCTCTACCACTCTGTCTACCTATTGAGTGATCACTGTCCTTTGTCTACTATTTAAGTAGAATAATTCTCCTAATAAAGACAAGTTTATCCACATTTATGTTGGCTTTAATATTCTTCAAGCTTTTTTCTTTCCATTTTGCCAAAAAGAAGCCCTCATTTTGTATTCCAGAAAATTAAGGTAAATGCCCTTAATTTTGCCCTGAAGGCTAACCCAAGGCTATCTTCAAACCTCAAATATTTCTTTATAAAGATTTCCTGTTGTGACCTCCTGGATGTTGTCCCCAGGAGTAGAACACTACAGTCACGTTGGGGGAGGGGGGGGGTCCATAAAAATTTGGGTTTAGCACCAGTTATGGCAGACAGAGGTGCAGCCAGGACGCTACAGTTGAGTATGAATCATTATACATAGGCAACCATTCTAGGAACATACAGAGTTCTGACTTGTCTTAGGCGGTAGCATTTTGCAAATGGTCTGGATTTTCTGGCTGTCAGGTTTAATTCACTCTTCAAAACTATGTGTCCCAAGAAGGGCAGCTGCTCACAAAAAAATTGGCGTCTGGAGGGCTTGGCTAGCAGCTTATGTTGCACTAGGGTGGCAAAGACTGCCTCCAGGTCTTTGTGGTGTTGTTCTACCAAGGGGCTATAGAAGATAATGCCATCCAAATAAACCAAGGTGTGCTTTAAAATGTGTGGGGCAAACTCCTTGTTCATGAAGGTCACAAAGGTTTACGGGGTGTTTGTCATACCAAAGTTTAGTACTGCAGACTCATATGAACTGTATTTAGTGAAGAATGCTGTTTTGGGTATATATTCCTTCTTTATACAGATCTGGTTGTAGCCAGCGGTTAGGTTGATCTTTTAGAGAAGACTGTGGCGCCACCCAAGGCATTGAAGAGGTTGTCAGTGAGTGGTAGTGGGTAATAATTTTTTATAGTAGCTTTTTTTAGGGCTCAATAGTCTGTGACTAGGCGTAGGGTACCATCTTTCTTGGCCACAAAGAATACAGAAGCACCAAAGAGAGACTGTGAGGGGTGGATAAGTCCTGTTTCCAATTCCTCCTTGAGGAGGGCACATATGTGTTGTCCTCTGTTTTGTTTGGCTCCTGGGGTTGTCATCCAGAAGGACACGGCAGGAAATTTTTAACAAAAGATTTGAGGTTTGAAGCTAGCCTTGGGTTAGCCTTCAGGGCAAAATTAAGGACATGTACCTTAATTTTCTGGAATACAAAATGAGGGCTTCTTTTTGGCAAAATGGAAAGAAAAAAGCTTGAAGAATATTAAAGCCAACATAAATGTGGATAAACTTGTCTTTATTAGGAGAATTATTCTACTTAAATAGTAGACAAAGGACAGTGATCACTCAATAGGTAGACAGAGTGGTAGAGGAGGTCATGTTGGAGTGAGGTCATACCAGGATCAGACAAGAGAAGGTATGGTATTCCTGAATGTGGTGGATATTGAAACAGACCCTTTTACAGAAGGCAAGGAATTTCCAAAGTCAAAAGCAAAACCAACCAAATCTTTGCATATAACACCATTCTAAGGCCATGTTGAAATATCATTAATGGCGCAAACACCAAAATTACCCCCCCCCTCAAGATTGGACACAGGGAGTTGATATTTGCGGAGGAATTTGGAATGGACTTGGGCAAAAGGACGTCCAGAGAACAGCAGTTTCACAGTATACTCAACACCCTTCTTAAGGGTGACTTCACAGGGCCCAAACCAGAGGGAGTATAGCTTATGGACTCTACCTCCTGTACAATTCTAATAGTAGAGAACAGGTTGCCTATTTGATACTCAGGGAGGGGGCTCTAGAAGCATTGTACGGGGAGAGCTCTAAAACCTTAACCTTGTAGAAAGTGGAATATGCTGTTGCTTGGATGCCAATGACACAATTAGTTAAGTCTTTGACATGGGCCTCAGGATTGGCAGACACATCAACTTTGATCAAAGGGGGTCTCAAGATTGAGGGGGATGTGGCTTCACGCCCATACAGCATGGCAAAAGGAGATTGGCCAGTCACTTGGTGCCTGCTGAGTTGATAAGAAAAGAGAGCAGCAGGGAGGAACATATCCCAATTGGCAGCATCAGAGAGCGTGAGTTTCCTCATTATGGACATCAGGGAGAAATTGGCTCATTCAACAGTTCCATTAGTTGAAGGGTTATACGGTGCAGAGAAAGATTGATGGGTACCCATAGCCGCTACAATGGACATGATGAGGCAAGCATTGAAGTTGGTGCCATTGTCAGAAAGCAGGACTTGAGGGCAGCCATTTTGGTAGAAGATATCTTGCAGTAAGAAATTAGCGGTTGTCTTGGCAGTTATATCTTTTGTAGCTCTGGCTTCAACCTATTTGCTAAAATGGTCTACAGTGACTAAGATAAATTGACACCCAGACCTAGAACAAGGGAGAGGACCAAAAGCATCAATACTCAGATTGTGGAAGGCATGTCTAGGGGGGATGAGTTTGAATTGATGTTGGGAAGGGCAAGGGCGTTGGAGTTGGCACAAATGATAGGAGACAAGGATATCAGGAATTAAAAGGCTCATGTTTTCCCAGTAGAAGTTCTTGCAAAACCAGTCATGAGTTTTTGCTATACCCCCATGTACAGTACAATGTGGGCTTGGAGGATAATGGCTATTCTCATACTAGTAAAAACGTAGGGTAGATAGGATTTGTTGACTTTCTTTAAGAGTTGTCTATCTCAAATCACAGTGTCCTTGGAAAGGTCTGTAGAGCCAATAGGATGTCTTCAGGATCAGTGATCCAGGAGTTAGGGTACCCTATTAATTCATATAGGCAATCAGCGTCTGTGGAGTGATAAGCTAGTATATGCATCCTTGACAAACTGTCGGTGTTCTGATGTTGCACACCAGGACAATGTACCACAGTGAAGCCGTATCTTTGCAGGTGCAGGGCCCAACGTGCTAATTGACCTTCAGTTTTCTTTAGTTGTTGCAGCCACTTAAGGGAGGAGTGATCAGCTCTACAGTGAAGTGGGTTCTGTAAATGTAGTGCCTGATTTGCTTTACTGCATGCAACACTGCTAGACATTCCTTCCAGTGACGCTATAGTTCTTCTTGTGTTTATTAAGGACCCATGAAGAATAGGCTATAGTTCAATCCACGCCTTTGTTGTCAAGCTGGGCTAAGATGGCACTCACAGCTACTCTGCTTGCGTCAGTATACATGATGAACTCTTTATTATAATCAGGGTAGACTAATATAGGATCCTCTTTGAGCTTGGCCTTCAAAGCTTTGAATGCTTGTTGCTGGATGTCAGTCCACTCAAAGGGGACGTTGCAAAGGAGCTGGGCAAGGGGTTCACTCAATTCAGCAAAGTCAGGTATGAACTGTCGGTAGTAGCCCATCATACCAAGAAATACTTGGTCATCCTGGAGATTTGTGGGAGGTAGCATCTTGTCAATGGCTTCCACCTTATTATTCAATGGGTGTATTCCAGTTTGAGCAACCTCATGACCTAAGAATTTGAGTTGCTCTTTAAAGAAGGAGGACTTGGAGGGTTTGAGTTTTAAGCCAGCTTTGCAAATCTTGATGAAGACAGCCTTGAGTTGTTCTAAGTGGTTGGTAAAGGTAGAGCTGAATACAGTGATGTCATCAAGTATTTGAGGACACAAGAGAGCTTTAGATCTTGTAGAATGGAATCCATAGCCCTTTGAAACATAGCCAGGGCATTGCAGAGTCCTTGGGGCATCTAATTAGGTTATAAAGCCCTTCAGAGTGATGAGAGCAGCCTTTTCTTGATCTCCTGTGATAAGTCAACTTGCCAGTACCCAGAAGCTAGATCCATAGCCAAAAAAAACTTGGACTCACCCAGCTGTCTGAGAGAATCATTGAATTTGGGCAAGGGGTATGAGTCTTTCTTAGTGAGCATGTTCAGGCAATGGTAGTTTATCATAAATTGATGTCACTTGTCCTTTTTCTTGAGGATTAGTAAAGGTGAGGCCCAAGGACTTTGATAGTGAGCCAAGATTCCAGCATCTAAGAGTTGTTTAAGCTCCTTAGAAACCTGGACATCCTATACTCTACTACAGCAGTAAGGCTTGGCACAAAAAGATGGAGCATAACCAGTATCAATCTGATGGATGTCCCCTTTAGCTACAGCATAGTCTGTAGGTCCAGAGGTAAAGATATAACTAAACTGGTTAAGCAGTTCCACCACTTCTTTTTTCTGGACGGGAGACAGTTGTGGAAAGTCAGCAGCAGTGAATAAGGAGAGAATTTGATGATTGTCTTCAGGTAAATTGAATTCACTGAAAGTTCTGAAAGGGTAGAGGGACGCCACTTGTTCAGCTCCCAATATACAACAATGCCCTACAGCCTGGCCCCAAGACACCTGCATGGGTAGGGCTTAATGTTAGCAAGCAACAGTTGCACAGGCTCCTTGTGAGTTCAATCTAGGATTCCTGGACACAATTGAGGTTCTTTCTGGCTTAGGGATTTGTGTGAGTAGAGTTCCAGGAATGAATTTTAGGCTAGTTCATAAGAAATATGGGAGTTTATAACCACTTGGGAGCCTGGAGGGATGATGATAGCCTCAGGGGCAAGAAAAGGCACACCTTCCTCTGCAGGACAGGAAGGAGGAGGGGTGCAAATGTCTGAGGAAGGAGTCCTATACTTGAGAGAGAAGATACCTGAGGGTACTCAAGCACGCAAGTCTTTTTGACATTTTCTGGGAAGCCATGGAGGTTCTTCAAAAATTAAAGGAACCTCATATCCCAAGAGCAATAGGTATCCATCTCACAGGTTTACAATCCTGTTATATTCACAGAGGAATTGTATACCAACCAAGAGGTTGTAGCTTTTGTTCTCAAGGACAACTGCAGGAGATACAATCAGGAGTTTCCCAAACCTCATGGGTAGAGCAGAGTAGGCACCAATGGCTTGAGTCTATGCCATGCCAGCTGTTTCATACAACTGAGTGTAGTTGAGTTCAGGAGCCAATTTAAGCTTCTTCATTAGCTTGGATTATACTAAGTTGACTAGAGAACTCGTGTCCAGAATGGCTTTGACTTTAACCTTTTGAAATTGATACTTCCATATGGGTTGTATCTTTCCCAACGGGGGTCAGACGGCCAACAAATCCTGTGCAGCCTCTAGCTTTTTTCCCATTTAGCTAACATGCATTTTAAGGCAGGAATCTCCTTATACACAATCAGCAATGGGAGAGATACAGTCACATTTTGAAAGAGAGCTTCAGCTAGCTCATCAGCTTCTTCAGAAGAGTCTACCAAGACAGGAGGTCAATGGGCCTGGGCTAAATAATGGCAAGCTACTTGGCCTTGGCTTCACTTGAAGGTGCACAAGAAGTAGTGGTGGTTTTCCCTGAGCAAAGCTTGTAAGGGCAGACACAGTTTTCAGAACAGCCAACACAGAGTAGCCATAACTATCAGATTCTTCAATATCAGAATCTTCAGGTTCAGAATCACTGGAGAGATTGTGGAATAGGTGAAGAATAGTTGGGCCAGAGGAAGGGGGAGATTCCTCATCAAAAGGAGGATCAGGAGGAGATGGGTCAGCAGAGAGCGTCTCTGCCTCTAAGCTGACCTCTCTTTTCACGCCTGTTCCTTAGAGTCACAACCTTCCACCCGGGGATTAGTGCAGGTACGTTAGTGGTGCTCTATCTGGCTTCAGTTATGACAACATTGCCTCTTAGCCTGTCCACCTGAACCCAGAGCCATAATATGCGGTGTACAAGAGGTGGTCCTGGCATTACTGGATTTATTTTCACGTACCACAGTACCCCCATGGGTCAAGTGCATGTCTTATAAGAGTGTCTTAATATCCCTCATGGAGTTGAGTGAAGCTTTGTTTGCCTTAAAGTGTAGGCATAGAATCTGGCTCACCTTTAAAGCGTTTGAACATTCTGTGTAAGTGCCAAGAATATTCCTGACATAAACTAAAATACTGACTGAAAGGAATATATGGGGGAAATAGCTGAGGCCCCAATTTCAGGGGCAAAATTTGATATAGAATTCCCCCCTTATTATGGGAAAAAAAATTTGGGGAAAAATTGGATCTTGGTGGGCGCCAAACTAATTTATCATCTGGGCAGGCGCCTGCTGCCACCACATAGATGCCCGCCACGCCCGCCAGCACCCAGCCAGCCACCTGCAAGCCCTCTGCCAGCTGCCTGCCTGCCCCCACCTGCTTGCTTGCCTCTGCCAGCCGCCAGCCCAGGCCCTGCTGCCCACCTGCTTGCCTGCTTAGCCGCCAGCGCGCCCGCCGCCTGCCCCCAGCCCACCTGCTTGCTCCCTGGGTCCTAGCCAGATGCCTGCCACCCACCCAGGTCCCAGGCCCACCCTGCAATAATCAAAAATCCCCCTGGGGTACAGCCAATCAAATAAGTCCCTGAAAACAGGGGAAAGTTCAGAAAACAAAATTCCCCCTCCAGAAGAGGGCAGGAATAATAATGCAGATTTTAAAAATAAGTTTGCCACCAACCAATTAGGTGCTAAGTTACAGGCCATATGGGCAAGGCCAAACTCCATCCAAAACAATATTCTTGACACCAAAATATCTTCTGAAAAGGAATTGACTCACATCCCTCACCTAGCACCAGGGCAACAGAAAATTATTGGTTCACCTCAAGAATTTCTCAACCAGCCACAGATAGCAGGAGAACAGGAATTTGACCATCTTCCCAATTCTCAATCACACTGTCCAAAATTTTGGGCTCTCCAATCCCTTGTTTTCATTCCCACTTGCAAATCTTTGCACAAGGGAGAGGACTATAAATTAAGGATCCCACCTCAGTAATAGCTTGTGCTATTATTGAGATTGATACCCTCAATAAAAGGGAAATTCAACTTACAACTAAAAGTTAACTTACTAATTAGCCCCTGCCAACCCTCCAATCCAGGGAAGATGAACCATCTCATCTTCTCAGCTGTGCTCACAGCTTGCCTTGGGATTGGAGGCTACTGACAAGGGTCAGAGTTCTTTGGGCCCTCCCCAGATGGACTAGGTTATGACCCTGCTACAGCCCTGGTCAACTGAACTCCTCCCAGACTGGATCCTGGCCTCCCCTGGTGTCTCCCCATTCTACACTCTCTATTGCAATGTACACATCCATGTACTACATTTTAACCTACTTTGCCAGGAACTTTGGAAGATACAACGTACATGCAAAGATCTTATGCTGGCTAATGACTATGTACCCTATTTTTACCGCTTTGACTGGGTTCCAGTTCACCAACCTGTTGCCTTACATACTGCAAGTGTTACCTACTGTAACGGGGTATTACAGTAAGCTTCCCAGGGAGTTAACTGTTTGCTGTTAATTAACTGTTGATCTTCAATATAGAAGCAATCAGCAAACTTGGCCAGGGTTTCCTTAGGCTTAAAAGCAATGTACATATATGCATCTTTCTTGAATTCCAAGCTGAGATCTCCTCCAAACTCCTCAATAAGGAGGTGCTTCATGTCCTCTCAAGTGACAATGAAGGGGAGTTTGGGGACCACCATTTCTTGGCACGTAGGGTGAAGACAGGTAAGAATATATTCCTTTTTGAGCTTGTCAGTAGCCCTACGTATTACAGTATCATAGATTGTTAAAAAGGCAGCAATGGTAGGGGTTTTAGAGTCAAATATCTTCTTGAAGGTTGGTTTGTAGTTTGGGTCAATGAACAAGGAAGTGGATTGGCTGTTGTCACCAGGGTTGAGAGCATTGATGTGAGAATTGCCCTAAAACTTGGATTCAGCAGCAGGTTGTCTAGCCCAGAGAAGTTGAAGGCTCTCTTCTAGGGTATCTAGTGTAGAGCTATTCTGTCCACTGATATCTCAGGTGGTAATAGCAGCAGCTCCAAATTCTTTGATTTTGATCTGTTGTACTTCCAACGTGCCAGTAACCCCATTGATACAAGTAGTGAGAGAAGTTGTTTGAGCAACCAGAGGGTTAACTTGTCCATTTGTTGTCTCTGGGAGCCAGGAGAGGTTTTACACCTTGTGTTCAAAAGCATCTTGCCAATCTGCCACATCACTAGTTACTTCTGCTAAATGGTCCAAGGCAAGAGCACAGTTGACATGGGGTTGGCCTTCCAATCCAGGGCAACACCTATGATCAAGGTGGGTAGGAGTACCAGAGAATTCAGTCTCCCTTTTGCCATCAGACTCAGATCCTGAGTCACCAGGGTCAGAGAGACGTTGTCTCAAGTACTCAATCTTGCCTTGCAAAGTAGCTACTTGGTCAGTTAGCATGCCAATGCAAGGATCAGGGTTAGGTTCAACAGGCAGAGGATGTGGGGCAAAAGCTTGACGTCAAGTAGTGGCTTTGAGTTTGGTTATTGCTTCCTATACCCTAGCTTCAAAGGAAGACAGGATATCAAGCAAAGGAGCTGGCAGAGTCACTTTAATAGAGGTCATCCTATCATTGACATAGATTTGAATTTGACTCAGAGTGTTTCCCAAAGCAGCCTTGTCCAAGCCATACTGTAAGTGCAGATGTTGGCCCCACGTATTGACGTGGGTCCCAACCAACTCAAGTTGGGTATTAACCTGTTCTTAAAACTGATTGAGTTCAGCAACTATTGTCTTGTTATCTTGACAATATTTTAGGAGGGTCAACTCTATCTGGCTACTACAGTTAGCTTGGTGGTCATCCAGTTCACAAAGTTGATCCTTAATATACCCAGGGAGCGAGGAGCAAAGGGAGTTTAGAGACAAATTGAGATGCTTTTGTGAAGCTAGAAAGTTGCGCTGATTATATGAAATGCAAGCAAATAGACTATGGGACCATTCTTGATAGGCCATATTCTTATCATGATTTTTAGAATCAGTGGTGGGTATGGCAGTCAAGAGCTGGTTTTGAGATTGATTAAAATTGATGATGGACCAACACAGGTTGGATAAATTAGTTAACTAACACACCAATAGTCTCCATCAATTCCATCAGTGTGGGGGGAAGACTAAAATCCAAGAGGAAGAAATATAGCTCTTTGGAATTATACCCAGGACAGAGACCAGGGAAATTGTGCATTGCCACAGTGCCTGTGTGGAGGAGAGAGCAGGCAGCAGCACAATCTTGCTTGTAGTTGAGTGAGAAAGCTGGAAGGGGGCCCAAGAGGGCCCAGGTGACAGCATATTACCATGGGAGTTGAGGGGGCATTGGTGATATCTTCTTCTAGAGGGGGACTATAAACTTTAGGCTGCTTGAGTACTTCAGAAAAAAAGGGGAAAGAACCAGAGAATGTACACTTAACAGGGTAACCAAGGGGCTTGCAGTTCCTGTAGTGAGCACCATTTTGTTGTGTTTGGCTCCTGGGGACAACATCCAGGAGGAAAAAGTGGAAAATTTTTATAACAAAAGATTTGAGGTTCAAAGCTAGCCTTGGGTTAGTGTTCAGGGCAAAATTAAGGGTATATACCTTAATTTCCTGGAATACAAGATGAGGTCTTCCTTTTGGCAAAAAGGAAAGGAAAAAGCTTGAAGAATTTAAAGCCAACATAAATGTGGATAAACTTGTCTTTATTAGGAGAATTGATTCTACTTAAATAGTAGACAAAGGACGGTGATCACTCAATAGGTAGACAGAGTGACAGAGGAGGTCATGTTGGGGTGAGGTCATACCAGGATCAGACAAGAGAAGGTATAGTATTCTGGAATGGGGGATTTTGGTACAGCCCATTTACAGAAGGCAAGGAATTCCCAAACTCAAAAGCAAAACCAACCAAATCTTTGTTTATATCATTATTTGAAGGCCATACCAAAATAGCATTTTGGCGCAATTTCCAACACTTATTATCTGGCAATTTCTGTTAAATAGGTGGTGTCTTGTCTCAACTTGATGAAAACAGCCATGAACACCCTGTTGGTTACTCTTCCAGAATCCTGAACTGACATGAGCATAACTACACAGTGACAGAAAGAGAGTGTTTGGCAGTAATCTACTCTTATCAGCAGTTTATAGTATATTTATATGGTGTACACTTTACTGTGGTAGCTAACCATGCCTCTCTTAAGTGGCTCAAACCCCTGAAGGACCCTGAGGAAAATATTTCCCAATGGGCTATCAAGCTTCAGGCTTTTGACTATGAAATAGTGCATTGTGCTGGTGCTGTTCACCAGAATGCAGATTGTCTCTCAAGACTGCCAACAATTGCCCTTTTGTCCTCCATTGCTGATGAGCTTTATAAAAAATTACTGTTTGACTAATCTTTGTGGGGAAGTAGCCCACTAAAATTAAAAAAAAACCTGAACTAACTCTCTGTGGATACAAAATTCAAGTTTGGTCAACTCTTCAAAAAGTACAAAGACTCATGGCTATCCTATGTTTGGCCCTCCTTACACCTGGGCACGGTAGTTGCCGCCCACAAAGTAACAGTGCATGTAGGTGTGCACAAAACTCTTGCCCAGCTATAGCAACAATGCTATTGGGAAGAAATATCCTCTGATGTTGCTGAAACCTTGGCTTTCTGCCATGATTTTAACATTGAGCGTCCTAAGGCTGCTAGGTTCCAACATAAACCCATCCAATCTGGTTTTTCTTTCCATACTATTACCATTGATTTAGTTGGACCTCTTCCTATCACCAAAGGGAAGAATAAGTACATCCTGGTAGCTGTAGATCAACTTACTAAGTGGGTTAAAGCTAAAGCAGTCCTCAACTAATCAGTGCTTACCCCTGCTACATTAATCCTAGAACAAATAGTCTATAGACATAGATGTCCACAAATGCTCCTAACAGACAATGGCACCAACTTCACCAGCCACATGAACCCCATATTGAACCAACATATGATAATCAGAGGAACCTTGTATAAACCATACCATCCTCAAACTAATGGAATGGTTGAGAGAAAAAATGGAAGTTTGTTCCAGATACTCAGGAAACTAGCACACCAACATGAGTCTGAATAGGACTCATACCTGGCTGAATCCAACTTTGCTTATAATGTTGGCTTTCATAGAGCAACAGGGAAATTCATTTTCAACTCCTTTATGGTTGCCAGCCTGGGTTACCTCCCTATCTGTACTCCTTGGTGAAGCCCACCCCTGCTGTCACCCCAGATGCCTACCTCCATAAACTGGCCCAGACCTTAATCAGAATATAGGCTGAATCCTATACTGTCAACCTAAGCACTAAGCAAAAGGACGTAGAGCATGCCCATTCTAAACGCCCTTCCCTCCCTAGCTATCATATTGGAGACCTAGTCTACTTCTATAGCAACAGAGGCTATGGGCATGAAAGCAAACTTGCCTCCCTATGAAAATTACCTGTTAAGATCATCCAGAAAGTAGTTCCTAGCAGTTATACACTGAAATAACCTACCACTGGACAGCTGGTCACTAAATTCCATGTGTAATGCATATGTATGACTCCTAGCAATCAGGAGTAATTCCCCTTTAGGACAACAATTTGAAAAAAAAAGACTAATAAAAATTCCATGAGTTGTTGTCCACATTGCAGAGAGAAAGTAATAAGGTAATATATAAAATAAAAATGCTTTATTGGAATTTGCAGTGCTTAGAAATCACTGCCTTCAAGTGACAAATCATTGTAAGAAGAACCATACATGCTATCATGTACATTCAGCATAGTCCTCCTTGAAGTGCCACAGACAGAAGATAGGATAATCAGGATATTTTTCCTGTTGTGAATACCACCATTCACCATGTTTTGGTTTTGCCTTTAATGGGTGATTTGAGGACAAATCTCTCTATTTGTTTTTGCCCCTCAAAATGAGTCTGTATCTGAACTGGGAATTACAATTGTTTGGTTTCCTGACTCTGCAGCAACTCACTTGCCCCACTCATGCTTGTGGCAAGTGATCCTACTGTCCTGGTACTGTTTTTTGGTATTGCTTACCATTATATATTCTATTTTATTTTCACCAATAAAATTTAAGTTCTATTTACATCTTTATCTTTGTGTCTCCCAGTACTTTGGCGCCTCTCTAGCCACATCTATTAGATATCATTCAATCAGGGCAACAAGGGAATTGCATAGCCTTCCCTGCCATTATAACCAAAACTTAGTACAAATCCAATACTAAGGTTAGGATTCCCTGTTGTGTGTCTGTGCCACGCCTCAGAACACAACAAAAACGGTGCTCATTACAGGGGCTGTAAGCCCCTTGGTTACATCTTTTGTAACCACGTTTTCAGGTCTCTTGCCTCCTTCTATACAAGAGCCAACTTCACCTGAAACCACTGGTCCTCCTATTAAAGAAGACATTACAGACCCACCTATTGTCCCTACTGTGCTGAACCTTGGGAATGGTTCCTTTCTAGTGGCCTACCCTTTGGGTATCACTGAATTGGAACAAGTCACAGCAGTAGCTCTTGGGATAGCCTGTGAAGGAGCCATCCCTTGCCTCCAATTACAGTTTTCTCAAGCGGAATACTATGAATTAATTGTGGCTCCGCAATTTTCACAGCATCTCCTCTCAGCAGCTGGCTCTGATAAGCACCTATTGTCATCCTTTGTAAAACCTGCCTTAGCTCACCATCAAATGGTGTTAGGGCTCCATGTTCAAGAGATTTGTCCCTACAAGCAGCTGTCACTCATCACTGGGACCAGTTTGCTACCTATCAACAGTGGATTCACTCCCTGGTTTCCTTGGTATCAGAAAATCAGCTCCACTCTGTCACCTCCCAAACCTGCTTGGTTAATTCCATCAAAAAAATGCGCCAGTCCATCCCCAAATATGTCAGGGAGAATCTACATGAGTTTTACCAGTTGGAACAACCCTGGCAAACCCAAGTAGATTCCACCCTAAACGCCTATCTCACCAATTTTGAACAAATTGTGTAGTAGCTCAATAGTTCAGTGCTTACTCCTTTGATAAACTGCAACAAGTAGCAGACCTTGCTGCTAAAGGCCTTTGCAAGCTCAGTGAAGAATTTGATCAAGAGAGGGTTGTCACTGCTGCTGTCATTACCAAGCTCCAGACTCAAGTGAATGAGTTGGCTACATCCAAGCCAGATGTCCCCCCCTTCTTTTCCATCTGACAATCTAATGGATAGAGAACAGAAACTATGGGATGCCATTGGAGAGCTACAAGTGTCTACCTGTAGTTGAGTTTGACCTACTGAGGCTCCTCAGCCAGATCCTCAAGTGCTTGCTTTGACAACTCAAGTTACTGAGCTACAACAAGAAATTGCTACCCTATGCAAAATGGTGGCAACTGTTGCTAGTCCAGTTAGGATTATCAATGAAGATGGCTGCTGCCCTGGCCTTCCAGGAGCCCCCCAAATTCAATGTGCTAAAGAGTTAATTGATCTAGCTAATGAGGTGGACCATTTGAAATGGGATCACTCCAAACTTGACAGGGACATTGTTGTGTTCTGAGGCGCAGCAAAGACACATAATGGGGAATAATAACCTTAGGATTGGATTTATACTAAGTCTTGGTTAGATGGCAGGAAAGGCTATGTGATTGCCTTGTGGCCCTGGAAGAATAATCTCTACTAGTTGTGGCTAGAGAGAGGTGTCAAAGTACTTGGAGACACAAAGACAACAATGAGAATAGAACTTAAATTTTATTGGGTATAAAAATTGGGAATATATACTGTGTAGCTTTACCACAAAACAGTACATGGACGGTAGGATCACTTGTCACAAGCATGAGTGGGGCAAGTGAGTTGCACAGAGTCAGTAAACCAAACTGTTGTGAATACCGCTATTCACCATGTTTCAATTTTGCCTTTGGTGGGCCATTTCAAAGACAAATCTCTTGCTTTTGCTTTTGCCTCTCAAAATGAGTTGATGGCTGAATCAGGAAATAAAATTGTTTGGTTTCTTAACTCTGCACATCTCACTTGTCCCACTAATGCTTGTGGCAAGTGATCCTACTGTCCTGGTCTTGTTTTGTGGTATTCCTAACCACTATATATTCCATTTTGTATTCATCAATAAAATCCAAGTTATATTCACAGTTTTTTCTTTGTGTCTTCAGTACTTCAGCGCCTCTCTCTAGCCACAACTAGTAGAGATTATTCTTCCAGGGCTGCAAGGTAATTGCATAGCCTTCCCTGTCATCTAACCAAGACTTAATGCAAATCCAATCCTAAGGTTAGGATTCCCTGTTTGTGTATCTGTGCTGCACCTCAGAATACAACAATTGTGATGGACTATTGCCAATTGAACTCCTTAACCGAGAAGGACTCTTACCCCTTGCTGCATATTGATGATGCTCTCTGCCGTCTTGGAGGCTCTAAGTTTTTCTCTGCAATGGATCTGGCATCTAGATACTGGCAAGTTGACCTGTTGCCCAAGGATTGCCAAAAAGCTGTGCTCATTACCTCTGAAGGGCTTTTTGAGCCTACTCACATGCTGCAGGGACTCTGCAACACCCTGGCCACCTTCCAAAGGGCCATGGACTCCATCCTCTGTGACTTGAAGTTGTCGTGCATCCTAGTATACTTGGATGATATAACAGTTTTCAGTGCTACCTTCACCAACCACCTGGCTCATCTCAAAGAGGTGCTCCTAAAGATTTGGGAGGCTGGCCTTAAACTAAAACCTTCCAAGTGCGCCTTCTTTAAAGAGTGTCTTGAATTCTTGGGCTGTGAAGTAACCCATACCAGGATTTGCCCAATGACTAAGAAGGTTGAAGCTATCAACAAAATGCTCCTGCCCACCAACCTACAAAAGGTACAAGTCTTTCTAGGGTTGATGGGCTACTATAGACAGTTTATCCCTGACTTTGCCAATACTAGTGAACCTCTAGTCCAGCTGTTATGTTATGTCCCTTTTGAATGGACCGCCAGTCAGCAGCAAGCCTTTGAGACCCTTAAGCACAAACTCAAAGAGGCGCTAATCCTAGTGTATCCTGACTATGATAAGGAGTTCATCCTATACACTGACACTAGCAATCTTGCTATTGGGGCTATTCTGGCCCAAATAGACGACAAATGTGTAGATCATCCTGTAGCTTACACTTCTTGTGTCCTAAACAAATATGAGAATAATCACAGTGTTACAGAGAAGGAGTGTCTTACCGTATTGCATGCAGTCAAACAGTTCTGCCACTACGTGTATGGTATCCATTTCACAGTTGTCACTGACCACGCTTTGCTTAAGTGGTTACAACAGCTTAAGGAGCCTGAAGGGCGCCTAGCTAGATGGGCACTACGCCTACAAGGATACAACTTCACTGTGCTCCATTGCCCTGGGATTCAACCCCAGAACGCTGATGGGCTCTCCAGAATGCCTATTCTTGCTTTTCATCCTGCAGAGGCTGAACGGTTATACAAACTAAATGGGTACCCTTATTCTTGGGAAAGTGAGACAGAAGAGGTACAACTGGCCTTGTCCAAGCTATCCAAAGATACTCTCATACGCAACAATCAGCTTTTCAAGAAGGTACAAGACCAGTATCTGCCTTATTTACAACCCAGTCTTTGCCTCTCATTGGTGTTGCAAGCTCATAAAAAAGCTGACATGGAGGCATTGCCAAGACCTTTGACTGGCTTCAAAAGAATTACTTCTGGGAGAACCTTTGCCTGCTGATCCCAGACGTCATAGCTAGCTGCCACAACTGCCAGCTGCAGAGGCCTCAAGCCACTGCCCATGAGTTCAAATTAGTTCCCCGCAACATGCTTTTCATACTGTCAGCATTGATGTGATAGTTACTCTCCCCTGCTCATGTTCTGGGTGTTGCTTTATTCTGATTGCTGTTGATCACTTCAGCAAGTGGGTAGAGGCTTGCCCTACAAAGGACATCACGGCTAAGACAACTGCTGCCTTCCTGTTACAAGATGTTTTCTACCGTCATGGATGTCCTCAAGTGTTGCTCTCAGATAATGGGACTAACTTTAATGCCAAGCTGGTAACCTCTGTTGTCAAAGCTTTGGGATCTCACCAGTCCTTCTCTGCCCCCTACAATCCTTCTACCAATGGGGCGTTTGAGTGTGAAAATTCAAAACTGGTCTCTATCATGAGGAAGCTCACCTACTCTGACGCTGCCAACTGGGACCTATACTTACCTGCCACTCTCTTTGTGTACCGCCTTGGCCAACATTGTGCCACTGGTACTCCCCTTTTGCTATGTTATATGAGCAAGAGGCTACTACCCCATTACTCTTGGTGGCTCCCCTACTTACATCTGATAAGGCCATGAATTCTGACAACCACATCAAGGATCTAGTCAACCGCATAATTGATATACAGGTGTCAAGGATTTCTTCCCTGCCTACTTCAATTATATGGGTAATGCCTTACAATATTCCTAGGAAAACAGAACCAGCAATCAGAGTCTAGACACTTCTTTTCCTTAGACACTATCCCAGACAGGGATCAAGACTGAAACCCTATGGACAAGTCAAATGTTAGTATATACTATCTGTATTATGTTGTATTATCTATTTATATTAGTTTTCTTCATTAAAAGTTGATTTTCAACTTTGATTTTGCTCCAGAAATCTTAAAGAATCATTTAAAGGATGTCACTATACGCTTGAAGCCTGATTGGCTGCCTTAGTTCACTCTGCTGCTCCCAATTCTAAGTACTCTTCACAAGGACATGGCTCTGTACTCTCATTTCCAATGCATTAAGCACTTAACCTGCTTAATTGTTTCTTCTCTTGTTTCTTACTCCTGGCTCATATATTGCAACTATAAGGCTGTACAAGCCATTCAGTTCCAAATCAAGTCAGATATGAAACAGGTATTATTTTAAACATTATCCTCATGAAAATCACTGTCAAATCACCTCCTATAATAAGATCCTCTTGAATAACCCAGCCTCACTCTTTTGGTATTTAAGAAAGTTATTTCTATCATTTTCACTTGTTCCAAAAATTAAGATTTTATCCTACACCTGCTACTCCTTCATCTTCTGATAACATATTTTTGAAGCCATGAGAGGAATTCTTTTCTTATCCTGGTTTCTAGCTTCCTTCTTGCCAGTGGTATCAACCTTGGAAAACCCAACACCTACAACTGACTGGTACAACTCTTCTCCAGATGACGCCCATCAAAAGAAATCCCTCACCCATGGATGGTTCAAATACCCTTCTGGCCACTGGGGATGTAAATTCCAATATGGTTATTTGTTTACTCCACCTCCTACCAAACCTGCTCTGGTTAGACCTTATGCCTCCTTTTACCTCTTGATGTATGTGGTGGGTTACTATCTACTTGGTTGTTTCAGTGCTATGTTTGAAAGATTTGCTTAACTGGGACACCTAGGACACTTTGCAATGATCACAGTTCCTATTGGCTCAGTAATAGCAGGATTGAATTTAGGGGCTTTGATCCACCAGCTAGGGAACTTGTTCCCTGCCAAGTGGGTCCCTGACAACAGGCCATTGCCTACACTTCTGTATACAAGACTAAGATGCTTGAGCTTTCTCCTGATAATGCTGGACGCTCTCCCTTGCCAGAATTTGATGTTGGTGACTATGTACTTTACTACCAGCACAGAGTAGGTAGTTGTGCCCTTAAGTTGGACTTTCTGTGGATCAGCCCTTTAGAGGTGACCTTTAAATGAGGGTCTGAATACACTGTAAAGCTCTTCTCCAGGGGCCGTCCTTTTGCTAGGGTGCACGCAAAGTTCCTTTGTAGATACACCCCCTAAAGCCAATCTAGGGGAGGGCAATGTTGTGAATACCGGTATTCACCATGTTTTGATTTTGTCTTTGGTGGGCCATTTCAAAGTTGAATCTCTTGCTTTTGCTTTTGCCTCTCAAAATGAGTTGATGGCTGAATCAGGAAATAAAATTGTCTGGTTTCTTGACTCTGCACATCTCACTCACCCCACTAATGCTTGTGGCAAGTGATCCTACCGTCCTGGTAGTGTATTGTGGTATTCCTAACCACTATATATTCCGTTTTGTATTCACCAATATAATCTAAGTTCTATTCACATTTTTGTCTTTGTGTCTCCAGTACTTCTGCACCTCTCTCTAGCCACAACTAGTAGAGATTATTCTTTCAGGGACACAAGATAATTGCATAGCCTTCCCTGTAATCTAACCAAGACTTAGTACAAATCCAATCCTAAGGTTAGTATTTCCTGTTGTGTATCTGTGCCGCGCCTCAGAACACAACACAAACAATTGTATTTCCCAGTTCAGATACAGACTCATTTTGAGGGGTAAAAGCAAAAGAGAGAGATTTGTCCTCAAAATAACCCATTGAAGGAAAAATCAAAAACATGGTGAATGGCAGCATTCACAACAGATGTGCAAGAAATGAGTGAATTAATTGACTCAGCAAATGACAGGTTCGCCCCTTGCCTCTCAGTGGGGCCTTCCCTTACCTCCCAACTAGCTTAGCTTTCCACTGTAGTAACAGCACAGGGCCAACACCTAGACATTACTGAGCAACAGACTACCTTAGCTAATAATATGGTTACCCACACTGCTGAGACCTTGACTACTCTTTAGGAAAGTGTTTTTCAGCTGTGGGCCAGACAGCCCCCTCTGAATCTGAAGCAGAATTCTCCCTGCGCATAAATGTCCTCAATAGCAACAATGTTGGTCCAACTCCTAAAGCACATTTCAAGCCTACCTTTAAGAAAGTTTTTGACCCCAAAACATCTACAGTTACAGCTTTCCTAACTATCTACAAAACTGCCATGAGAAAGGCCTTTGATGAGGTTAAAAAGTTACACATTCTGACCTGTCTACACCCAATCTGTCAGGAGGTGGTAGTGCTAGAGCTGCCCACCATCAAGACGTGAGAAGATATGAAACAGCTTCTGTTTTATGAGTTTGGTGATGATCTTAGTTTGGAAGTGAAGAAGGACACCTTCATGCACATTGCCTTCAAATCTAAGGATACTCTAGCTGAATTTGCAGATAGCTTCTATATGGAAGGACAGCAGCGGATAACAAGCAGACAATTGCAGCACATGAAGCTTACATGGCTTGTGCACAAGCCCTCAAGTTAACCAGCTTCTTTTCCTCCACTTTAAGAATCATGAGGACATGATTTCAGCTATGAAGAGCATAAAAACACTGTTGCAAGATACACACCTTATCTATTCTGGAGCGGTTTTGCGTGAGAATTGTACCACCTCTAATTCTGGTTTGTCTTCCTGTGGCCCTTGCATCCTCATGATGAACTCACAAAATCCTCCTAGATGTCAAGGTTGCCATAACTGTGGACAGATAGGTCATCATTCTTGAGTCTGCTCTAATTCTTGGGTTAAAGGGGCTGATCCCAAGAAACAGGCAGGGAAAGAACAGTCAACCTAGAGGCAGAGACACTCTTGGTTGACAATTCTTCCCAGTCTCTTTCAATTACCCCCTCCATAGCCAACTCTGATCCTGCTGACACCAAGGCTCCTCCCATTCTACTGCTGTTCCATAATATCTCTGACAACTCTGACATGGATGATTCAGATGTTGATGATCCTGATGCTTATGGGTATTCAGTTCTTGCCATCCCCAAAACCGGTACAGTCCCCTATAAGTTACGCTCTGGGAAAACTAGAAAACTGCCAAGCCTTTGTCTGAAGCCAAAGAGGTTGTCTTTCATTCATACCTCACTCAATCTAAGAGGTCTCCTGTGCTGGTGGAGTCATCCAAAGAAGCCGCTGAAGTTGCAACGCTGTGTTCAAGAATGTTTCAGTTTTGCTTCCTCTCCAGACTGTCTACAAGGAGTTTCCAGGCTTGAGATGCATGATCAAAAAGTGGTACAAAGAGCTAGCAGAAGCCCAGGACATCCTGGCCTTCTTTCCACCCTTTGGTTGTACTACCACTTATGTGGAAATATCCATTCAAAAGGTGAAAATCAAGGCCATCTTGGACACTGGATCTCCTGTTAATGTTATCTCCTTGAAGCTTGTCAAGAAGCTCATAATTGCCCCCAACCTTAACTATCACCAGTTGTATGGTACAGCTGGGCTATTCAAGACTCGTGTTATATGGGCTTATTCTGCTCTTCCCATGCGGTTTTGTAAGCTACTCTTAGCTGCGCCTGCTGTTGTCTTAGAGAATGAGAGTTACAATCTCCTAGTTGGTACTCATTTCCTTAGGGAATACAATGAGATCATCAACTTAAAGATGGCTAGCTCTCTATCTTAGGGTACAAAGGCCCTCTGATCTTTGAGGAGCCTGTCAAAGTTCTCAGGAAGCACCTCAAAATGTGTGCCTTAGAATATCCACTGGTGTCTTCACGCTAAAGTACCAAACCCACTTGTCTAATATGAAGTGTCCTCCTATAGCCTGTCCTTTGTCTGAGGGGATTCATCTCCTTGAAACTTTTGCTTTGACCATTCCCCCTGGCTCTCAGGCCATCCTGGACTCTCAGATCCCATACAAGCTGCCTGAGTGCATCTTCCTAAAACTATACTCTCCTTCCTCACTAGGCTGCAACAAACCTTACCTCTGCCAAGGAACTCTATATGTCTCTCATAAAGACCCTGTCCAATTGCTGGTAGCCAACCTAACCGCTCTTCCCATACATGTGTCTAGAGGTCAGTTTGTTGGTTATGGCAAGTTGCTGAATGCTCCTGATGTCCTATCCCTACATCCCTTTGGTACGTTCCAGGATTTTAATTTACCTGAAGACAAGCCCCAAGTCCTATCCTTGTTCACTGCGCAAAATTTCCTGTATCTGTCCCTGGTTCAACAGAAGGAGGTGCTTAACTTGCTAGATTGATTTTCAGATATTTTTTTCTAAATATAGCACTGGCTATGGTCTAGCTAGACACGTAATCCACCAGATTGATACTGGTGACGCTCCCCCCTTGTGCGCTACAATATCACTGCAGTTGCGTAGAGGATGCTCAGGTGTCTAAAAAGCTCAAACAGCTATTAGACGCTGGGCTACTGGCTCCTTCCCAAAGTCCTTGGGCCTCCCCCTTGCTCATCTTGAAGAAAAAGGATGGAGGTCATTGTATTTTGATGGACTATTGTCAATTGAACTCATTAACCAAAAAGGATTCCTACCCCTTGCTACTGATAAGGAGCGTCTTTTGGGGAAGCTTCAGATATGAAATTAAGAAGGAGAGAAGTATATTTTATTGGATAATACTTTAGACTTATATAGCTTTTGCTGTGACAGGAATTTTAGTTGGATCAAACTCAGGGGCTGGTCATGTTCTGGATGGGTTCAAGTTGCTGGATACCTGGACAGTCATGTGATATTAGTTTGTTGCCATTTCAGGAATGTCAAATGGTATATTGGAAAGGCACCAAATTGGGCAATGACTGGATTTTAGGTGTGATGGCAATAGCCAGAATACTTGTACATCCAGACCCTCAACACACCCCCTTAAGGGGTTACTCTGATACATCAGGAGGGGGCTTTGTCTTGACAGCTGCCACCTGATGTTCCTGGAGTTATTTGCTAGTTGGTACCAACTGGGTTGAGTGTTCTACTTTGCTAAGGCGGAGGCAAGATCTGTGGTACTTCTTGGTGATGGGCTCTTTAGCTCCCTGGAACTTAACCAGGTAGGTGTTCCTGTCTGGTTGATATTTGATGATTTTTCCTGCTCCCCTGTGTACTGAGTCTAGTTTCTTTCTGTTGCCAGCTATAATCTAGACGGGGGAGTCAATGAGAAGTGGCTCCTCTGTGGAGGTTACCTTTTGTGTTTTGAGCCTTTTTGTTTCTGCTATTTTAGCTTTGAGACGTATATGTTGTAAGGTTAGTGCTTGTTCCACTGTGGGGGGTTTTCCTGGGGGAATCTTTACGTATGGTTAGTTGTTGCAGGTAACTATCTCTGGTTTGTACCTGTATGTTAGTTCAAATGGTGAGTAGCCTGTCCCTTGATTGGTGTGGACCTGGGATACTAATAATGCATGTTTCACGTATAGCAACCATGTGTCTTTGACTTTGCCATCCATTATTTTCTCTTGGGTTCTGATAAGGCTGCCATTTAGGCGTTTAACTCTGCTGTTGGCCTGTGGCCTGTAGAGCAAGGTTGTGGAATGTTTGATGTTCTTTGCTTTTAGGTTGTTGTTTACATGTGACCAGATAACTCTGTTGCTCCTTCAGTTATGATGTAGTCTGGAGTACTGTAGTCATCTATAATTGCTTTTTTAATGATTTGGTTTATTGTTTCTGCTTTGTGATCCTTTATTGCCCAGCAGATAGGCCAGTGTATGGAAAAGTTGATGGCTACAATCAGGAAACGTTGTTTTGTTTTAGTTTCTGGGAAGGGTCCCACTACGTCCAGTCCCCAGACCTTGAATGGTTTGGGGTCAGGTACTGTGTTAACTGTTGGCTGAGGAGCTTTGGTGCTAGCGTATTTTTCACACACTGTGCACTTTTTCAAAACATCAATTATGTCTTGTTTCAGATTGGGCCACCATACTATCTCTTTTAATGTGAGGTGTAGATTGTTAGCCTTTGTGTGTCCTAGTAGATGGTGATTTCTTAGGATGGTATCAACTCTTTGTGCAAGTGGGATAAAGGGAACATATTTTTCTTTAATGATTTGTCAGAAAATGCCTTTTGATACATGGAAATATTTTTCATTCCTTACTAATGTATCATGGGTTAGTTGGTGTGTGGAGGGATCTTTTCCTTTTTTTGTACTCAGTGTTGTATAGGTTGGGCCTGTCAGGGTCCAGGTGGTCAGGATGATCCTTTCTTGGCTGACATAGCCTAGAGAGAGCATTGGTTGTGACCAGCTCTGCCCCCTTTTTGTACTGAATGTCTAGGTTAATGTCAGGGTACCAAGAGCACTGTGGAGCTCCAGCAGGTGAGGGAGGAGTCAAAGAAGGTACTGAAATGGCCCACCAGATGATGGGACCTAACTTTACTAGGTAGGAAAGGGCCTTCCCAGCCACAGCTCAAGGCCCAGACGCTGGCAAGGCAGAGTCAATCAATCCTGTGAGCGCCAGGTAAAGCACTCCCAGTAATTGGCTACACTGGTCAGTGGCATCAGAAGTGGGGGGGTTGAGATGGTTGGTTTGGGTGTTGGGGGAGGTTCCATGGGGACCAAGTAGGCAGCAGGATTGTTGTACTTCCTGTTGAAGATCAAAGGGTAGATGGTGATTGCTTTGCTGTCACAGACAATTTGGTAGGGTTCCTTGGGTGCGTTTAGGCGGTTGTACCACTGCAAGTCTTCCAATGTCCAGGGTTTGTGGTCAGGATTGGCAGGATACTCAGTGAAATGCACAGGGCCAAATGAAGCGTTGAATGGATGGTAGTAGTCAAATGATTTGGTTTTGTCAACTGGAATCTGACTATCTATCCAGTGGATGGGTACTGACGCTTAGGTGTATGCAGATGGAAGAGTATCAAAAATAGGTATGGAAACAGATTGGTGAACCAAAGGTTCATAACAACTTTATTTGGTAAGGATGACAATACAGAACTTTTTTAAGTGCTTCTGATTTATATACTTACTCACATGCAGGTGCCTTTGGGCATTCTTCTGGTGCTATCTGTGTGGCAAGGCTTGGCATATCAGGTTCTGCTGTTTGGTTGTCTGCTTCATGGTCATTTTTGGGGTTTTCAGGAACAGTTGTTTGGCTTTTTGGTGGTCCATCTTGGCTTGGCTGGCCATTGATTCTGGCAGGTATGGCTTCTGGGGTTATGGGGTTTTTTCAATCTGATCACCATTTTTGGACTGGCTTGAAAGGCTCTCCTGAGCCCAAAAAATTGATTAAAAAAGGGTCCCTAATTGGGGACCCCAAATTACTTAATGGAGGGTGGGTTTGATCTGGGTTTACTGGGCAGCTAAAAATAGCCCGCCCAGGCCCAGCCAAACCCACCAAGGCTTGGGCGTAGCTTTTGGGGCCCAAAGTGGGCCCCTCAGCTGCCACCAGGGCAGGAATGATTCCTGAACCTGGATTTTCTTTGAAAAGCAAAAATCCAGGTGCGGGCAAATCTCTCCCGCCTACTAGCCCCGCCTGGTGGCTAGGAGCAGGTTCAATTCCCGCCCAGGGCCTCAAAACTGTTACTTTTGTAACAGTTAAGCTTCTCAAGCAAAGACATCCATTTGGCTTGTCCTTGTGAAAGTGTGTTCTGAGTTTTGAAATAGATTAAGGATTTATGGTCAGTTAGTACTTAGACGTTTAAGTGTCCTTCTAGATAACATCTCCATTTCTTGCATGTGTGATATTATGCTAGCAATTCCTTGCCGTGTATTGAGTACCTCTGCTCAGTGTTGGTTAATTTTCTACTTTTTTAACATACTGGAAGGAAGTCTTTCTGCCCTGGCTGGCAGATGGGTAGGACTGCGCCAATGTTGGTGTCACTGGCATCCAACTCAAGCTTGAAGCACCAGTTGTTATTAGGGTATTGCAAAATTGGCTCTTCAATCAAAGCTTGTTTCAATAGTTGGACATTCTTGTCACATTCTGGTGTCCAGATAAATTTCTTTTTGACATTACCTTTGGTTAGGTCATTGATTGGTGTGGTGAGCTTTCTTTAGTCTTTGATATATTTTCTTAGGTAAGCTACCATTCTGAGAAAGCATCTTACTTGTTTAAAGGAGGTGGGGTGTTGCATGTTTTTTATGGCTTTTATTTTATCTGGGTCTGATTTGATGTCACCATTGGAGACAATGTGGCACAATAACAAGAGTTCCTTTTCCATAAATTGGCACTTACTAGGCTTGGCATAAAGTTTGTGCTTTGCAAGTCAATTGAGTGTCTTGCAGACATGTGTGAGGTGTTCCTCTTTTATTTTTGAGAATATAATGATGTTGTTGAGGTAGCATAATGTATTTAAGAGGCCATTCAGCACCTGGTTCATCATGTTGAAAAATGTTGTAGGGCGTTTATCATCCTGAAGTTCATTACTTTACATTCAAACAATCCAAATTTTGTACAGAGCACAGTCTGTGGTATGTCTTTCTCTTTTACTTTGACTTGATATAACCAGATGTGAGGTTAATCTTTGAAAAAACTTTTTCTCCAGAGAGCCTTGCAAATATATCTTCTATTAGTAGAAGGGGTATTTATTTTTTACTGTACTTGCATTTAGTGCTCTGTAGTAAGTTACTAGGCAAATAGATTCTTCCTTTTTCTTTACAAAGAAAACCGCTGCCCCCCATGGGGATTCAGACAGGCGAATGAATCCTTTGGCTAGATTATCCTCAATGTCAGGATTGACAATTCTTCCTCTCTGGAAAACCTGGCCTGGGAGTGGGAATTGAACCCTGACCCTAGACCCCCTTGGGCTGTCAGGCCTGTAGACTGCAGGACTGCCCGCCCGCGTTTTTCTGAGATTGAGCCCCTGCAAGCTGATACCCATAATGTTGGCTCATGCAGTGAAACAGGTCAAAATAAGGAAATTATTGCACCAAATGAAAGACTAATCACGGTGCCTAATGGAGGCACTGAAGCAGCAACTATTAGCTTCATGAATTTGAAGTCTACACCAATGGCCAATCAAGAGCCGTCCCAAGAAAGAGGCATGGGCCTGCAGCCCAATCCCATGACCACAAACTAAAGCAAGATAATCAGGTAGCCAAATTGAGATTCTTGACCAATGAAAGAACTCCCGGGCCAAGTGCCATTTTGCTGCCTTTGTACCTGAGCACCCAATTCCCCCGGGCCTGCCTTTCCTAATGCCCTGATGAACCCCCTATAGAAAATATTAAGCTTGGAGGTGGGGTGCTATATAGACCAAAGGACCCCGCGCTCCAAACTTATTGCCATTTTTGAATAAAGATTATGTTAATTTGGCTCATACAGCTATTGCCTTATTTTGTACCTGCTGTCTACCAATTTAGTTCAAGATCTCCTGGCCCTCCTGCCCCACTGCCCGCTGTTTTTGTCCTCCTGGTGTACCCTTTGGACCTGTTCACTTCACAGATTACCCCTTGAAGCCCAAATACAAGGACTATACCCCAGAAAAGATACTTCAACTCAATCCTTTGGCCCGCATACCATCTGCTGTTAGATACAATTTTCAAGGCCTGTGGATATTTTCAACACCAAAATTGTTTAGAGGAAAATTCAACTACCTTCCTGCATACAATATCCATATGGAACCACCCATAACACCCAAACCCATGCCTGCTTCCTTGCCTGACCTCCCAACTGACCATATTGGCAAGCTCTTTGGAATTGTGTATATCACTTTCACAGGGGTAATTAACACTATCATACCAGCCACTAGTCTGTGGTCTTGGGTGGAGAAGTCTGTTTCCTACCTTTTTAAGTTAGCTCCTCTCTTGTGGTGGGCCCTGCCTGCTAAAACACCAGCCCAAGTTACCTCTGGAAACAGCAGGCCAGCTGCCTATGGGTGGATCCCTGACACTCAATATGGGTCTTGAGTGTTTGGGTCTTCATGAGGGAGAGTCTGTAGAAGGGTGCAGGTTTAAGCATGGCTTTGCATAGGTTGATGCTATGTTTGGCCTCCTGCTCAGGGGGTAACTCTGGGAGCTCTTCCTTAAATACATGAGCATATTTGTTTAGGAGTGCTGCAAGTTCTGGGCATTGGATTTTTTGTGTTTTTATGTTATTGAATTTGGTGTACTTCATTATGTGGAGGGTACTGTTTTTGGTTAGACGTTTTGAGTTATCTTGGTTTATGACTTGGAAAAATACTGTGTCTTTTAGGATGAGATTGTTAGGTTCTTTGAGGATATTAAAATTGACTCTGTTGTGTTTGATGATCATGGTTTTTGTTTTACAACATACGCTGGGGTTCACTCAGGTGAACCAGTCCATGCCTGCTACAAAGTTGTAGTTTATGTTGTTCATGAAAAATCCTTTGATGGATGTTTGGATATGTTGTGTTCTGAGAAGCGGCACAGAAACACAACAGGGAATCCTAACCATAGGATTGGATTTGTACTAAGTATTAGTTAGATGGAAGGGAAGGCTATGCAATTAAATTGTGGCCCTGGATGAATAATCTCTACTAGACGTGGCTGGAGAGGCGCCAAAGTACTGGAAGACACAAAGACAAAAATGTGAATAGAACTTAATTTTTATTGGTTAATAAGAAATTTAATATATAGTGGTTTGTGATACAACAAAACAATACCAGGATGGTAGGATCACTTGCCACAAGCTTTAGTGGGGCAAGTGAGTTGCACAGAGTCAAGAAACCAAATAATTGTATTTCCCAATTCAGCTATAGTGTCAGGAGTGCCTTTTTTATCTTTCCTGACAACAACAAGGAAATCTTGATCAATCCAGGTTCAAAAAATCCTTCTATTAATTTGGAGCTTTTTTCAGGCCCTAAAAATGGTTCATTAGTATGTAATATCAGTTCTGAATTACCTTTGAATAACCTTGGGTCAAGCCCAGAGGCCATTCCCTTGGCCAAGACGGGGATCAAACCCGGTCCCTCTTGTTTGATGTTTGATCACCTAGATATTGTTAAAAATTTGACTTCAAACTTACCTTGGATATTGCTCAAGAATGCTGGCTGCAGCCAATCAGAGGCTACAACTGAGGCAGGACTTCTCAATTTTGAGCTCATTTCAAAAGGTGGTTTTGATAAGCAAAAACAAGGCTCTGTAGTTGTTTTGGTTAGCCCAAACAACGGAGCCTCTCCTTCTGGTGGTTTGTTCAACCACCAGAAGGTTCTCCAAGCTGTGACCTCTTAAACAGCTGGGGAAATGATACCTAGCTGTTTGGGGAGGTCTAGCAGGGGAAATTGCTGCTTATAAACATAATTTTAAATTAGAATTCAATTTTAAAGCCAGTTAAGATTCTCCTGCCAAGTTTCCCCAACTTTATCCCCAAACTCCCCTGTTAAAACTGCAAATTGGACATCAATGACAGCCTATATAAGGCTCCAGCTTTTCAGCATTATTACCTGTTCGGTTAATAAAGTCAATTTACTTACCTAGTTGATTTATTCTTTTGCCTGCTCTCCAAATCCTGAAATCAAACACCATGATGCTACCCAAGTCATCCCAATAGGGACCATTTGGATATAAATGGTTGGTTTGGTTTCTCCTTGTCCAGTCCCTTACTGCAAGCCTATCTTTTGTAACCAGAGCAGATTCTGGTTCACCTCCTCCCAATTATCTGGACAAGTTGTGGCGCTGAGTGGTACCAGGCGTATGGTACACAGCCACTCCACTTTCACAGAATCCCCCCATTACAGAGGAACCACAGGTCATGGGGCCAGTCCAACCACTCCTTCCTTATTTCATCCCTTGGTTTCTGTTTTCCTCCTAAGTTATCTTGGGGCCTACTTCATGTTGGGAAGGTTCAATCCCTTTCTGAGTCAAAACCGGCTTATTGGAGAACTGTTCCATATGGGGATGGTCTCTGTTCCAATTGGTTCTCTAATCACTGGGTTGAACCCATCTGCAGCCATACACCTTTTGGGTGGTATGTTTCCAAGCGGATGGGTTCCTGACATATAGACTCATTTTGAGAGGCAAAAGCAAAAGAGAGAGATTTGTCCTCAAAATGGCCTACCAAAGGCAAACTCAAAAATGGTGAATAGTGGCATTCACAACATTGCCCTCCTCTAGATTGGCCTAAGGGTGTGATAATTGCGGAGGAACTTTGCATGTAATCAGGTAAATAGACAACCTCTAGAGTGGAGTTTTACAGTGTACTTGGACTGTTGTGTTTGGCTCCTGGGGACAACATCCAGGAGGTCACAACAGGAAATCTTAATAACAAAAGATTTGAGGTTTGAAGCTAGCCTTGGGTTAGCCTTCAGGGCAAAATTAAGGGCATGTACCTTAATTTCCTTGAATACAAGATGAGGACTTTCTTTTGGCAAAAGGAAAGGAAAAAGCTTGAATAATATTAAAGCCAATGCAAATGTAGATAAACTTGTCTTTATTAGGAGAAATAATTCTACTTAAATAGTAGACAAGGGATGATTATCACTCATTAAGTAGACAGAGTGATCAAGGGGGTCACATTGGGATGAGGTCATACCAGTATCAGACAAGGGAAGGTATGATATTCTGGAATGAGTGGATATTGGAACAGACCCTTTTACAGAAGGCAAGGAATTTCCAAAGTCAAAAGCAAAAACAACCAAATCTTTGCATATAACACCATTCTAAGCCCATGTTGAAATATCATTAATGGCGCAAATACCAAAATCTCCCCCCTCAAGATTGAACACAGGGAGTTGATATTTGCAAAGGAATTTGGAATGGACTTGGGCAAAAGGACGTCCAGAGGACAGCAGTTTCACAATATACTTGACGCCTTTCTTAAAGGTGACCTTGCAAGGCTCCACCCAGAGGGAGTCTAACTTATGGGCTCTACCTCCTGTACAATTTAGATAGTAGAGAACCAAGTCACCTATTTGATATTCAGGGAGTGGGGCTCTAGCAGCATTAGACAGGGAGAGCTCTAGGGCCTTGACCTTGTAAGCAGTGGAATATGCTGTCACTTGGATATCAATGATACAATTAGTTAAGTCTTTAACATGGAATCAGGATTGATAGAAACATCAACTTTGATCAAAGGGGGTCTCAAGATTGAGGGGGTTGTTGCTTCACGCCCATACAGCATGGCAAAAGGGGATTGACCAGTCACTTGGCGCCTACTGAGTTGATATTCAAAGAGGGCAGCAGGGAGGAACATATCCCATCTGTGGCATCAAAGAGCGTGAGTTTCCTCATTATGGATACCAGGGAGGAATTGGCTTGTTCAACAGTTCCATTAGTCAATGGGTTATACGGTGCAGAGAAAGATTGGTGGGTATCCATAGCCTCTAAAATGGACGTGATGAGGCGAGCATTAAAGTTGGTGCCATTGTCAGAAAGTAGGACTTGGGGGCAGCCATGTTGGTAGAAGATGTCTTGCAGCAAGAAATTAGAAGTGGTCTTGACAGTTACATCTCTGGTGGTCCTGGCTTTGACCCATTTGCTAAAATGGTCTATGGCAACTAAAATAAAGCAGCACCCAGATCTAAACCATGGGAGAGGCCCAACAGCATCAATACTCACATTGTGGAAGGCATGTTTAGGGGGGGTGAGTTTGATTTATGTTGGGAAGGGCGTTGGAGTTGGCACAAATGATAGGGGACAAGGACATCAGGAATTAAAAGGTGCATGATTTCCTAGTCAAAATTCTTGAAAAACCATTAATGAGTTTTTGCTATACCCCCATGTATAGTAACAATGTGAGCTTGGAGAATAATGGCTATTTGCATGCTAGGGCAAACATAGGGTAGGTAGGCATTGTTGACCTTTTTGAAGAGCTGTCTATCTATAAATACAGTGTCCTTGGACAGGGTTTGTAGCGCCAGGAAAATTTCTTCCAGCTCAGTGGTCCAAGAATCAGGGTACCCTATTAACTTGTACAGTCAATCAGCGTCAGCGGGGTGGATAGCTAGGATTGACATCCTTGATAAGCCATCAGCATTCTGATGTTGGGCCCCAGGACAATTTACCACAGTGAAATCATATCCTTGCAGGCGCAGAGCCCAACAAGCTAGTCGAATTTCCATTTTTTTATTTATTGGAGCCATTTAAGGGAGGAGTGATCTGTGACCACAGTGAAGTGGGTCCCATTATTATAGTGCCTGGATTGCTTTACAGCATCAGCACTGCCAGACATTCCTTCTCAGTGACGCTGTAGTTCTTCTTGTGTTTATTGTGGACCCAAGAGGAGTAGGCTACAGGTCATTGAACACCTTCATTGTTGAGCTGTGCTAGGATGGCACCCACAGCAACTCTGCTTGCATCAGTATACAAGATGAACTCTTTATCATAATCAGGGTAGACTAGGATAGGAGCCTCTTTGAGTTTGGCCTTCAGAGCTTCAAATGCTTGTTGCTGGCTATCAGTCCACTCAAAGGGAACATTGCAAAGAAGTTGAACAAGGGGTTCACTCAGTTCAGCAAAATTAGGTATGAACTGTCAGTAGTAGCCCATCATACCAAGGAATACTTGGACCTCTTGAAGATTTGTGGGAGGTAACATCTTGTCAATGGCTTCTGCCTTATTATTCATGGGGCGGATTCCTGTTTGAGTGACCTCATGACCTAAGAATTTGAGTTGCTCTTTAAAGAAGGAGCACTTGGAAGGTTTGAGCTTCAAGCAAGCTTTGCAGATTTTGATGAAGACAGCCTTGAGGTGTTCCAAGTGGTTTGTAAAGGTAGCAATGAATACAGTGATGTTGTCAAGGTACACAAGGACACAAGAGAGCTTTAAATCTTGTAGTATGGAATCCATAGCCCGTTGAAACGTGGCAGGGGCATTGCAGAGTCCCTGGTGCGTACAAGTGGGTTCAAAAAGGCCTTCAGAGGTGATAAGCACAGCCTTCTCCCAATATTCTGGCAATAAGTCAACTTGCCAGTATCCAGAGGCTAGATCCAATTCCAAAAAAAACTTGGAACCACCCAACCAACTGAAGGCAACATCAATTCTGGGCAAGGGGTACAATCTTTCTTAGTGAGCAAGTTCAGGCGGCGGTAGTCCATTACAATGCAATGCCCTACATCCTTTTTCTTGCGTATCAGTAAAGAGGAGGCCCAAGGACTTTGAGAGGGAGCCAGGAGTCCAGCATCTAGGAGTTGTTTGAGCTCCTTAGATACCTGTGCATCCTCTACCCTACTACAGCGGTATGGTTTGGCACAAAAAGGTGGTGCACCACCAGTATAAATCTGATGGATGACCCCTTTATCTAGGCCATAGTCTGTAGGTCCAGAGGCAAAGATGTCGCTAAATTGATCAAGCAAGTCAAAAATGTCCTTTTATTGAATGGGTGATAATTGAGGGAAGTCAGCAGCAGTGAATAAGGAGAGAACCTGGGGATCATCTTCAGGTAGGTTGAAGTCACTGAAAGTTCCAAAAGGGTAGAGGGATGCCACTTGCTCTGCTCCCAGAATAAAACCATGCCCTACAACCTGGACCCAAGTCATCTGCATAAGTAGGGCTGTCAATTTGGCAAGCAGCAGTTTATAGGTTCTTTGTGAGTTTGATCTATGATTCCTGGACACAGTCAGGGCTCTCTACGGCTTAGGGATTCAGGAGAGTAGAGTTCCAAGAACAAATTTTCAGGTAGCTCATAGGAAATCTGAGAGTCAATCACCACTTGGGAGCCAGGAAGAATGGTGATAGCTGCCAGGGCAAGAAGAGGTACACCTTCTTCTGTGGGAAAGGAAGAAGGAGGGGTGCACATGTTGGAGGAATGAGTCCTATACATGAGGGAGAAGATACCTGTGGGGTATTCAAGCACACAAGTTTTGAGACATTTTCCTGGGAGTTGCGTGGGTTCCTCAAAAATCAAAGATACCTCATATTCTAATAGTGAAAGGTATCCATCTTGCAGGTTTACAATCCTGTTATACTTGCAAAGGAATTGTGTACCAACCAAGAGGTTGTAGCTTTTGTTCTCAAGGACAACCGCAGGAGACACAATGAGGAGTTTCCCAAACCTCCTGGGTAGAGTGGAGTAGGCACCAATGGCTCAAGTTTGTGCCATGCCAGCTTTGCCATATGACTGAGTGTAGTTGATATCAGGAGCCAGTTTAAGTTTCTTCATCAGCTTGGAAGATACTACATTGACTGGAGAACCCATGTCCAGGATGGCTTTGATTTTAATCTTTTGGAATGATACTTTCTCACAGGTTAAATATTTCCCAAAGGGAGTAAGACAGCCAGAACATCCTGCAAAGCCTCTAGCTCTTTTTCCCATTTAGCTAACATGCATCTTAAGGCAGGAATCTATTTATACACAGTCTGTAGTGGGAGAGATACATTCAAGTTTTGGAAGAGAGCTTCAGCTAGCTCAGCAGCTTCTTCAGAAGAGTCAACCAAGACAGGAGGTCAATGGGTCTAGGCTAGGTAAGGGCAAGCCACCATGGCTTTGGATTCACTTGAGAGTGCTTAAGAAGTAGTGGTAGTCTTCCCAAGCAAAGCTTTTATGAGATAGACACAGTTCTGGAACAGCCAGAACAGAGTAGCCATAACTATCAGATTCCTCACTATCAGAATCTTCAGGTTTGGAATCACTGGAGATATTGTGGAATAGGTGAAGAATAGTTGGGCTAGAGGGAGATTGAGCTTCCTTGTCAGAAGGAGGATCAGGAGAAGACAGGGGAGATTGGTCAGCAGAGAGCGTCTCTGCCTCTAAGCTGACCTCTCTTTTCACGTCTGTTTCTTAGAGTCACAACCTTCCACCCGGGGATTAGTGCAGGTATGTGAGTGATGTCCTATTTGACTGCATTTATGACAGCCTTGTCTCTTAGTTTGTCCACTTGAACCCAGAGTCATAATGCACAACGTGCAAGAAGTGGTCCTGGCATTATTGGCTTTATTTTCACGCACCACAGTACCCTCATGGGTCAAATGCATGTCTTGTAAGAGTGTCTTAATATTCTTCATGGAAGTGAGGGAAGCTTTGTGCGCTTTAAAGTGTAGGCATAGAAGCTGGTTCACCTTCAAAGCATTTGAACAAGCCATGTACGCTTCCAGAGGAGTTAACTGTTGACTGGTGATTAATTGTTGACCTTTGATATAGAAGCAATCTGAAAACTCATTCAAGGTTTCCTTGGGCTTAAAGGCAATATGCATAAATGCATCTTTCTTGAATTCCAAGCTGAGATCTCCTCTGAACTCCTCAATAAGGAGGTACTGCATGTCCTCCCAAGTAACAATGGAGGGGATTTTGGGGACCACTACTTCTTGACACTTGAGGTGAAGACAGGTAAGAATATGCTCCTTTTTGAGCTTGTCAGTAGCCCTAAGCATTGACATCTTGTAGATTGTTAAAAAGGCAGTGATAGTAGAAGTCTTAGGGTCAAATATTTGTTTGAAGGTCAGCTTGTAGTTTGGGTCAATAGATGAGGAAGTGGATTGGCTGTTATTGTCAGGGTTGAGAGCATTGATGTGAGGATTGCCCTCAAACTCAGATTAAGCAACAGGTTGTCTAGCCCAGAGTAGACAAAGGCTCTCCTCCAGGGTATCCAAGGTAGACCTATTCTGCCCACTGATATCTTGGGCAGTAACAGCAGCTGCTCCAAATTCATCAATCTTGATTTGCTGTACTGCCAAAGTACCAGCAACCCCATTGACACAAGTAGACAGAGAAGTTGTTTGAGCAACCAGAGGGGTAAATTTTCCATTGATTGTATCTGTGAGGCAGGAGAGGGTTTGCACCTTGCGCTCTAGAGCATCCTATCAATCTGCCACATCATTTGTTACTGCCTCTAAATGATCCAAGGAAAGAGCACAGTTAAAACAGAGTTGATCCTCTAACCCTGGACAACACCCATGGTCATGATGGGTAGGAGTTCCAGGGACCTCAGTCTCCCTTTTGCCATCAGACTCAGAGGACAAGTCATCAGGATCAGAGAGACGTTATCAAATACTCAATCTTGCCTCTCAAAGTAGCCACTTGATCAGTGAGCATGGAAATGCAAGGATCAGGTGTAGAATTGACAGGCAGAGGATTTTAGGCATAGGCTTAACGTTGAGTGGTAGCTTTGAGTTCATCTATAGCTTCTCATACCCTTGCTTTGAACGCATATGGAGTATCAACAGAAGGAGTGGGTGGAGTCACTTCAATGGAGGCCACCCTATTGTTGACATAGTTCTGAACCTGACTCAATGTGTTTCCCAAAGCGGCCTTGTCCAAGCCATACTGTAAGTGCAGATGTTGGCCCCAAGTATTGATGTGGGTCCCAACCAACTCAAGCTGGGAATTTACATGCTCTTGAAACTAGTTAAGTTCAGCAACTAGAGTATCAAAGTCCTGTCAGTATTTCAGGAGGGTTGACT
Organism: Entomophthora muscae; assembly: GCA_014839935.2. Classification (NCBI taxonomy): domain Eukaryota; kingdom Fungi; phylum Entomophthoromycota; class Entomophthoromycetes; order Entomophthorales; family Entomophthoraceae; genus Entomophthora; species Entomophthora muscae. The sequence goes on from QTSX02003556.1 coordinate 347,430, forward strand.
TGATCTGGCTGCGCCACATAGCGTGGTGGCCATCCAGCTCACAAAGTTGATCCTTAATATACCCAGAGAGCAAGGATTGGAGGGAGTTCAAAGAAGAGGTCAGATACTTTTGGGAAGCTAGCAAGTCACATTGATTATCTGAAATGCAAGCAAACAGACTATGGGACCATTCTTGCTTGGCCATATTCTGAGTGTGGTTGTTGGAAACAGCGGTGGCCGCAGCAGTCAAGAGTTGGTTCTGAGACCCTAACGCCAACTGATGGTGGACCAGCAAAGGGTAGATAAACTGGTTAACTAACACGCCAATAGTTTCCATTGATTCTATCAGAGCAGGGGGAGACCAAAATCCAAGAGGTAGGAATATAGGTCTTCAGAAGCATACCCAGTAAGGAGCCCAGGGATAGTGTGCATTTTCACAGCCCCTGTGTGGAGGAGAGAGCAGGAAGCGGCACAAGCTTGCTCATAATTGAGTAAAAAGCTGGAAGGGGGCCCAAGAGGGCCCAGGGGCAGCACCATTACCATAGGAGTGGAGGGGGCATTGGTGATATCTTCTTCTAGAGGGGGGCTAGAAACTTTAGGTTGCTCTGGTACTTCAGAAATAAAAGGAGAAGGACCAGAGAATGCACACAGGAACAGGGTAACCAAGGGGCTTGCAGCCCCTGTAGTGAGCACCATTTTGTTGTTTTTGGCTCCTGGGGACAACATCCAGGAGGACACAGCAGGAAATCTTTATAACAAAAGATTTGAGGTTTGAAGCTAGCCTTGGGTTAGCTTTCAGGGCAAAATTAAGGGCATGTACCTTAATTTCCTGGAATACAAGATGAGGGCTTCCTTTTGGCAAAAGGAAAGAAAAAAGCTTGAAGAATATTAAAGCCAACACAAATGTGGATAAACTTGTCTTTAGGGGGGAAATAATTCTGCTTAAATGGTAGACAAGGGACAACTATCACTCATTAGGTAGACAGAGTGGTTGAGGGGGTCACATTGGGATGAGGCCATACCAGGGTCAGACAAGGGAAGGTATGTATTCCGGAATGGGTGGATATTGAACCAGACCCATTTGCAGAAGGCAAGGAATTTCCAAACTTGAAAGCAAACCCAGCCAAATCTTCACAGTTATAATTATTCAAAGGCCATATTAAAAAAGCATTAATAGCACAATTTACAACACAGACCCTTTTTTTGAAGGTTACTTCCAGAGGGCCAACCCACAGCATGTCCAGCTTATGTGCACGTCCTCCCACTCTATGCTGTTAGTAAAGGACATGGTTACTAACATTGAACTCAAGCAAGGGGGAGCATCCAGCATTATCAGGGGATAGCTCAAGCATCTTAGTCTTATATGCAGAGGTGTAGAAAGTGGCCTTTATATCAATTATCTGGTTGACTAGATCTTTGATATGGTTGTCAGGATTAAGCAGGCAAATGTTTTACCAGAAGTAATTTTTCTGGAGCCAATCAAAATTCTTGGCAATGCCTCCATGCCTGGTCTCCTTATGAGCTTGTAGCACCAACAAAAGGCAAAGACTAGGTTGTACATAAGACAGGTTTTGTCTCATACTTTCTTGAAGAGCTGATTGTCACAAATGAGTGTATCTTCAGATAGTTTGGACAAGGCTAATCAGACCTCTTCTTTCTTGCTTTCCCAAGAGGAAGGATATCCAATTAGCTCATACAGTTGATCAGCCTCAGCAGGATGTAGAGCAAGGATGGGCATTCTAGATAAGCCATCAGTGTTCTGATGTTGAATCCCAGGGCAATGAAGTACAGTGAAGTCATAACCTTTCAGGCAGAGAGCCCATCTAGCTAGTTATCCTTCTGGCTCCTTAAGCTGTTGTAACCACTTAAGCAAAGCATGGTCAGTGATAACAGTGAAATGGGTACCATACACATAGTGGCAAAACTGTTTGATTGCATGCAACACAGCAAGACATTATTTTTCTGTAACACTGTAATTCTTCTCATGTTTGTTTAGGACACAAGAAGTTTAAGCTACAGGGTGATTCACACCTTCATCATCTAGTTGATCCAAGATGGACCCAATAGCTAAGTTGCTAGCATTAGTGTATAGGATGAACTCCTTATTGTAGTCAGGATATACTAAGATGGGAGCCTCTTTGAGTTTCTGTTTAAGGGTTTCAAAGGCTTGCTCCTGGCTAGCGGTCCATTCAAAAGGTACTTACATAACAACTGACTACAGGTTTACTATTATTGGCAAAGTTGGTGATGAACTGTCTGTAGTAGCCCATTATACCCAGAAAGACTTTTAACTCTTGCAGGTTGGTGGGCAGAAGCATTTTGTTGATAGCTTCAACCTTCTTAGTAATAGGGCAAATCCCTGTCTGAGTTACTTCATAGCCCAAGAATTCAAGACACTCTTTGAAAAAAGTGCACTTGGAAGGTTTTAGCTTGAGGCCAGCTTCTCAAATCTTTATGAACACCCTTTGAGATGAGCCAGGTGATTGGTGAAGGTAGCACTGAAAACTTTTATATCATCTAAGTATACTAGGACACATGACAGTTTCAAGTTTCAGAGGATGGAGTCTATGGCCCTTTGGAAGGTAGCTGGGGCATTACAGAGTCCCTGTGGCATACAGGTAGGTTCAAACAGCCCTTCAGATGTAATGAGCACAGCCTTTTGGTGGTACTTGGGTAAAAGGCCAAATTGCCAGTATCCCATAGCCAGATCCATAGCAGAGAAGAACTTAGAGCCTCCAAGACGGCAGAGAGCATCATCAATATATGGCAAGGGGTAAGAGTCCTTCTTGGTTAAGGAGTTCAATTGGCAATAGTCCATCACAATTGTCGTGTTCTGAGGCGTAGCACAGATACACAACAGGAAATCCTAACCTTAGGATTGGATTCATACTAAGTCTTGGTTAGATGACAGGGAAGGCTATACAATTACCTTGTAGCCCTGGAAGAATAATCTCTACTAGTTGTGGCTAGAGAGAGGCGCAGAAGTACTGGAGACACAAAGACAAAAATGTAAATAGAACTTAATTTTTATTGGTGAATAGGAAATGGAATATATATTGGTTAGAAATACCAAAAAAACACTACCAGGACGGTAGGATCACTTGTCACAAGTATGAGTGAGGCAAGTGAGATGCACAGAGAAAGAACACAAACAATTGTATTTCCTGATTCATTCATCAACTCATTTTGAGAGGCAAAAGCAAAAGCGAGAGATTTGTCTTTGAAATGGCTCACTGAAGGCAAAATTGACCATGGTAAATAGCAGTATTCACAACAACAATAAAATTGCCCCCTCCATCTTCTTTAGAATGAGCAAGGGTGAAGCCCAAGGACTTTGGGAAGGAGCCAGTAACCCAGCTTCTAACAGTTGTTTGAGCTCTTTAGACACCTGAGCGTCTTTCACACAACTGCAGCAATATGGTTTAGCGTGGAAGGGGGGAGTATTGCCAGTGTCAATCTGATGGATAACGCCTTTGGCTAACTCATAGTTGGTACTATCCTTTGCAAAAATGTCAGAAAATTAGTCTAGCAAGTCTAGCCCCTCTTTTTGTTGAGCTGGGACAGCTGTGGAAAGTCTTGCAAAGTGAACAAGGATAGGACTTGGGGTTCATCCTCAGGTAGGTTGAAATCTTGGAACATGCCAAAGGGATGAAGAGACAGGAAATCAGGAGCGCCCAACAACTTGCCATATCTGACAACCTGCCCCCTGGACATGGTCATAGGGAGTGCAGTCAGATTGACTACCAACAATTGAACAGGGTCCTTATGGGATACATCTAGGATTCCAGGGCAGAGATAAGGTTTGTTGCACCCTAATGAGGGGGGCAAGTACAATTCCAAGAAAGTTTGTTCAGAAAGTTCATATGATATCTGGGAGTCTAGGATGGCCTGGGAGCCAGGGGAGATGGTGACAGCAGACGTGGCTAGGAGAGGGATCCCCTCAGACGCAGGACAAGCCATGGGTGGACATTTCATGTTTGAAGAGTGGGTGCAATATTTGAGGTTGAAAACCCTAGTGGAATGTTCCAAGGCACATGTCTTGAGACGTTTCCCGGGAACTTTAACCGGCTCTTCAAAGATCAGAGGAACTTCATATCCTAGAATAGGGAGGTAACCATCTTTCAAGTTGATTATCCCATTATATTCCCTAAGGAACTGAGTGACAACTAGGAGATGGTAACTCTTGTTTTCCAAGATAACTGCTGGTGCAGCTAGGAGAAGCTTGCTAAACTGCTCGGGTAGAGTGGAGTACACTCCTATGGCGCGGGTCATAGAAAGTCCAGCTGTTCCATAGGACTGGTGATAATTAAGGTCAGGGGCAAGTTTGAGTTTCTTCACAAGCTTGGAGGAGACAACAGCAACTGGCAATTCAGTGTCTAAAATGGCCTTGATCTTTGCTTTTTGAATGAATATCTCTACTCAAGTGGTAGTGCAACCAAAGGGTGGAAGGACAGCCAAGATATCTTGAGCCTCTGCTAGTTCCTTATCCCACTTCTCAATCATGCATCTTAATCCTGGGAACTCCTTATAAACAGTTTGGAGAGGTAGCAAAACAGATTCATTCTTGAAGACAGTGTCAGCAACCTTGGCAGCTTCTTCTGACAACTCCACTAGCACAGGGGACCTCTTAGCTTGAGTGAGGTAAGGACAAGAGACAACTTCTTTGGCTTCAGACAAAGGTTTAGCGGTAGTTGTGGTCTTTCCTGAGCAAAATTTATAGGGAACTGTAATGGTTTCAGGAACATCTAGAACAGAGTGCCTATATGCATTGGCATTGTCTGTATCAGAGTCATCCAGGTCAGAGTTGTCAGAGAATCATGTAATAACAGGAGGATAAGAGGAGCCTCATTATCAGCAGGCTTGGAGTCAGATATAGAGGGAGGAATTGAAAGAGACTGGGAATAATTGTCAACCAAGAGCGTCTTTGCCTCTAGGTTGACTGCTCTTTTCCCCCCTGCTCTTTTGGATCAGCTCCTTCAACCCAAGAATTAGTGCAGACTCAAGAATTGTGACCTATCTGGCCACAGTTCTGGAAACCTTGACGTCAAGGAGGATTTTGCAAGTTCATGGTAAGAATGCAAGGACCACAGGAAGACAAACCAGAGTTAGGAGAAGCTCAATTTTCTCTAACAACTGCTCCATAATGGGTAGGGTGTGTTGCAACTGAACCAATGAGTATTCAGTATTTGGAATTGGGGAAGACAACAGTCCAGTAGAAAGGACAGAATAATAAGAATAAGGTATTGTTTATTGTAGAATATTGTGATTAATATACTATATAGGGAAAGCCACAAGGTCACAAGGGGGTGGCATAGTGGGAAGTTCCATATAAGGTTTGGAGCTGAGGAATAACTTGTGCAGGGATCAGCAAGTCAAATTTCCAGCGCTCCTAATTAGGATGAAGTACCCGCCATTTGAAGTTGCCATCAGATTAATCCATAATGTTAGATACGTCAAGGGGCGGCCCATTGAGCGCCCCCTGTGTATTGTAAGATATGTTAGCAGGCAAGCCTGGAAACTTGGTTGCAACACCCCCCTTGCCCCCTGCTTGTTGTCAGACACCAGGACTAGAGTCTTTGGAAGGTCTGGGAAGGTCTGCACAAACAACCTTTGTGTGGGGATGGCGCAGCAGGGGCGCAAGCAATCATGGTGAAGCTTCTTGGTGTTTCCTTGGGCATCTTCAAGTTGGTAGATGTGATTGTCATAGACTGCAGCTATCTTGAAGGGCCCTAGGTGGTTGGGTTCCAACTTGGCAGAATTGGGATTGAGGGTGTAGACGGGGTCACCTACGGCGTATCTAGCTTCAAGGTGCTTTGTCCCTCCTGCAATCTGCTTGTGTTTGATTTCCTGGGCTTTGGCACGCCATTAATCTAGGGATGGGGTGGTTGCTAAGGGAGGCTTGTCAGGATAATGGACTGTAGCCTTCCCTGTTCAACCCCTGTCAGACTGTCAGATGTTCTAAAGGCCAGGGTACTGGGGCTGAACCCCGTGCCCCTGTTGATTCTTGCTCAAAGGATGAGTAGAGCGGTGGGCAGGTGTTCAGTCCACACAGTGTTGGGGTGCTCTTGTGAGAGCTTGGCAATAAGTTGGACTAGTGAGCCATTTAATTGTTCCACGCGTCCATTGGCTTGAGGATGGTAGCAGGTATAAGGATGCGTTAGAGTGCGGTCTTGGCACAGTACACCTTCATGACATGCCCAACTAGTTCAGGACCACCATCTGTGATGAGGCTTTTGGGTTGCCCAAAGCAGGCCACAATTTCCTTGCCAATGAAGCAGGTGATGGTGGTGGCGGTGTGGTTAGTTATTGCTCAGGCCACTGGCCAGCAAGTGAAGTAGTTGATGGCAGTGATAATGTACTTCTTCCCCAGTCTGTCTTTGGGGAGTGCCCCACAATGTCAAGGGCCCACTGTTTGAAGGGTTCCATGGCCTTGATGGACAGGACAGACTTGGGGGGTGCAGGTTTGGATGTGTTCTTTTTTCACAACACGTACGTTTCAAGGAGGTCCAAGATGTCTTGACGCATGCACGGCCACCAAACCTTCCGTTTCATGATCTCAAAGAGGTTATACCCTCTTATGTGACCCAGGGTTTGGTGGTAGTGCAGTGTTATGTCCCCTTGTTGTGTGGTGGGAATGTAAGGCATCTTTTCACCTGTCTCTGTCTGACAGCAGACGTTACTGGCATCAGTGGTGAACTGGCTTTTGTTGTCCTTCAGCTTGGAGATGGTTACCAAGTTAAGGCCCTTGTAGCAGGTTGCCTTGGGGCAGAGGTAGAGCATGGGCTAATGTGGGTCCAAACCATTGTCCCCAGTGATGGACGCTACATAGAGTTGAAAAAGAGCGTCAGCTATGATAAGTTCCTTCCCAGGCTTGTACTCAATGCGTAACTGGTAAGGGGATAGGCGCTCCACCCATCCTGCCTGGCGGCGTGTCAGGTGGGACTGTATGTTAAAGTACTGAAGTGACTTGTGGTCCGTCAGAACGCAGGGTGGGCAGGTAGCAAAATCCAGGTAACAGTACCACTTCTCAACACAGTGTACAATAGCTGCCAATTCTTTGTCATGGATGGGGTAGCATTGCTCTGAGTCAGTAAGTTTTGTGGACTCATATGCCACAGGGAGGAAGACGCCATTGTCAGTTTCTACCCTTAGCACACCCCCTATGGCCCTGTCAGAGGCATTGATCTCAAGTTTGTACTGTCAGTTTTGATTGGGGAACTGCAGGACTGGAGCTGTCATGAGCCTTTGCTTCAACATCTCAAAGGCTTGATCTCTGGTGGGAGTCCAATGAAAGCGCTGCTTGGTATTGAGGATCTCAGTGAGAGGTGCAATCAATTCCCCGCAATTGGAGATGAACTTGCAAACGTAGACAACCATGCCTAGGAATGTTTGCACTTGGACCACATTGGTGGGGGGCGGCATGCTGGTGATTGCCTTGATTTTGGCAGGGTCAGGCTTTATCCCTTGGGCAGAGATGGTGTGCCCAAGGAATAATAGCTCCAACTTGAGGAACTCACATTTGGAGGATCTAGCTGGTTTTTCTGAAGGGTGTTGAGGACAGCAAAGAGATGTTGGAGGTGTGTGGTTTGATCTTGACTGAAGACAATAATGTTGTCAAGATACACAACCACACATTTCCCAATCAGTCCCTCAAATGCTTTGTTCATCAACATGGTAAAAGTGGAGGGAGCGTTGGTCATTCCAAAGTCCATGACCTGACACTCAAACAACCCTTAGCGTGTGCAGAAGGCAGTTTTTGCCTCATCCCCTGATGCAATGCAGACCTGATTGTACCCCGCAGTGAGATCAATCTTGCTAAAGACCTTTGTGCCTGCAAGTGTATCAAACAGATTGTCAATCAGCGGCAGGGGGTACTTGTTCTTAACTGTCACCTCATTTAAAGTGCGGTAGTATGTGACCAGGCAAAAGGACCTGTCCTTCTTAGCTACTAAGAAGACTGCAGCCCTGTATGGAGAGAGCAAGGGGCAAATGAAGCCCTTATTGAGCGCGTCCACAAGGTGCTGGCCGAGGGTTTTATCTTCCTTTAATGTGAGATGGTATAATGGCTGTGCTTTAAGTAACAATCCTTGGAGTTGTACAGCGTGCTGGATCTCCTGGGGAGGAGGTAGTTGTTCAAGTGTCTCACTGAATACATCCTTGTACTTCTTGAGGAGTGCAGCAAGTGCTGATGGTGGTGAGGAGGTCAAGGAAGGGACCGCAGATGATTCAGTGTGGATAACTTTGACTGGGCATTGGTTAAAGTCTAGTTCCCCCCTTGAAATTGTACAAGCCTGTCTCTGTTATTCTGACAAACACAGTATCATGGAGTAGCTTGCTCATTTTCACAGGGTAAATATGGAACCCCACCCCATTTCTGTTGAGGGTGATGACAGAGGTATCCCAATCAATGTAGGGACAGTTGTGCCAAAGCCAGTCCAGACCAGCAATCACGTCATAGCTGAGTCCTGCCATGATTGGCCCAGAGAGTTTAACCTGGACGTTCCCCATTCTTACAGAGAAGAGTACTGTCTCATGGGTGATGGCCACTCTGCGGGAGTCAGCTACCCGTATGGCTTTAAACCTGCTGGGCACTTGGTCCAATTGCTGAGAGTTGGCAAACGTCTGGTCCACCATAGTGTGGTTGGCCCTGGTATCTACCAGTAATTTGTGGGTGCTCCCATGGAAACAGAAGGGATAGGACAAGTGTGTTACTTTATTTGAGGAATGGCTTGCTTTTAATACGGGGCCGTCACTGTGGACTTGAAAGACGTCCAGGGTTTTAACTTTGTAAACGTTGTAGTCACAGGGATTTTTTGTGAGCAGGGATTGAGAGGATGGGTCATGTGGGGTTGTAAGGCCTCTTGTCTCTACAACTCCTGGGCTTTTCCCTGATCCTCAATCTGCACTAGCTGAAGCTCCCCCTTGCGGGGGCATTTGGTCTCATTATCCTGCTGACGTGGTTGGCAGCGGCCCACTTGGCTGTGGCCATTGCCAGATGTTGTACGTGGTTGGGGTAGAGCGTCACTGGTATGGAAGAAGCCCATTGAGGCCTGGTTATTAGCCTTCACAATAGTCTTGTAGCAGTCATAAATGGAGGTGCAGTAACCTATGGGGTTTCACTTGCAGATATGGGGTTTTAATCCATTGACAATGAGAGTGAGTAACATTGCGTTTCTGTTGGTCACAGCTTCTGGGGCGGCAGCAAGAGCTTGTTGCCAGGCAGCAAGGTACTCAGGAACGGAACCAGTTTGTTTGATTGCTAGAAGAGGAGTTTCCACGACAATGAGGGAGAAGGTTTTGCTGTAACAGGACTTGGTGGCGTCTCAAAATGCCGCCCAAGTAACGTCAAGTTCCTGGCTGGCCCAGTTGGTGAACCACACAGCGGCAGGCCCTGTGAGGCAACCAGACACAGTGGCAACCCACATGGGCTCAGGGACCTGGCAGATGCAAAGGTGGGTTTCAGTAGACTGAAGCCAACTGACAATGCCTGCCCCCTCAACGCCACCAGAAAAGGATTCTAGTTGAAGGTTGAGCATGCGCTGGGACAGATCTGACTGGAGCGGGGTGACACTGGCGTCATGCTGCCCAAGGTGGAGCTGATTGTACATGCTAGTGAGAACTAACTGGTCTTGATAGATGACGTACTTGTTGGGGATGTCCCCCTTGGGGATTGGCAGGAAGGTCCTTTATTGGGGAGTAGCCATACAGCCTGTACTCTGTCCTTTCTTGGGGGAATTTTGTTTTAGGTAGTTTGACAACCTACCGCTGCCACCACTGTTGCAACTGAACCAATGAGGATTCAGTATCTGGAATTGGGGAAGACAACAGTCCAGTAGAAGTGACAGAATAATAAGAATAAGGTATTGTTTATTGTAGAATATTGTGATTAATATACTATATGGGGAAAGCCACAAGGCCACAAGGGGGTGGCATGGTGGGGAGTTCCATGTAAGTTTTGGAGCCGAGGAATAACTTGTGCGGGGATCAGCAAGTCAAATTGGCAGCACTCCTAATTAGGATGAAGTACCCACCATTTGAGGTTGCCATCAGATTAATCCATAACGTTAGATACGTCAAGGGGCTGCTCATCAAGTGCCCCCTGTGTATTGTAAGATACATTAGCGGGCAAGCCTGGAAACTTGGTTGCAACAGGTGCATGTCCTGTAACAGTGTATTTATGCTCTTCATAGAGGAAAGCATAGCTTTATTAGCTTTGAAGTGAAGATACAGAAGCTGTTTAACTTTGAGGGCTTGAACGCAAGCCATGTAAGCTTCATGGGCTGTCAATTGTCTGCTTGTTATCAGCTGCTGTCCTTCCATGTAGAATCTGTCTGAAAACTTGGCTAGCATCTCTTTAGGCTTGAAAGCAATGTGCATAAAAGCGTCTTTTTTTACTTCCAGGCTAAGGTCACCACAAAACTTGTCAATCAGAAGCTGCTTCATATCTTCCCACATCTCAATAGTGGGCAGTTCAGGCACCACCACCTCTTGGCAAGTTGGGTATAGACAGGTCAAAATGTGTTCCTTCTTAACCTCATCTGATGCTTGTCTCATGGCAATTTCATAGATAGTTATGAAAGCTGCAATGAATGAGGTTCTGGGGTCAAAGACTTGCTTAAAGGTAGGCTTTTAGTGTGCTTTGGGAGTTGAATCACCATTGTTGCTATCAAGTACATTTATACACAGGGAAAACTCTGCTTTGGATTCAGAGGAGGGCTGTCTAGCCCACAGCTGACAAACACTCTCTTCAAGGGTAGTCAGGGTCTCAACAGCGTGGGCACCTGCATTGACAGCTTGAGTGATCTGTTGTTCAGTAACATCTAGGCATTGACCTTGGGAGGTCACTACTGTGGAGAGCTCAGCCAGTTGAGAGGTAAGGGATGGCCTCACTGAGAGGCAAGGGGCAAACCTGTTGTTCACGGAGTTGATCAATTCACTCATCTCTTGTACATCTCTATCCAGCTCAGTATGGTCCCACTTCAAATGATCCACCTTGTTAGCTAGGGTAATTAGTTCCATAGCACATTGGATTTGAGGGGCTCCTGGTAAGCCAGGGCAGCAACCATCTTTTTCAACAACTCTAACTGGACTAGCAACAGTTGCCATCATCTTGTGTAGGGCAGCAAGTTCTTGCTGTAGCTCAGCAACTTGAGCAGTCAACTCAAGCACCTGGGGGTCAGGTTGAGGAGCCTCAGTAGGACGTCCTTGACTGCAAGTAGTTGCACGTAGCTCTCAAATAGCATCCCATATTCTCTGCTCTCTTTCCATCAAGTCATCAGAAGGGGGAGAGGGCGGAGCATCTGGCTTGGGCGTAGATAATTCATGCACTTGACTATGGAGTTTGGATATAGCAGCAGCTGTGGCAGCTCTCTCTTGACCAAACACTGCACTGAGTTCATTAAGGCTGTTAGCAGCAAAGTCTGCTAACTGCTGTAGTTGCTCAAATGAATACATGCTTAATGCATTGAGATGCTGCACAAGTTGTTTGAAATCAGAGATATAAGCATTTAAGGTGGAATCTACTTGGGTTTGCCAGGGTTGTTCTAGCTGGTGAAACTTGTGTAGACGCTCCCTCACGTATTTGGGGATGGACTGGTACATTTGTTTGATAGAGTTAACCAAACAGGTCTGGGAGGTAACAAGTTGCGCTGATTGTCAGATACCAAGGAAAACAGGGAATGAATCCACTGTTAGTAAGAAGCAAACTGGTCCCAGTGATGAGTAACCATTGCTTGTAGAGATGAGATTTCTTGAACATGGAGCCCTAATACCATTTAATGGTGGGCTAAGGCAGGCTGCACAAAGGATGACAGTAGATTCTCAGCAGAGCCAGCCGCTGAGAGGAGATGCTGTGGAAATTGAGGAGCCACAATCAATTTGTAGTATTCAGCCCAACTGAACTGCAACTGGAGGCAAGTGATGGCTCCTTCACAGGCTATCCCAAGGGCTACTGCCATGACTTGTTCTAATTCAGGGTTACCCATGGGGTAAGCAACTAAACAGGGACCTTTTCTGAGGTTCAGTACAGTAGGGACAATAGGTAGGTCTGCAATGTCTTCCTCAATAGGAGGGCTGGTAATTTCAGGTGAAGTTGGCTCTTGTATAGGCGGAGGCAAAGGACCTGAAAACGTTGATGCAAAAGGGATAATTGAGGGGCTTACAGCCCCTGTAGTGAGCACCATTTTTGTTGTGTTCTGAGACACAGCACAGACACACAATGTGTAATCCTAACCTTAGGATTGGATTTGTGCTAAGAATTGGTTAGATGGCAGGGAAGGCTATGCAATTCCCTTATTGCCCTGATTGAATGATATCTACTAGACGTAGCTAGAGAGGCGCCAAAGTACTGGGAGACACAAAGATAAAGATGCAAATAGAACTTAATTTTTATTGGTGAATAAGAAATGTAATATATAGTGGTTTGCAATACCACAAAACAATACCAGGACAGTAGGATCACTTACCACAAGCATGAGTGGGGCAAGTAAGTTGCGCAGAGTCAAGAAACCAAACAATTGTATTTCCAAATTCAGCTATAGACTCATTTCAAGAGGTAAAAGCAAAAGCAAGAGATTTGTCCTCAAAATGGCCCACTGAAGGCAAAATCAAAACATGGTGAATAGTGGCATTTGTGAGAGAGGGGGGCTAAACTAACTAAGTTTGGCTCCCATCCTGGAGGGAGGATCCACCAGGACGCCATCCAGTACAGGACTGGCATGGCTGCTTGAAGGGGTGTCCATAGGGAGGACGCGGCAGACACCCGGGGAAAGTAGGAGTCCAAACCCATCAAAACCATTCTGCTAAGCAACCAGGATGCACATTTGGGAGTGATCTCTGGGGTTCTCAAGCCTTCCTCTGAGACCAGGACAGTTGGGTCCTCAGAGGGGAGGAGCGTAGGGTGGCCCAGACTGGGGGAGTGGCAGAGGCTGTCTTGGCAGTAGGGCACTCTAGGTCATTGCAGGTCAGGCTCCTCACCACATTCTCACTAGTGGTGTATATGCCCTGAGCGTGTGTGGGGATATCTTTGAACATATTCAAGAACTGATTGGGATTGGTGTCAACACAGAGGAAAGAATTGGAAATACAACCCCAAAGATCTGGAGAGGTAGACCAAATCATTATCAGAGCTGGCGCCAAGGTAAAAATTGTAAATTTGACTAGAGGAACCAGCATTTTTTTGAGTCTGAGAGTGGAGACCAACACAAAACAGATATTTCTTGGTGTTTTGGGTCTAGAACTCAGAGAAGAGGGCTTGAGGGTGAGCAGAAGGTCTCTTAAACTTAGCAGGAGAACAAAGAGCAATGGCTGCAGACCAAATCAGTACAAAAGCGTATATGAAAGCTTGAAAAGATGTATCTGAAGTCCAATTGTAAGCAATAGCTAACCAAGAATGAAATCAAACTTAAAATAGGTAATTATACTAATTTCACTACTAAATTTTAAAAATCAAAGCGCTTCCTTCAAAGCAAAAGCAATAATCTTTGACTTTGACGTTAACAACATCTTTAAAGACTTCAAAGAGAGGCAAGAAAGCCCAAAGGAAAGGGAAATAGGTAAGGATAAAGAAAACCAATACTAACACTTTAGATGATCAAAAAGGGGGCAAGTAAGGGATCCAAAATAACCAATTTCTAAGTGAAAAAGAAGATTCAAACTTTAATTGTAAGAATGAGCAAGCAGGGGACCAAAAGTCCCCTGTCTTGCTTTAAGGGACAGGATTCAAATTTGAAAGGTCACCTGACCCAGGAAATGGATCTGATTGGGCAGAAGAGAAATTTTGTAAGGGCTTATCCATTGAGTTGGAGGGTTTTGCAATAATTTTTGGCTTCAACTCTGATTGGTGGCATTACTGGAGTGATTTAAATCAGCATTCAATCCAGTTGGATTGGAATTTGATGGTTTAGAAGTAGCGCAACCTGGTTGTTTAAACTTAATTAATTTTAAATGTGGTTGAGCCCAAGCCAGAAGATAGTCCAAATTAATTAGGAATTCCTCCCAAGTGGGGACAGAATCCAAAGCGCCATTATTTACCACTTGAGAAGGGTATACCAACACAAATCTCTCATCAATTGTGTGGGCTAAATCTTTGAGGGAATTGAGGGGCTTGGCTGGCTTCTGAGCAGATTTTTTGTACGGCGCAGGAAGATTGTCCTATCCAGGGCTGAAGGGGGAAGTGAATTTACAGCATTCACAACAGGATGCCTTGGCGGTCAATTCTGAAGGGAGTTGTTTTGCCTTTGAGTAGAACTTTTGACTTTTCTGCCATTCTGGCGTATTTGAAGTTGGATTTTACAACTGGTATCTTGGATTTGGTTAAAAATGGTTTGCTAATAATGATGTGTTGTGCACAAGAGTCAAATAAAATTTTATGTGCATGAGATTTATAAGTGCATGGATAAACAAGAAGTTGTGAGCAATCTTTATTTTTACGTTCATAAAAATAAAAGATTGCGGGACATGTGGGATGCAAGCAGCAAAGTTTATGCCTTGGTACACTTTATTATCAGTTTGGGGGGAGACAGAGGCACTTAAGCCTGTTCCTCCTCCTCTTTTTCCTGATCCTCTGTTTTGAGACCTTTGAGGTCAGATAATGTGGGGTCAGATTCATAGCAGGTTGCTGTTTCAGCATTGTTAACTTCAGTGGTGTCATCTTTCTTGGGACAGGAGCAGTTTGCGCTTTGGCTTTGATTGCCATTATTACAATTGGAGTTACTGTTGCTATGATTGGTGTTCTGGCGCTTGTTGCCATTGGAGTTTTTTCTGCCATTGCCATTTGAGGCGCAGTTGCCATTGCGTGCAGCATATTCCATGTTTGTGCGTTTTTCTGTGCGCTTGGCTTCTGCAATGAGAGCAGGCATGGAGGTGTCTGCCTCTTGGAGGATGAGGGCAGCAACAGAGGGTTTCATCCTGTTGATGAATGATGCTCTAGTGTGCACGTTATCAGCTTGTGCTGGATTTTGGATCTTGCAGTGTATCTCTTCAAATTCATTGGCGTAAGCTGTGATAGTGATCTTCTGAGGAAGATTGCTGAGCTGTATTGCAATATCTTAGAGGGATTCAGTGACGCGGAAATTGTGGGTGATGTCTGCTTTAAACTCTTCCCAGTTGCCAAGATGGTTGTCAGTTTGTGAGCCAACTCAAGTGGCAAAATGTTAGCTGTGGCCTTGTACAAGTACTTGCTAAACTTCTAGGACCCATTTTTATGGAGGATTTAGCTGGTGCAGAGCTTGGCGGCTGAGTGGTCTAGCCAGTTGATGATATTTTCTTTGTTTTTACCAAAGAACTTGTCAATACCAATGTACTTGGTGTTGGTAACTTTGCCTGAAATAGGCAGTTGTGTGTTTGTTTGTGGTTGTAGAGAGCAACTGTATTGAATTATCTTAGCGCATGCTTTGGGCATAACCAGTCCTTCAAATACAGTGTATCCACTAGGAATATCTTCATTGATGTCGTGGGTGCGGAAGTACGTTTTCCAGGTGTCCTGGGATGTGGCCTGGTTGAGTACGTGAGCAAAGGTGGGCGGGTTCTGTTCAGTCATTTTCTCTTTCATTGGTGTGGTTGAAAACTGTAGTGCTACCAGTGATAAGGAGCGCCTTTGGGGAAGCTTTGAATATGGAATTAAGAAGAGAAGAAGAAGTATATTTTATTGGATAATACTTTAGGCTTATATAGATTTAGCTGTGGCAGAGATTTTAGTTAGATTGAACCTAGGGGCTGGTCATGTGCAGGATGGGTTTGAGTTACTGGATACTTGGACAGTCATGTGATATTGGTTTATTGCCATTTCCAGCATGTCAAACTGTATATTAGAAAAGGCACCAAATTGGGCAATGACTGGATGTTAAGTGAGCTGGCAATAGCAAGAATACTTGTACATCCAGATCCTTGACACTGCATATTGATGATGCTCTCTACCGTCTTGGAGACTCTAAGTTCTTTTCTGTGATGGATCTAGCATCTGGGTATTGGCAAGTTGACCTTTCTCCTGAGGATAGACAGAAGGCTGCACTCATCACTTCTGAAGGACTGTTTGAGCCTACATGTATGCCACAAGGACTATGCAATGCCCTGGCTACCTTCCAACAAGACATGGACTCCATCCCCTGTGACTTGAAGCTTTCATGTGTCTTAGTATACTAGATGATATAACAGTCTTTATTTCTATCTTTACATATCACCTGGCTTAACTCAAAGAATTGTTCATAAAGATTTGAGAGGCTGGCTTTAAACTGAAACCATCCAAGTGTGTCTTTCTCAAGGAACACCTTGAATTCTTGGGCCATGAAGTAATTCAGACGGGGATTATCCCAATGACCAAGAAAGTTGAGGCCATTGACAAAATGCTTCCATCCACCAACCTGCAAGAAGTATAAGTCTTTCTGGGCATGATGGGTTATTACAGACAGTTCATCCCTGAATTCACCAATACAAGCAAACCTTTGGTCCAACTGTTTTGTAATGTCCATTCTGAATGGACTGCTAGTCATAAACAAGCCTTTGAGATCCTTAAACAAAAACTCAAAGAGGCTCTCATCCTAGTGTATCCTGACTAAAATAAGAAATTCATCCTTTACACTGATGCTAGCAACTTAGCTATTGGGGCCATCTTGGCTCAACTAGATGATGAAGGTATGGATCACCCCATGGCTTATATTCTTGTGTCCTAAACAAGCATGAGAAGAATTATAGTGTCACAGAAAAAGAGTGCCTTGTTGTGTTGCATGAAGTCAAACAGCTCTGACATTATTTTTATGGCACCCATTTCACTGTTGTCACTGACCACACCTTGCTCAAGTGGTTACAACAACTTAACAAACCCAAAAGACAACTAGCTAGATGGGCTCTCTGCCTGCAAGGTTATGAC
Organism: Entomophthora muscae; assembly: GCA_014839935.2. Classification (NCBI taxonomy): domain Eukaryota; kingdom Fungi; phylum Entomophthoromycota; class Entomophthoromycetes; order Entomophthorales; family Entomophthoraceae; genus Entomophthora; species Entomophthora muscae. The sequence continues at coordinate 364,273 of QTSX02003556.1, forward strand.
TTCACTGTGCTACATTGTCCTGGGATTCAACATCAGAACGTTGATGGTTTATTCAGAATACCCATCCTTGCTCTACATCCTGCTGAGGCTGATCAACTGTATGAGCTAATTGGATATCCTTCCTCTTAGGAAAGCAAGACAGAAGAGGTCTTATTAGCCTTGTCCAAACTATCTGAAGATACACTCATTTGTGACAATCAGCTTTTCAAGAAAGTACGAGATCAATACCTGCCTTATGTACAACCTAGTCTTTGCCTTTTGTTGTTGCTACAAGCTCATAAGGAGACAGGACATCAAGTCATTGCAAGACCTATGAATGGCTCCATAAAAATTATTTCTGGGAAAACCTTTGCCTGCTGATTCCAGACATAAGAGCTAGTTGCCATGATTTCCAGCTCCAGCAACCCCAAGCTACCTCTCACAAGTTCAAACTATTTCTTCCTCAACACAAATTTCACACTATCAGTATTGATACTGTAGGGCCTCTCCCCTGTTCCTGCTCTGGTTGCCGCTTTATACTAATTACTGTTGATCATTTCAGCAAGTGGGTCAAATCTTGCCCTACCAAGGACATCACTGCCAAGACAACAGCTGCCTTCCTGTTACAAGATGTGTTCTTCTGCCATGGCTGCCCTTAAGTGTTGCTGTCTGACACTGGAACTAACTTAAACGCAAAGTTAATAACCTCTGTTGTCTAGCCTTGGGGTCTCACAAGTCTTTCTCTGCCCCTTACAATCCTTCTACCAATTGGTCAATTGAGTGTGTAAATTTGACTCTGGTTTCTATAATGAGGAAACTCCCTTACTCTGACGCTGCAAACTGGGATCTATACTTAACTACTGCTCTCTTTTTATATTGCCTTAGCAAACATTGTGTCACCAGGTACCCCCCTTTGCTATGCTGTATGGGCATGAGGCCACCACTCTGTTGCTCCTGGGGCCTCCTACTCTCCTCTGATATGGCTATTAACCCTGATGATTGTATCAAAGGCTTAGTTAACTGCATCATTGATATACAGGCCACTGCATACACTTCTGCATATAAGACCAAGGTGCTTGAGCTTTTTCCTGACAATGATGGACGCTCTCCCTTGCCTGAGCTCAATATTGGGGACCATTTTCTCTACTATAAGCATAGATTAGGAGGACACACTTAACAAGCTAGATATGTTGTGGGTTGGACATCTAAAAGTGATCTTTAAACAAGGGTCAGAGTACACTGTGAAACTCCTCTCTAGTGATTGTCTGTTTTCCTGAGTGCATGCCAAGTTCCTCTGCAAGTACTACCCCTCTAGGGCCAATCTAGAGGGGGGCAATGTTGTGAATGTTGCCATTCATCATGTTTCAATTTTGCCTTTGATGGGTTATTTTGAGGACAAATCTCTCTCTTTTGCTTTTGCCCCTCAAAATGAGTCTGTATCCAAACTGGGAAATACAATTGTTCAGTTTCCTGATCCTGCGCTACTCACTTGCCCCACTAATGCTTGTGGCAAGTGATCCTACCGTTCATGTACTGTTTTGTGGTAAAGCTACACAGTATATATTCTCCATTTTTACAGCCAATAAAATTTAAATTCTATTCACATCTTTATATTTGTGTCTCCCAGTACTTTGGCGCCTCTCTAGCCACGTCTAGTAGATATCATTCAATCAGGGCCACAAGGTAATTGCATAGCCTTCCCTGCCATTCTAACCAAGACTTAGTACAAATCCAATCCTAAGGTTAGGATTCCCTGTTGTGTGCCTGTGCCGCGCCTCAGAACACAACATAGCCCAAGCCTGTGCCTGGTTGATCCTCATCCAGACTTGGAATCCAATCCCCACTACCAAGGCATCCTAGAACAGATGTTTTCTGCTCAAGTACTTTTGGTTTAAGGCAATGTCTGGTTTATAAATTTCCTGCATGAGCTCCTTGAACAGCATGGGAACATTTTCTACCTCAGCCACTGCTGGTCTTTCAGAAGGAATGGTGAATAGATTCCCTAATAGGGCTAGTCTAGTGTACATGTCCTTGCTTTTAAAGTTCAGGGATGTAAGGAGACCTGCAGTCACCTGCTGAATACAAAAGTTTTTTCAATCTTTGTCAATCCAGATGGCCACTTCCAGGTCCACTTTTCCCTTATGATATCAGCCCAAATAATTTCCCAGATCACTGCCAGAACAAGGTAGATTTGTTCCTGTTCAAACTTCTTTCCTTGCCATTTGAAGCCTTTAAGTAGACTCTCTGCAAATTTCAGAGCCGCCTCCTGTTCAAAACAGAAATGATAGAAGTTTTCCTCTTTGATCTTTGATTAGGTCAGGTTGGATGGTTCCTTCAATAACTCCTGGAACAGAGCATGAAGATGAGGTCCTGCTCCAAGTTTAACCTCAGTTTAAATCCTCCCAGTTCAACACACTGAAAAGGACAAACCAGGTGACCCCTTCTTCCTGCTGAGCCTCTAGTTGAATCAGTGATACCTGCTCTTGTGAGGTTTGGACTTGCTTTATATAGTGTGTGGCTCTTTTCTGGCTTTTATTCTGGGTGCTCTTCTCCTTGGCCAACCTGGCAGCTTTATTTGCCACTAGGTGGTTGCCCTGTCTAAAGAAATATTAAAGTTGAATTTAATAAATTAATTAAATATATTTTATTGTACTTTTAGGCTTGGATTACTTACCACATTTTTGATTGAAATTTTATTTAATTGCTTTTTTAAAAGGTAGTTTCAATTATATTTATTTAAAATTAAAATTGTATACTCCAAGTATAAATAAAAACTAAACCTAAATAAGTATAGTATCACTATTAAGTTTAGTAAGGCTAAACTAATTATTTTAAATTTAGTATTTGATTTTTAAATCCCTTCAAAATGTAGAGCTGATCTGCAGCTTCAAAATAAGCTATTGGAAATTAAAATCCTTTCAGTATTCACTGAGATACATTGATTTTCGTTTTTGTAGTGTGTATTAAAAGTAAATTTAGATAATATCAAATCGAGTCTATGTCTGATTATGACGCGAACCTGATTCCAGCGCTTAACTATATATCTCAGCATCTAGAGCAGCTAGAGCTATCATGTTTGGTACCATTTTGATCGGAATCATCTGAAAAATTGATCTACGTCCTCTAACTTTCATTGAAATCATTATATTGAAATATAATTTTATCATAGTCAGTTTACTCCACTGATGTTCTTTTGGGATGCAGCTGTGGCAAGCAAGGTTTACTCTGAAACAATATACAGCCACTTGGATCAGCTGATGCATCCAAGTGGAATATATTATTTCACTTTGGAATAGATATATTCGAAATTTCTAAGCCAACCATTAAAATATCCATTAGGATATCTTACTAAATAAACCAAAGTACACAAGGCGTGGTTCCACTTATGAAGCTTTATTCAGTTACAATAATGATGCAGAAAATAGAGGGAAAGGCCTCTATTTATACTGCTGTAAATCATGCCAAATCTTAATGACATAATGCATTAAAAAGGTATAATACACCACAGAGGTGCACAAGAGGTTCACTTCTCAACCCACATAATTTAACAGCATAAATCATGATAGATTGGCATTGACACTACAAACTTCTTGAATTACATCACACCATCCTGTACTTAGATTGAAAAAGATACATAAATTTAAGTTTAACATATTTAAAACTGATCAAGCTCTCTTTTCATCAGTAAATTCAATCATCAGCAGAGTTTAAACATCCAATCATATAAAAGGATCTTAAACAATTACTGCTTCCTTTCTAATCTTAATCCACCCATTCTAGAGTCAGTTAATCTATACAGATAAGCCACTTTGATATGGTTGAAAGGGGTTAGTCACTAATTTAAAATGCAAGTAATCAAATACAAATTTATTAAAGTTCAAGTGGCTTATATTTCAGTTCAGCATGATTTAGACCACACTCCACTGAATTCAATCTGTGTACTTTCAAAGATGCATGTAAGGGATTGAATGTAAGGATGAGCCAAATTGACCTTTGGGCTTAACTATCAACTTTTAAAATAAAACTAACTAAAAATCAATTCAGTCAAATCCCTTATGGCTTGAGCCCACTCAAGGCAACAGTACAGACAGACAGACTCACTTTTATATATATTAATTACTCTGGCTCTAACAGTTAAAGCCCTGTAAACTCTGGAAGAATTATTGTGGTTATATGACATGTGCAATCCTTGAGTACAGTGCTCTCTTTTTATACCCTTGTCCATTCTAGTGATGGGCAATTTTGTAAATTAGATTGCATAGATAGAATGGCCAAGGCTATCAGTAGAATTAATTCTGGTGGCCAAGGCTAATTCAGTTTGCACTCAAACACGTTGGATCTGACAGATTTGCATTCCTCAATTAAATTTGGACGTGACAACATTCTGGCCAACCATTTACATCCAGATATATTGGGTTCAGGAATTGCTAGTGACTTCTGTAATGGGTATCTGTAACTGTAGCCCACTCTGGAGTAATTTTCACTTACTCTTCCCCATCAGATTATCTGGATCATCCCCAAAAGGAAGGAATGCAGATGCAAGAGTCTGGTGGATCCAAGAGGATGCTGTAATATTCCAAACATTGTACAGGTGTTAATAACACTCCTGCAGCCCTTGTGCAGCTTTCTTAGTATGTAACTTCCCTTCTTTCTCCAATAAAAAAACACTTTTAACATTCACATATTGCCTTTAACTGTATTCAGTTGTTACCTTAGAACTAAAAGGTAAAGACTCCAGAGATAATGGCTGGTATTAATCTGTGTTTAGGCCTACAATCATACTCTTAAAAGCTAACACTTCAGATGTTAACCTCCAAGAAGTTCATAAGGCCCAATTCACAACACCCCCAATCCAATGGACAAATAGAGAGGTTAAACCAAAGTTTAGAGGTCTACCTACATTGCTACACTAATGTGCAACAGGATGTGTCAGGATTCTCCTTTTTATTTTAGCTGCTAGTATTCTACTTTTTTGGACTCCATTATTATTTTTGAAGAATTGGGTTATTCTTGGCTTGTTTTGTATTCAAAAATATTCCCTCACTATTACCCTTTTTTGACCAGCGATATTCCATCTATTTTACAGTTAGTTTTAAGTTCAAAGCTTACCTTGTTTCCTCCTGGACAGTTTTTGAACTGCAAACCTAAACGTTAATTAAAATCATTCAAGTCCAAAATCATAATACCTTTTCTCTCTTGCCACTTACACCAGCATCTTTGGACCAGGTTTTCCCGCTCTTCTGCTTTTTGCTTTTGCTTTCACACTCTGCCAAGCAATTACTGTTCCCCTGCTTTATCTCCTTTACGTTTGGTGTTAACTTTTTAAGTTTAAACCACAAGAAACATGTGCTTCTGTTTTGTTTCTCTACACCATTCCCACTAACCAATCTTGGTTAAACGTATTCACCTCAATTCTGCACCTCACTACCAAGTAAAATAAAAAGGCTTGGTTTTCCAATCTTAACAGTAAGTTGATATTGTTTGACTTGCACCCCAAAAAGGTACTTGTTAGGTTTTGTGGCTTGTGTTTCATTTCCAATTTTTAGTTTAAGTTTTTATTTTCAATCTTATGATTCCTTTTGACTTTCTTTTTCATCAGCTAGGTAGTTTCTATAGTAATACCCACAATTTGTTTGGTGAAAGTTTTAATCCTCCAACTAGTGGTGAGCAGTTTCCTGACTTAGAAATTGATTTTTTGACCAAGTTGTCAGTCATTAAGACTGGACTCTATTTCATTTTCCTAGGTTTAATCAACCGCCTCAGCCCTTAATTTACCCCCTACAAGCTTCTAGGAGCCTTAGTCCAGTTGTTAATACAAACCCTACCTACATTTTTGTATTTAACTAACATTAATATAACTGGGTTAAAAGCTTTAGTTTACAACCACCTTCCCCAAACTATGAGACCTTACAGGATGACTGGTGTGCAAACCTACCCATAGCAGAGTTCAGTTATAATAACACTCCACACACATTAACTCAGGTTTTGCCATTATTAGCCAATGTGGGTTACAATCTCTCATCCAACATGGGTCCTCAACTTATTTGCAACATAGAAGCTGCAACTGATCAAGCTGCTGCATTGAAGCAGGTTCATCAGGAGCTTCAGGTTACTCTTGCTGCTGCTGTGACAACTTACAAGGAATACACAGATTGCAAGTACAAGGAGGGTCTGGCTTATAGGCCAGTTGATCTAATCACGGTATATGCCTGGAATATGAAGCTGAAGGTCTCATGCCGTAAGTTAGATCCTAAGCAGGTTGGTCCTTTCAAAGTGGAACGTCAAATTGGTCCCTCTGTGTATTAGTTAGATTTACCACCCTCCTTTAAGATTTTTCATACTTTCCACAAATGTCTGCTCACTCCCTTCCAGGGCACCAAGGTGCTTTCTTCCCAATCTATTCTATTGGAAGGTAAGCCTGAGTATGATTTGAATTGCATTTTGGCTTCCTGGAAGAATTGCTGCTGACTGGAGTATTTGGTGTCTTGGAAAGGCTATCCTGATTCTGAAAATTCATGGGTCTCTCATTATGATTGTTCCAATTCCCCAGACCTGATTAAAGAGTTCTACAAGCACAATCCCACTGCTATTGGCCACCCCAAGCTTACTTAGCTGCAATGAAACTCCCACCTGCCCACAAGAACTTTTCCTTGTCCCATATTCTGGATGGTGAAATTGTGCCCCGGGCTAAAGCAGAGGGTAATGTCACAGTAAGTTCCATAATGCCGGGAATTATTCAGCCAAGTAGAAAATATTGGAAGGCTGGAAAACCTTTAACAAAACTGACTGATTTAACGGATTTAAATCAAACGGTCAATCAGAAATGGGTTACAGCTGCTCTAGTCTGTCAGCTAAAACCAGTTCCTCCTTGCAAATTGATGTTGATAAATTGGCTTAATTTGAGGGTCACCTGATAAAAGCTTGTTAATCAGCATGGTTGTCAGAAATTGGTCACACAAGGGTTCTTTGCAACCTGGACCAGATACTTACTTGACAATATGAAAGGAATAGGAGCCCAGGATCCAGGCGTATTGCTTTGTCAATTTTTGATATGTATTGAATAATTTTCACTGTTCAACTCTTAATAGTTGAGTCCTCCCTAAATTTTTACTCAAATAAAATCAAATATTTTCCTGGTCTAACTTTATTTATCATACATCCTGTAGTTGTCCTTCTACATTACCTCCCCTATAATTTGATTCTAGGTTGAATCATCACCAGAAGATGAGGTTCTACTGCTGGCACTTTGTAATCAACTCCTCCCAATGTTAATCCAATGCCACAGAATCTTAGACTCTTTCCTATTATATCTGAAGCTGAGACACTTGCTTCCTCTCAATGTCCCAAGTTCTATGCAGAAGAAACCCTGATTTTCTCCTGGGAAATTTATCTAGGACTTTTTTGATTAGGGTTAATCATTTTTCTTAATCCTAGTGTATCTTTTGGAAATTTCACCAAACAGTATTTGAAGCTTTTTTGGTGGTTACAGTAGCTTTAAAAACTATGGCAACAAGAAAAAACAATTCATATTTAAACAAAATTAAAAATAAACAAATTTATATTTATTTAAAATAGTTTTGGTTTATTTTAATTTTGCTTAAATCTGAGTTCATTTTGTTTAAATCTGAATTGTTTTTTCTTGTTGTCATAGCTTTTAAAACTACTGTAATCATCAACTCTATGTGGATTTGGGTGGTGATTCCCCCACCACATAGAGACTACTTCTTACTATCCAGCCATTTCTGTCACAGTTGCACCCCCTTACTCAGTAACCTGGGCTTTTAATTGCTCCTGGTAAATTTCCTCTACAATATAAAGCTCCTCATCACTTTTAAAAATCATTTTAAAAAACTGTAAAAAAATTCTTTTATAAACAGAAAATTAAAATATTTCTAAAGCATTAATTTTATTTAAATGTGTGCTCTTATTTGAGATACTCTCTCAAACATAAATGGCCAAATTTAGAAGAATAGAACTTAAAAATGATTTAGTTTCCTGAATAGATTTTGGGGAATTCACTCTTGAAAGATCCTATTTTCTATTTTAGGTCATAAAAATTATCAAGATTGTCAAAAAGTGAGTTGCTTTTTTGTTTGAAAATTTACTCTTGCAACTGAACCAATTTCATTATCTGATTATAAATTTTAAATGGTTAGTATCATAGTTGATGTAGTTGCTTCAGAATGTGACTGATTTATTTTTGTTTTTAATGTGGGTTACATTTGTTTGCTGTCTATGCTTTGGGATTTTGTATCCAGTTTTAATTTTTGTTGTGTGTTTGACTAATTTTATAATCTGGACCACTAGAAATGAACATTTTATTTATTAAATTGAGTTTTAAGTGCAACCTGTTGCCTTTTGTTATGTGACTGAACCAACTTTTCTCCTAACTGAACCATTTTAGTTTATCTCAACAGGTTTGAAACTACTATAAGTGTGAACATCTTGTCCTGCTTATAAATATGCATATCCTAAGGGGAAAAACAGTTCTTGACTTTAAATGATCTTTTCTTTTACTATGCACTAAGAGAAAAGGTTTCTTCTTGGTCATCACAGACATAACTTACATCTTAGTGGTTAAAAGTGTGCGCCTTTTTGTAAATGTTTATTCCACCTTACACAGAAAACTTTCAGAAGGTAATAATGTACCTTAAGTACCCACACATCACAGGTTGGGTACTGTTTAATATTATCACCAAGACTTTGATTAAATAAGAGACAGAAACTTCTTTGAGTTCCTCAAATACAAATCATGTTGGCTTATCTTATACTGTGATATCCTAAAAGTACTAGATCAACTTAAGGTATACCAAAAGTGTCCTACTACCCAAGTCTGTATCTTTCATTGTCATAGATAACTTCTTGATGATATGGTCCCTAGATACTGTAGGGCACATTCCATAAAAATACAATGATCAAAATTATGTTTTTGTCAAAGCCTTGGATGTTAGAATAGTTTGGCTATCACCAACCTAGTTCAACATTTAATAATCACACAATTTGGTACAGTAGGACACGCCATTTCAAAAACAGCACTTTGATTTACGCCATCTCAAATTTAATTTGAGATGGTGTTTTTTGCGTTAATGATTTCGAATCACAAAAAACTAAAATAAACAATAAAATAGTTAAAATTTATATATATCTTTATAATGTGGCATTTCAAATTTACATCATCTCAATTCTGTCACTTCAACTCAGATTAATTAAATCTTATTTTGCTAACTTTATTTACATATGAAATCACTTAGTGTGGGGCGTGTTTATGCCATCTCAACTTTACCTCATTTTGAATCACACTATTTATCTAAAACTAAAATAAGCTTATACCCAAACTAAAACAAAGCCTGTGGTATAGTGCCAGAAGATGTTCCTATAGTATTAATATAAGACACTTATACTAAGAACAACCTAAATAGACGCCACTATGATAGTCCTTCTAGTGATTGTCATTGCTGGGTAAAAGAAAACCAGTTTTGTTATATGTATTTTATAACTTTATTATACATGGATACATTGATAAGGGTTATCTTATTAAAATATTTTAATAGTGATTTTAATATGAAAGGGGGTGATTACACCATTTTGATTTATGTCACTTCAAATTCCACCAAGTTTCATATCACCCAATTGATTCAATGTGCACAATGGATAGGGGAAAATAAGGGGAAATTACCTATGACGCCAGGCTACGCTATATCAATTCCCCCACCACAATTCTTGCTTTCCACTTTTCAAAAGTACTAGTTCACGTCAAAAACCATATTAATAAAAAATGTAAGAAAATATATGAAACTTTGCAAATTTATATTTTTTGGCCTCCTCTAAACAACTGGGTACTTTTTAACCCCAGTTTTATAAGCTAGTTTTTAAGAAATTCAAGTTTTACTATTTGGCCTGGTTGAGGTAGCTCCACCAAATTTTTTTTAATTTAATATAAAAAATGGTCAAAAAAACTATGTTTTTGAGCTACAGCACCTCAATTATGTCACTTCAAAAACGCCATTTTGACTGCAAGTTTTCAGTCAAAACTCAAAGTTTTGCATATTTGCGTTACTAATAAAAAATATTTTTACAAAATAAAAAGCATTGAAATTTCAATAGTATATTTTTTTTGATCTTTTCTACAATTCTATGTAAAAAAATTGATACTTTTATATTGAAAACATTCTCATTTTTCTCTTTAAAAACAACCCCCAAATTGCTCATATTTTGATGCTAATTCACTTTTAGATGCCTCCCAAGTCAACTGACAAACTGCGCCCAAGGCCTCCAAGGGTTCAAAGTCCAAGATCACTCCTCCCAAGGCCAAGAAGGCCAAAACTACCCCTAAAAAGCATCCTGCTAAGGATAAAGCTCCTCCCAAGACACCTACACCCTCACCAGAGCCTGAGGAAACAAGCCCAACCCCTCCCCACTCTCCTTTTGTTTACTCCCTCTCTGATCCTCAAGAGAAGTTATTCAACTTCAATTGCCATTCTGACCCCACTTCAGAGCCTGAGGATGAAGAGGAGCAGGAGCCTGGCACTCCTGCAGATGAGCCAATTGAGCTCTGGGATCTTAACTCAATCCACAATGTATGCAACCAAAATGGCACCTTTGCTGTGCCAACAATGTACCATATCAGCTATCCAATTATGACTAAGAAAAGGGATGCTGGCTTTTTCTACAAGGGCTACAGCTTCAGCTGCAACAATGAAAAGAAACCCATCCACCAACATCACTTCAAATGTGATAACGTTGGCTGTCCAGCTAGACTCACCACCTATGGGTTCACTTGGTTTAAAGCCCTGACTATTGGGCATGACTGCGCCAAGCCTTTCAATCCTCTCTATCAACTGATCTGCTGGTTTCTTTGCCAGATGATCCCAACCACAAAGGATAAAACTGCAACTGAGGTCGTCAACAATGTGCTTCTTAATCTAAATGATACCCAACTAGCAACTGTTGGTGGCGCCTCAAAATTACAGAGATATTTCACTGATCAGATATATGCTCTGAGCACTGAAGGCGTCAGTGCAAGCTCCATTGACCAATTGATCATTACTAAGGAGCAAAAACTACCTTGGCATGAGGAGATATTATTTATTCACAATCATGGTCAACATGCCCCAGAGTGTATCATCTGCTTTGCAACAAGCCAGGATCTGTGCAACCTCCTCAAGTGCAAGACCTGGCTTGCAGATGGAACTTTCTCAACCTGCCCAAAGCTCTTCAGCCAGCTTTGTAATATCCATGGGCAGGTTGATAATCTAGTTCTTCCCCTGGTATTCTTTTTCCTTCCCAACAAGAAGCAGGAAACATATGTCTGTGCACTCACAATCCTAAAGGCCAAGCTTGATGAAATCCTCCCAACTATTGAAGAGGAGCCCAAGGAGACCAGAGGGTGCAAGAAGAAATCCATCTCCCAAGAAGAAGATGCTCCCACCCCAATCAAGAAAAAGCCAGAAAGCCTTCCCTACCATGAATACCTGGTAGTGGATTTTGAACAGGCTCATGAAAATGCCTTTATTTGAGTCTTCAAGAGCTCCCCTCAGGGATGCTACTTCCACTTCCAGCAGGCACTCTGCCGCTGCCTCCAAAAGTGCTCTGAACTTCATGAGCTGGTTTACACTGAAGGCACCAAAGAAGCAAAGGATGTTTTTAATTGCTTTGTTGCCCTTGTCCTTGTGCAAAAGGAGGAGAGCAATGCCTTTTATGATACTCTCCTCCACCATCCTTACATTATTGCCAACCAGGCAGCCTTTGCTCCGTTCATTAAGTATTTGAAACTCAATGGGTTGGAGTGTTTCAGGGAGCACGCCACATTAGAAAAGGCGGTGACTCAATCACCTGGAACTGTTTCAAGCAGGTCAAAGACGGCCTCATCAAGACCACCTCTTCCCTTTAAGGGTGGCATAGCCAGTTTTCTACAAGGGTTAGGGTTCATAAGCCTAAATTCAATAAGATCATGGTCCATTTTAAAACCCAGCAGGACATCTCTGCCTGCCTCTTTAAGACTGGTATGAAGACCAAAGGCAACCCCCCTAAGCAGACCAAAGCGGTGAAAAAGTACACTGAAATAAGAAAAGTGGTCTTTGCCTACTATCCCAAGGATAGCAAGCTTGAGCATCTTCAAGCCATCTCAGTTGCTCTTTCCACTAATGTTTGAGCCTATTTCCAATAAACTCTTCTTTATCTTCTCTTTTATTTCCTTTTATTTTACCATTCTTTGACTTTTTGTTTTGGTATTTGGTACAATTATATGCTTATTTTAAAGTATAGTTTATAGTTAAAATAGATGAAAATAGTTATTTTTAGGATTATTTTAACTTTTGGGCTTTACACAACTATGTTGCTACTAATTGACCCCATTTTTATATTGCAGATTTGGAATTCCGAGGCTTTTTAAGCCTAGAAATGTTTTTTTAAATTTTATTTTTTGAGAATTTTTTGGGTTATTTTTGGAGTTCAAAAAATCTAAAATTTTAAAACTGTTTTTTCTTAGTCAAAATGCTGTAAATCAAAATGGTGTTTTTACTATAAAATTGAAATAGCTAAAAATTAAGATGGTGTATTTTGAGATGGCGTTTTTTGATATGCTGTTTTTGAAATGACATGCCCTACCTTTGGTACCAAATCAATCTCTCAGCCATTTTCCTGTTTTGATATCAACCCAATTTCCACCTGACTTGTCCAAGTACCTGTTCATTTCTAATCCAATCCATTCTACCTGATACCAACCACTTATCCCAGATAGATACCTGCCACAATATTTCTGGCCATAAAATCCTAATTTATTAACCAATAAAATCACTTATTCTCAAAATTATTATTTGAAGCTCCTCCAAAAGTTGCCTCCTTGTCATTATTACTGACATACACTTTAATGAAAATTACTGTTCCCCAAGTGGTAAGATTTATACCAAAACATTGCTAGCAGATTTATTAGAAGAAATCATACAGTAGTTTTAAAAGCTATGAAAACAACTGAAAATACCTCAGATTTAACCAAAACAATTTCAGATTTGAACAAAATACAAGTTGCGCAAGATTCAGGATTCAATTAATTTAAATATTTTGGTAAAAAATGAACTTTCAAACAAAAATCAAAATTTCACTAGCCCATTATACAAAATTATAGCAAATATCAAGCAGTGTTGTTTAAACCACAAATAAAATGAACTGACACAGCAAGTGAGATGGGTGGATGCTGTTTTGGAGTGTATTATAATCTAATCAGGATTCATATGAGGCACCAAAAAAAGGACTGAAATGAAACAAAGTTTGAGAAACCTATAAGTAAGATTCCACAAGCACAAAACAAAATAAAGTCACACAAGATGTCTAGTATGAGCAGCCTAAAATAGAAAAATAACAGTTTAAAACCCAATCAACAGCTATCCAATTTAGGAACAGAAGCATTTTATTCATTTTCATGGCTCATGATTTGTGTATAATTGTTTTGAGAACTTTCCAAATATGGACTCAAGATTACAATTAAAAAAATCATAAAATTTTAAACTTCTACCTTTAGTGATTTTATACTAGGTTTTATTTTAAGATGGTTTTTAACAGCAATATCTTTGACGGCGCCAGCAACCAAGCCAGCTTCAATGGAGTTGAGGATCAGAACGTGGAGACACCTGTTTACACCCAAGCCTTTGATGCAGGTAACAAGGAAGCTGATCTGTACCTGACCCCCAACCCATATGGCTTTGACTTGTTCAGTAGTCACTTAGTGTCTAGCTCTGCCCCCGCCTCTGTACCCACCCCTGCACAATCTGCCTACCAACCAACCAATCAGAATGGCAACCCTGATTCAGAACAACTTCCTGCCACAAGCCAACCTGCCCCCCTCAGCCAATCAGGCTTCAGTTCCTATGGCCCAGCGCCCCAAACACAGAATAATCACTGCCCAAATTCTTCAGTAAATTGTGACACTGAACCTGCAGAGTCTGTCCTGGGACAAGATTGCAACCCAATTGCAATTTACCCAAGCCATCATAATGCGGGAATCCAATAACTTAATGAATAAGAGGAATCTAATCAGGATGGCCAAGAAGCCAAATAAGTAGGTCAACTCCTATATCAAGGATGCATATCCTATAATGCTTGACCTCATTCAGTGGGACCCTAAGCTTCCCCTGACACAGGTCCAGAAGCAACTTGCACACCATGGCATTTGGGTGTCTGAGCGCATGGTGCAGCTCTGGATGTATGAAAAGGTGGCTTCAGTTTTTTTAGGATACCAGGAGTACCATTGAGCTCCAGCAGGTGAGGGAGGAGTTGAAGCAGGTACTGGCATGGCTCACCAGATGATGGGACCTAACTTTACCAGGTAGGAAAGGGCCTTCCCAGCCACAGCCCAAGGTACAGCCGCTGGCAAGGCAGATTCAATCAATCCTGTGAGCGCAAGGTAAAGCACTCCCAGGAATTGACTACTCTGGCCAGAGGCATCAGAAGTGGGGGGGTTGAGATGGTTGGTTTAGGTGTCAGGGGCGGTTCCATGGGGACCAAGTAGGCGGTAGGATTGTTGTACTTCCCGTTGAAGATCAAAAGGTAGATGGTGATTGCTTTGCTGTCTTGGACAATTTGGTAGGGTTCCTTGGGAGCGTTTGGGCGGGTGTACCACTGCAAGTCTTCCAATGTCCAGGGTTTGTGGTCAGGATTGACAGGATACTCAGTGAAATGCACAGGGTCAAATGGAGCGTTGGGTGGGCAGTAGTAGTCAAAGTCTTTGGTTTTAATAACTGGAGTCTGACTATCTATCCCAGCAGAGGGGTACTGACTCTTGGGTGTATGCAGATGGAAGAGTATCAAAAATAGGTATGGAAACAGATTGGTGAACCAAAGGTTCATAACAACTTTATTTGGTAAGGATGATGATACAGAACTTTTCAAGTGCTTCTGATTTATATACTTACTCACATGCAGGTGCCTCTGGGTATACTTCTGATGCTATCTGTGTGGCAAGGCTTGGCATTTCAGGTTCTGCTGTTTGGTTAGCTGCTTCATGGTTATTTTTGGGGTTTTCATGAACAGTTGTTTGGCTTTTTGATGGTTCATCTTGGCTTGGCTGGTCATTGATTTTGGCAGGTTTGGCTTCTGGGGTTTTGGGGTTTTTCCCAATTTGATCACCATTTTTTTCTGGCTTGACAGGCTCTCATGAGCCCCAAGAACTTGATTAAAAAAGGGGTCCCCAATTGGGGACCCCAAATTACTTAATGGAGGGTGGACTTGGTCTGGGTTTACTGGGTAGCTAAAAATAGCCTGCCCAAGCCCAGCCAAACCCATCAAGGCTTGGGCGTAGCTTTTGGGGCCCAAAGCGGGGCCCTCAGCTGCCACCAGGGCAGGAATGGTTCCTGCACCTGGATTTGCTTTGAAAAGCAAAAATACAGGTGTGGGCAAATCTCCCCCTGCCTGATAGCCCCGCCTGGTGGCTAGGAGCGGGTTTGATTCCCGCCCGGGGCTTTGAAACTGTTACTTTTGTAACAAGTATGGGTACTAACCCATGTTGCCGGCAACCAATGGGATGGCGCTGAGGATTTCCCATATGATCAGGCCATCAAATCCATCCTAGTCCAATGCTTGACAAGTCTATCAAATGACATCATATTCATCTCCTACTATAAGCTATCAATTGCTTTCAACAATTTTGGTACCCAAGGAAGAGCCACTGCCAAGAATAGAAGGAATAAGGTAAAGAGGGGGATGTTTATTGGTGCGCTTCTGGCTGTTTCAGCAAATGGCTTTGTCTACTATTGGACAAACCCTGATTTCACTAATAGATATGAGTACTGCCACATACTCAGTGAATTGCTTGACTCCTGGGATAGCTCAAATTCCAAACACCAGGTTTTCTTGAGTCACAAGATAGAGGGTAGCTCCACTGCCCTTGAGGCCATCCAGGGACGCAGGCACCAGGCCTCAATCTACCCTGATAGTCATGCAGATATTCATCTGGCTGATGTAGTGTCCTTCAATATTAGAGACACAGTCTGGCAGCGCCACCTCCAGGTGTTCAATGAACTCTATCTTGGTGTCCTTGACCATGATTCTCTCTTTGGTCAACAGATGGTGGCTGACTTGTTTACCCAAATTGTCTTCTATATGAACATGGGCAATCAATTACACAAGGATAAGCGCCTCACACCCCATGCCACAGCCACATATCAGCCAATCAAGGCAATGACCAATGAGGAATACAACAAGTGGTATATGGTGGCCATCACAATTAATCCAATTGGTTCTACCCCCGCCACTACCACCCCCCACCTGCCAGCCCCACCCACCCAATCACAAACCCCTCAGGCCAGCACCAGCTCTACGCCTTCTTTCTCACATTATTCTGCCTACTAGCCATCACTCTTCCCTTCCCCCAATAAACTCCCTGTTGCCAAACAATTTCTATTTATATTATCTTTATTCTGAATTTCTTTGTTCATTTTCTCTTTGTTTATAGTTGGTTTTCTTCTTTATGTTCAGTTTATTTCTATAAAATCATATATTTACTATGCCATGTATCTAGATCCAGAACACAGTTATTTTTAGCACCCAAAAACAGCCCCTTGTGAAAATATTAACAACAATTTGGTGATCAGCTAAATTTAAATTAGAAAATTATAAGTTTCTTGTGTTTAGATAAAGTTGTTGCTGATCTGAATTCAAAACCTTAATGATAAACTTTAAGCCAATCAGGAGCCAACTGATAAAGCAATTGTTGTGACATAAAGGGTCATTCAATAATTCTTTGGTGTATGTGTGCTAATTAATCTGATTGGCTGGGTGTTTTGCCATTGTGCAACATTGCTGCTATGGAGAGTTGTTGATAGACTAGTGCCCAATCAGCTGCTGGGTTAGCACTAGTCCATCAACAACTTGCCACAGCAACAATGGCGCACAATGGTAAAACACCCAGCCAATCAGATTAATTAGCGCACATGCACCAAAGAATTACTGTAAAATAAGAGCCTAAAGGTAAAAATGTGGGATTGCCAAATTCTTTTGCGTGAACTCACCAACTTAATGGAGTAATTTTCATCCCAGAATAGCTTACTTTTTTATATAAAATGATGAAAAATATTCCAGTAAGTTGGTGAGTTCACGCAAAAGAATTTGGCAATCCCACATTTTTACCTTTAGGTTCTGAATCTACAGTATTGAATGACTCTTTAAGCCAATCAGGAGCCAAGTAATAAAGTGATTGTTGTGACATAAAGCTTATCATTAAGGTTTTGAATTTGGATCAGCAACAACTTTATCTAAACACAATAAACTTATAATTTTCTAATTTAAATTTAGCTGATCACCAAATTGTTGTTAATATTTTCACAGGGGGCTATGTAAACTGCCAAAAATAATATAGCACTATGGAAAAATGTCAAAACAAAGCAAACAACACATTTTGAGATAAGCTTAAAACATATACACAATGGGTAAAAAGATGAGATATTGTAAATAGGAAAACAAACAGGGATAAACAAAGAGGCAATTATATCAGAATAAAACAGAGTTTATTTGGATGAAAGCTATAAAAACATATGGAAAGTATACTAAAAAATCAATTAGAGAACTCAAAAAGCTTTTAAAAGACCTAGACTCTGAAATTGCAGAGATCAAGAAATTGACCGCAAGGTCAAAGCAAAGGTCAAAGCTGCCGTCCTCAAAGGCAAGAAACTTGACAGGGTGACATCCAAAGCATTAATGACCAAAATGCCTGAAACATCAGAGAAGACCATTGAGCACCTGTTCAACATTCAAAAAACAGTGGTTGAGGGCTTGAAATTCAATTATTTTGCCCTCTCTGCGCCATCTGTCTGGATTGACAACCCTGAGATGTATGCCCACCTCAAGCCTGCCAAGAAAGCAAGGACAGAGGATACAGAATTGCCTATCCAACTGCTTGCGCCAAGAATGGCCAAGCCAGCTGAGGCTGCGGGCAAGGAGGAAATTCAAGAAGGTAATCTAAAAAAATAAAAATTAATAAAAATTTGTAAATACTCACATGTTTTTTTAGAAAACATAGATGGTAAATCTGCCAGGTCCTGGTCCCCTTTGTCCCCTCCATGTTTTACGCAAACCATGCTACTCATGTGGAAAGGCAGTTGGTCTTATCTCTTCCTGTTGTGCGCAAGCTGGAGGACCGCACCCATGGTATCTTCCCAATGTCAAGGGACGCACTAGATGGGCTTACACATGGTGAGGGGGGCATCTGAGTGGGCATTTACTGCCTACAAGGATGTCCAATTGGTATGCCTTGACCCAGTGGTCCTCAGTGAAGTTTACTGTGTAAACTCTAGTGAGTTTATTTGGGACGTCCTGGCAACACTCCCATTCAAGAACGTACCGGGGATGGGCTGGGCCCATGAGGCTGCTTGCTTCTGCTTCCCAGTGAAGCACACTTTGTCCTACCTCCTTGAGAACTTTGGGTGTGCGGTGAGTCAATTGGCTGTTGCAGATGCAACAGCCGTCAAAAAACAAAAATCCTCCTGGCAGACTTTGGGATGGCCTGGAGTGCCAACAAGACAGGGGTCCCTGCAGCCATGGAGCTCACATTTTCCAAGACCAAGCACAAGAAGAAGATTAGTGCCATGTATAATAAACTCTATGAGTTTACAGAAGCCTTTGCAGGACAAAGGCTTCATCTGGTGGTTTACCTTGGGTATCTCTTTTACTTTGGGATGAGTGCGTCTATAGAGGATAAAGATGGGGTCCTTCTTGGGATCAACAAGGCCAGGCTCTCCCTGGATGGGAAGAAGGTCCCCTGGGCTACAACTTGGACAACCATGTGATGCAGGACGCCATGGTCCTGGCAGGGATTTACAGGACTGCTGCCCCGGCAGAAAAGCTGCTCCTGAACTCCCACCTCACCATAATCTCTTTTAATAGCTGCCAAAATAATTTAGTCAGATGTATCCACTGTCTACAGTGTGGCAGTGGAGATTGTGTGCCATCTTCATTGCCATGTGGGTACATACCAAAGAATCTACTACAGGCGCCCTTGATAAATTCTCTCTTCCAATAAATTTCACTATAATTTAGATTATTTATATTATAATTAATTTTAAGCAATTTTTCATTTCAGTGATCTATTAAAAAACAAAAAAATCTTAAAGCAGGTATTTAAATAGTAATAATAATATTTATAAAAAAATCAATTATTACCTTGATAGCTTTATCTTTTTACTTTTTTAATTAACTTTATATATTTATGTGCCATTAGTGACATGAACCTATGTTTATTATACTTTTTATTAAGTGTAAGGGAACATCACCACAGAATACAAAAGAAAAAATAAATTACAATACAAAATTAAGCATCTGCATCAGTGGTGCCATTCTATGTAATTGCTAGCTTGGAAACTTCAAAATAGAAAGTGATAATCCATAAATCCAAAATAGTAAACTAAAGAATGTAAAAATAGTTGGAATAGCTAATCCTTTAATTGATTGGCTGTTTGGAGAAACACACATGTGAAATAAATCAGTGTGGCCATAAAACTTGGCAACAGTCTCTGCTAGAAGGGTGTGGATCCCATCCTGCAGCAAATCAAACAGGTCCTTGGTCCCAGTTGGGTCCCCGGCTTGACAACTTGCTTGAGCCACCCAAAGAACTCTTCAATGGGGTTTAGGAATTGGGAATAGACAGGGAGAAATAGAGGCGCAAATTTGAAGTGGCCAATTGTTGGGGGCCAACTGCAATACCTGCATCAATCATTGGAAATTCTTCAAGAATATCTGCCACCTTATGGAGACTAACATTATCCAGCACAATGACAGCAGTGAAACCCAGGCTTGTGCGCCTCAGGTGCTACTGGACCAATCAGAGAAATAATAGAAGAGTCCAGCTATTATGAGATCCAAATATCATTTGGTACATCTCAATTCCTTTTGGCCCAAGGAGAGCCACCATGGAATAGGCTGTGGCACAGACTGCAGCACACCAAGCTACCCTGTTGTTAGAGACTTTGGGGACATAACCATATGCATTCTGCATAGACAAGGAAAATGCTGATTTTTTGATGTAATAGGATTTAACTGTCTCCTTGGCTTTGAGGGCAGTGTACGCCTCTGCATATTTTTTTCTGAGCCACAATATTATCAGGGCTGTTTCTACTGTAAAGGGATACCCCAAGGTTTTTCCACAAAAACCACAGATCCTTTACCAAATGATAGTAAAAGGAAATTAAATCCTCAACCCCAAAAGTAGATTTGACCATGGCCTGTATATTTGCCAGTTCAAGATGACAGTCCCAGGTTATCCAGTGGCAGATTCTCCATTTGTGCTCCTTGGTGAGCATGGTGGAAACACGCAAGGACTTTTTTGCAGCAAGGACTTGGCCAGTATTGCTGAAGGTGTTGAATACCTTGCTGGCGTACTTGGGATCCACCTCAACAAGAGCTGCAGCCACCTTGTAGTCACCAGATTCCTTCATGAGCCAGAGAAGAATGATGTGCTTGATGTCAGGAATGCGCTTCTGAGCAGGCTTTGTGGGTTCAGACAAGCCAGGATTCTGATTGGTGAAGGCTTGCAAGGCATGGGTACCTTGGTGTAGAAATCAACAACATTCTTTAACACTAACTGCCCCTCTGTGGTTCTATAGAACTTGGGCTTGTTGTTGTCTTCTTGGTTGCCATCACTGATGTAAGGCTTGTAGCTAGTGTCAAGCACAGGCTTCACCTTCTCCAGCATGGCTGACGGGACCAACTCTTGGCATTACACAGCGTCAAACACATATGAAGTAAGTTCTACCTCCTTGTTTCTAACTGTTTTGGTAGTGGTGACCTTGATGGGCTTCTAGGTCAGATTGGGGACCTGAGGGTTGATGCTCTGCACCTGGCAGCTTGTGCTCCTTGAACCGGCTGTGTCAGTGCAGCGTCACTATCAAACTCTTCTATCTCCTCTCCTTCCTTAGTAGGCACTTGGGTTGCACTAACTCTGTTCTTTGACCCGTGGGGGCAACTGCAACCGCGGCGCACAACGGGTCCATTGCTTCTCTGTTGTTGTGTTCCTTCCATTTTGAGAATTTAATAAAATATTAAATAAATTTCAATTAAGTTACTCCCTAATTTTAATTTTTGCTTTTATCTGAATATGGATATTTAATTAAAGTTTTTCCCACCCAATATCCCAATTAAAGATTTTTTATTTTTTATTTAGTTGTTTTTGGTTTTACAACACCCATTTTATAATACCCAAAAAAATTACACCCTTTTCCCCAGATTTTACACCAAATTAAGCACCCAACACAATATTTTAAAATTTATGTCTTGGATTGTGTGTCTTATTTTAGATACCTTGGTATCATTCTTGATTACAATCCATTGCACACAACATTTGAGTGATTTTGTTTAAATAGTGAGTTGCTATTGTGTTTTGGTTTTGATTTGAGTTTTGACTCACTGCGCTTGGGTGTATTTCATCATCAATTCACATAGTAAACATATGTACACCAAAAGTCAACTCACACCATTTTGTTTCATGAATCAACATATTTCAGATTGTATTTTGAATAGTCTTGCTTGGCGCATGAGCACTTCTTTGCTGTGTTGACCCATTTTGACCATTAATGCCAAAAATCCCTGTTAACATAGTGTATATTTTAGCCTGGTAGTTGGGATTTACTTAAGTCTGAAATCATTTTTTTAAATCTGAGGCATTTTTGGTTGGCGCCTTAGCTTTTAAAACTACTGTAGCTAACTTTGATTTACCTTATTTTCTCATCACATATGAAGAAAAGAAATTTACTGCTGATAAAACTAAGATACACTGCACTAAAACAGACATTAAACATACTGTGACAACTCTCTAACATCCATAAGCAAGTAAAAGAGTTAAAAGAGGCATCAGGTTCTAAAAAAATCTTACTAAACTCACTACTGAAGCCCCAGAAGAATAGCTTTTGTAGCCCTAAGCTATATTTTTACATGTCACACTTGAGCCAACAAGGCCAATCATAAAAGCCTTTTTGAATTAGCCAATGAAACATAATCAACCTTGTTAGAGCAATAGCTGGATATCAATGAATCATTTTATCAAGGTCTTTCTCAAGATACATCACAAATCTAAGGAGTGATGAAGGGACAGAAAGCCTGAGAACATAAAAGGATCAAGAAAAGCTGCATATCTCTCCTCAAATGCATGGCATTGAGAAATCATGTATGGGTGTTAAATTCAGAAAAAAGTAAGTTACAATCTAAAAATTAGGCCATGCAATCCTTCTTAGAGTGAATGACAGTAATGCATACATGGTGCAGGGATTTAAGTTAGTGAAACCAGGGTAAATTGATGCACTACAGCTACTTTCCCTTATGTTAAGTCAGGCAGAAAAGAGTAAAAATATCATCCTCCCAATCTCAGAGAACTAACTGGTCAAGTATGGCACTGAAGCTCTTGAC
This sequence comes from Entomophthora muscae, assembly GCA_014839935.2. Taxonomy (NCBI): domain Eukaryota; kingdom Fungi; phylum Entomophthoromycota; class Entomophthoromycetes; order Entomophthorales; family Entomophthoraceae; genus Entomophthora; species Entomophthora muscae. The sequence goes on from QTSX02003556.1 coordinate 386,632, forward strand.
AACCTTCCTGCATACATCTCACCTTAAGTTAAGACTGCCCTTCAGCCAGGAGGGGTTTCAAAATAGCTGATCCAACCCTCTGAAAAGATTTCAACATAATTGTAAATACTCACTACTCAATTTTAACTCCAAGTGTGAAGCAATCTTGGGATTTATTTGCAAGTTCAAAGCTAAATTATAACTTACAACTTTATTTAGCCTTGCTAAAGTTATTTAATCTAATTGTTCTATACAATAGAACTTTAAATATAATACAGTAGAAAAACTCATAATTTTTTACTTTATTTAAACTAAAATACAATCTTCAAAGGCTACTGTCAGGAATGCCCTTTCTGATATTCCTGACAACAATTTAATCATTGGCATAGGAGAAGATTCTGCTCCTCCTTTAGTTCCTACTGGATCATCTAATAGCCAAGGGTTAATAGGTAGTAATTGTTTTTTGTCACCTTTAAATTTGGGCCTGGTTGGATTTTCAAATCCAGTAATGACAATAACGGGATTTGAACCTGTGTCTTCTTCTTGTTTATATGCCCTTTTGCTCAAAGAAACTATTAGTAGAATAGTAAACAACAAATTTTTACCTTTCAAAGTTGATTCCAGCCAATCAGACAATGCAAAAATCCTTTTGATGGATCATTTAACCAATATTGATGACGCTGCTAAATGCCTTAACTCTGTTTTTGCTCTGGCTTGTCCGTTAGTCTCCAGTTCCTTTGCTAGTCCCTGTTCTTCTTCTCCTGGTCCCAGTGAGGGCTAGCTGGAGATTCTCCAGGTTTTGCTGTTCTTTGTGGGGTTTCCTAAATTTTAACTTAGATAATTATGTGCTAATGCACATTTTAGAGGAAAAGTTAGCCAAGTTCCCAGATTTAAGTTGCAACAACCCACAAATCTCCAGTAACTTCCCAAACCTTTCCAACCCTTTAATTTTCCCCAACTATTTTTACTCTTACCATGCTATATATAGCTGGTAAGTGTTACTCTATTATTTTATTCAATCAATAAAGTCTACATTCACCCCAAGTGAATTATTGTCTATTTTAGATTGACTTAAACCCCTTTTAATCCTAACCATGAGATTACCCAAGGCTTCCATTATGGAGTCTCTCGGGTATAAATAGATCTTCTGGATGATCTTGTTGCAGGCTGTACAGGCCAGCATTTTGCTAGGTACACATGCGGACTCTGGTATCTCCCCTGAGGCTCATTTCTTGGATAACTCCTGGCACCGGGTAATACCAGGAGTTTGGTATACCACTACCCCCTTGTCCCACAACTCACCTTGGAAAGAAGAACCTCAGAGCTACCAGTCTGTTAACAAGCCCACTGAACCCCAGGTTTTCCACCCTTTGGCATCAGCCTTCCTCTTGTGCTATTTATTGGTGTACCTCTTTCTAGGACGTTGCAATCCAATTTTAGGCCGGTATTGCCTGTTTGGAGAACTATTCCACCTCAGTATGGTGTCCTTGCCCGTGGGTTCTCTGGTAACTGGTCTAAATCCCTCTGCAATCATTTGTCACCTTGGAAGATTACTTCCAAGTGGGTGGGTGCCTGACAGCTACAATCTTTCTAGGAATAACTAAGAACTTGTAATTGGGCTTTAAGGTATCTGTATCTTTTCATACAATGTTAGCCTTTTCCCTGATCTTTCCAACAGTTCTTGGTGGCTATCTACACAAGTGAACCAGTCTTTGCAATCCTGCCTAATCCAATTGGCTGTCTTTGACCCATTATCATTGCTGAACCTCCAAGAGAGTGTATGACATTCCAGCTGTAACTTGCACTCTTCTGGAGTCAGCTCACTGGCAATTGTTAGTTAGCTACCCCTTTACACATTTCAGGCAGCGCTAGGGAGTTAAGCCACTTTTTGAAGGATGTTTTATAATCATTTAAAACCTATCCTTCTGCTTTAAGAAGACAGAAAGTAGGTTCTTTGATTTCTATATTAGCTCTAATTAGGTTCCCTTAAGGGAATGGCACACCAGTTGGCTAACTAATGTTGCTTTAAGTCAAGAATTATACAGCATATAATAGTTGATTTGATATTAAATCAGGGTTACACAGTGTAATCACTATTCAGATTGGGGTTTAAAAGGAATATACACCATGTAAATATGAATCATCTATTTGCACTTTCATTTGGTTGATAGAGAAGCCAATATACAACTCATATCTGTAGGGCGAGACAGTCACAATGGGGCTGATCAGCAGATGATTATACAGCATGTAACTGGTAGTTGATATTAATAAACTAGCAATTATACAGTGTATAATCTTGACCTGCAATACTAATAAACTAGTAATTATTTGGCATATAATCTTTAAGATCTGATGGTGATGATTAGTCTGGTTATTTGTGGTCAATCAGCCTAATCTCACATTAAGAACCAGAGGTCAGATCTCACAAGCTGAGTCTATTGCCTGAGGCCTCCCAGTAATTAAATTTCAACTATAGAGCTAGCCTAATTTGCTTTCAGAAACAGCAGCTCTAAAACAAAAGCCCTGGCTTCCTCTGAAGTCAAAAACTCTACTATAAACTTATTTCAATTAAACAAAGTTGTTAGCTAGGCTTACTTATTTTTTCCTTCTGTAACTTTACTCCAAACAGTACCGTTATGACAGAAAGGTAACAATATAACTATCTGTGAAGGCTTTTATTTACTTATCGGGGGATTTTATGTAAAGGCAAGGTTGAGTTATTATCCAGAAAAATTTGTGCTTTCAGTTGATAGTTCAGGCTTGGTGAGTATAAAGGCAATGAGCTGGCAGTCATCGGTAAAAGAACTTTATTCCAGGTTCTCTGCTTAAGATGCTATCCATTTCCTGGGAAGAGTACCCAAATTCAACGCAGATCTCGTCATAATGATGCTTCCCTGTCAAATACCTAACGCGTGTTTTTTAAAAATGCACGGAATCAATTATAATAAAATTTCTTAAAGGACTTCCTCTAAAAAGGCACTAGTAAATTTTACGCCCATCAAATATTTTATGAAAATTAAATAATCGTATTTGTTTGGCTTAAAATAATAGCTAAAGGTGTATTAGGGTTTACTTCAACAATAAAAAACCTAACCCGATCAATCTGATATCAATCTTATTTTAAAGAAAACGGAAAGTACCTGCGAAGCTGGAGAGGCAAGACGCCTGAGGAATCCTGAGTCAAAACTGGATATTTGTGCAGTCGATATAGAAAGCGATAAAGTATGCCGAAATTGATGAAGCGCCTGTTTGTTAAAGACGAATAGATCTGCCAGTAGTTACCTCACGTCAAGATTGAGTGATTCAACTTGATTCTCTTCAATCCATTGATGCAGAGTAAGACCTGGTTTTAAAGAACAGTACAGCGAGAATATCTTTGCAAAAGATGGGCTTGTGACGCCTGGTCTAAAAAGATACGCCATGCACTCCCGCTGTAGAATTACATCTTCGATTGTACGGTTGATGGAGGGCTTTACGGCGTAGATGTTGGAATACTGAAAGAGATCTACCATCACAACGCAGCCGTAATATCTGCTGTTTAGTGGTGGCTAATAAGTTAAGCTTACAACAAGTGTTCCATACTCTTTTTGGCTAGAGTTGAATCAACTTCAGAAAGCGAAATGATGCGTTTCACGTGGTTTACACCGTCAATATGCCTCAGAAGCTAATAGTTTAAAACTACACCATCAAAAACAAACCTTGTTGGTTGTGATATCCCAGGTAGAGTCCACCATGTTTGTAAGTTCCGCAATAGGTACAGGAACCTCAAACATTTCAAAGTTTAGAGGCTGTTGATAAGAAGGGAATAGCTTAAGATTGATGATATCCATCGAACCTGCTATTTTGTTCAGCATAGCTTAATTAAATACGACATATTTACTTAGAGTAATGCGTGCCTCGCAAATATTGTTCAGATCTTCCAGCATGTGCTCCATTGCTGGAAGCAAGCTTTTTCGCTTGTTATGGTCTGACAGGAACTCATTCTCTATCTTGGAGTGAGTCAACTTTAGAGCGTATAAGGGTTAAATCTCACCTCCAGCGAGCGCAGAACCACAGCCATTTTGCTAATGATGGGCTCGTAGCTGTTCACTACGGCATGAGCATCGAAGACCCAGCAAAGATTAAACATTAAAGCATTTCGCTCGTATTTGCGGTTCTCAATCGTCATGGGATGGCCTACCACTTTGTACGAGCCCGCCGTAAAAGTAAGTATATTTTCACATAGTTGTGTTTTGGGAATTATGTAATCAGAAATCGCCTCGAAGTCAAAAAGTCTTGATTCTCCGACTTGGCTCAACAAAACCTTGGTATCCCCAGAGGGAGTTCCAGAGGTTGGACTGACCGAATTGATTAGGGTACCCTCTGGGATTTCATAAATGACTTTGGGCCCTTGTATTGGATGGAATTCCGTGTAGAAGAGAGAAATGAGTCGAGGGAATGAAGGGCTATCCATGTCTCGAAATGTTTGAAATCCTTATAGAGAGAAATAAATTAAACAATATTGTGAAAGGGTAACCGTGTAACGTCCATTGAATAAAATTTGAATAAGGAATACTTTATTTTTTAAAAATATCATTTGGTTAATAATAGTCACTCAGAACAAACAAGAAGCTAACTGTCGTTGCTTCACTTCAACATTTCCCTAGTCCTTAGACATTCCGAACCATAACAACAAGCTTTCAAGTCATTATATTATTTTTAACAGAAATTAAACAAGCCCACCAAACTTGCTAGAAGCTTCAGTAGCTCTAAATAATAACATTGTATAGCAATTAACTTTTAGAAGTTTTTTAAACTTACAATCAATGCAAAAATTAAACGGGGTCCGCATTCATTTAAAGTAAAGAAAAATCAAAATAAGGGAAAAATCACCAAAATTAGCATGATAAATGCATCACGAAATTTTTATCACATACAGAGAAAAAATAAGCAAAAGGATAAAGGCTACAAAAAATAAGTATATTTCGAGGATATCAATATTTATTGTAAAAAACCAATGACTTACAAGACTGAATATCTTGTAAAACTAGTACTTGGTAGTCCCACCTCTGGCTCTAACAACGGTAGCAAGACTTCTGGGTATAGAATGGACTAGGTGCTTGAGAGGTTTCATAGGGATTTCTTTCCATACTTTTGCTGCTCCCAATTTTAGATCCACTTATGGTTTTTGAAGCCAGCTGGAAAATTAGATTTGAAAACATCCAAAGATGTTCAATAGAGTTCAAATCTGGGCTTTGGGTAGGGCTGCTTCGGCCAAGCCCCGGGCAACCGCGGCCAGTTTTTGGCTCCTGACTCTCTTTTCAAAGATTATTTCAATATGTCTAAATATATTATGAGTCCGTTTTAGTTGGGGCGGCCAAAAACCGTTAGATAGCCGGGGCTGAGCCGAAGCATCCCTAGCTTTGGGGAGGCCAGGTCAAACAAACTTTTTAATCCAATCATTCAAAACTTCTTAGCTATGTGAGCAGGGGTAGGGATGCTTCGGCTCATCCCCGGCTAGCTAATGGCTTTTGGCTGCTTCAGCTAAAATGGAATTATAATATATTTAAACATATTGAAATAATCTTTGAAAAAAGAGCCAGGAGCCAAAAACTGGCCGCGGCTGCCTGGGGCTTGGCCGAAGCAGCCCTAGGCAGGGGCATCGCCTTGCATGAAGATGTAACTGGTTGCATTTTTCAAAGTTATCATAAATGTACAGAGATTCCACTCCAGGTCTTTTTGTAGACATCTTTGCTTAAACTTTCACTAATAGGCTGGATTTCACCCTTTGTATTGGCTGTGAAGCAGCCCCAAACCATTCCACCCTGATGATAATTTTCAACAGTGGATACTACACACTCAGAATCTTTGGCTTCATCAGGTTAATAATAGACATTTTTTGTCTCTGAGATCTGCTGAGCAGCACTTTAGTCTCATCAGGCTAAAATACCTTCTCTCAAAAGAATATAGGGTGATTTGTATATTGGTACTCAAATGCCAATCTTTTACTCTTGTTTTCTTTTTTAGGACTGGTTTACTTCTTTCAATACAGCCATAATAACCCTGCTCATCCAATCTAGTCTGAACACTATAATTTGAAATATCAATATTCAAGTTAATCTTGATACTCTCTCCAATTTGTCTGACTGCTGTAAACTGATTTTGCTTAACTATCCTGATTATAAATTGATCATCTTGTGATGTAGCCCTTTTAGGGTGGCGTGCCGGTTAGCAATTTTTATAGGGTAACCCCTTTTTTCTAGCATGGATAATCTGACTTCAGATATACTCAGGTATTTTTCTTGGTTTAACCATTTTTTGTTCAAAATATTTACTAGCCTCAATTTAATTATCTAGGTAAGTTTGGATGAGAGTTTCTGTCTCATATGTATTTTATGAGCATAAATACTCTTTTTTGTTTAGCTTTATTATTTTCCTTTCTTTGAAAATATCCTCATTTCTGTAGCTTTTATTTTTTTACTTGTCAAAACAGCAGGCTCGACCCGCCAGCAAGGTTCCAAGTAAGCGGGTTTGTGACCCACAATCCGATTATCCAGTCACTTGGAGCCAGACTAGGAGGTCAACTTGAATTTCCAAATCCAACATGAACAAATGATGATCCCTTACAGTGGATACCTTGTTTTGGTGCTTGACTCATTACCAGGATCAAGCCACCCCCTTCACCATCCCACTGTGTGATCAACACTATCATGTTCCTGTTATCCATGATTCACAATGACTATATAATACCTATCTCTCAATAAAGAATATTATCTAGTTTCTAAATATTTCCCCCTTGTAACTCTGCTAAAACAGCACAGTTACAACATACTTGTTTTTTTCCTGCAAAGTAGTTTTAAAATCTGTTGATATAAAAAAATGGTTCAGTTCAAAACAAATCAATTCAGTCACATGGAAAATTCAACTGGTTCCAGTTGAAGTGTCAGGGCCCAGAGTGCCCTGGACAGTCAGCTGGCCTCCTTAGAGGTGATTAAACATGCAGCTTGGAAACCCCCACAAAGTACTTTCCAGGGCAAAATAACCCCCTTTTGACTAGCAAATAGCCCGGGATTTGAGAGGCACATGAGCCTCAAATCCCCGGCATCAAGCCTGTTATCAAATTTGGGCCACCTACCTATCGGGAAATGGCACATTGGGAGCGTGATCAGACAATTGATTCATTGCGGGAGCTAAAAATAACTGTAGCGACTTGCCATGCTGTAAATTTCAAAATGGTTCATGTTATAGCAGCCAATGAGATCTCACCCTCTTGGCCAAGCACGCAAATTCTGGTTAAAATTGCAAATCCAACTCCAAATGATGCCATCAGTTCTCTGGTGGAACAAAAGGCCACAGAATCATCAGTAAGTATAAGTAGTGAGGGGGGAGAAGCCCTCCTCACTGTTGACATCTTAATAAAGTGAGTTTATGCCTAGAAATTATTATCTTATTGCAGGAATTGTCTATTTTTGCTCAAATTTAATTATTCTCTTTGCATCTATTTGTGAATCCACTACTCAATACAAACTTGCATACCCATATCCTCCTGGCCATACTCCTGTTGTCCTTGCCAAACTTCCCCGCGCCCTTGACCTGTAGTATTTCCATCCCCATCACCTGGATCTGCCACCAGTAATGAAGGATATTCCAACTGCCCCTCCTCTCCCCGACGCGCCTCCCACCCAGGACTTTAGCAAGTTGGGGTTTATCTATATAACAGTATTGGGGCTGGCCGAACAAGTTGTGCCCCATACTGGGAGTTGGCGCCCCCTAGCCACTGCTCTAAACTACCTGGTCTGCATAGCTCCTATTGTGTACATGGCCTTTCAGGCCCAGCCTGCCTCCCCTGTGGGAGTCCAGCTGGACTCTAGTATAGACCATGACATGAAGGTCAATTTTTACTCAATAAAAGCTCTATTTATCTAGGTCCAGATTACAGAAATAGTCAATCACACAATGGAAATAAATCAAATACATAATCCCAAAACTGAGATAACAAACAGGTGTAACCCATTTTCAAAACAAAAATAAACCAGCCATGTTCTGAAGCAATCTACATTAACTGTGATAGTGATCATGTAACAAAAATGATACAACAAGAGAAAAAATTAGTTCATTCACAAAAGGGATATTTTCAAACACAAAACAGCTCAATATTTTACAATATGGATTTTTTGTGACTCAAAATGGAAATGGTGTTTTTCAAGAGTAAATCCACCAAAATCTATTCTGAAAACTAAGGCTTATGTTCAATTAATATGCGTTTAAATTGGGTCATTTATGTCTGAGAGAGTGTCTTAAATAAGAGCAAAAAATCAATAAAGTTAATACTCTGGCAATACTTTGCTTTTCTATTTTAAGAGACTTTTTATTGATTTTACTTTAAAATGGTTTATAATAGTGATGAAGACTTTGATATTGTAGAGGAACAGCACCTGGAGCAGATTCAATATCAGGCTACTGATCAAGGGAGCACAACTGCTATGACCCTGTCAGGGGTCCACTCATTAGGGAGCCTTTCTCCAATTGAATGGAGAAGAGCTCCCAAGTTAAACTTAACCAGAGTGAACCCTACTAGAATTCCTATCATTAGCATATGTAAAAGGTGACCAAGTAAGCAAAATCTTCCCATAAAGAGAGTAAAGTGGTTTAACAAGTAGTAGACGCTGGTGTATCCCAAAACCAACCAGGGGGCCTTGGGATGTATAATTGGAGAGAATCAAGCAGTTTCAACATAGGGGGCATGGCAGCGGCGTGGACCAAAACAATACCAAATTGATTCTTCAGTTTTATCAGTGGGAGTTGGTTCAGGGGTTTTGAAGTTCACATTTTCCTGGCCATACCTGATTAACACACATAAAGCCCATACCAGAAGAATGAGCTTCATGTTGTTGTAGAGGGGACCTAATTTATCTACTAATCAATTTTTAGAAGTTGAAAATATAGATTTATTAGATTGTAGACAGGAATAAAAATTGTTGGAGAAATTGCTCTAACAGGGAGAGATCAGTTTAAATACTGAGTGAAAAGGGAAGTAGGCAAGGTGGTTACCAGAAGATCCTGCAGGAGCTGTTAGGAAAGTATTACCTTGCAGGACTGCAGCAGGCTGCAATGCAAGAAAAAGCAAGGTTATTTTTGGTTTGTGGCTTGCAATTTGGATCCTTGCATTGGTCTGGGTCAGTTTCTGGGCTTTTATGAGGATTGTTTCTCTGGCTTGGTTGAATTTGGATTTTCAATTGTCTCTTTTGAGTTTCTGGGTGCTTGTGTGATTCTGTGGTACATTTTACTGGTATCTGATTGGCTGTTTCTCTTATTGGGGTACTTTCAGAGCTAATATTGTGGATAGTGTTAACCTTTATGTCATTGTCAAGTCTTAACATATGTGGGTTTTTGCTTTATAATAGGATTTATATTATAATTTAAGATTCTGCGTTTGCTTTTGATTTCCTTAATAAAAACACATTCATTTATCAGTTTCAAACGTGTTTTTGATGTGTTGAAATTCACTTCATTATTAAACTAATATAATAATCTTTTGAATTTAAAAATGCATTCTCAATGTTGTTTTTCTTTGTGTTCTTGATTGCAGTAAGCTGTTTTTGTGTTTTGTCTATTGTGAAATGAATGTAATTCCTTACAGGCTCTGTGTACACTCAATTCAATCAATTCACAAGGAGAGAAGTTGTATGTTTCACAGGCATAGCACTGGGTTTGTTTTTTGACAAAAATATGAGGTACTCCAAAACCAGGCCCACTTTCATCCTGTGTGTCAGGGATCCAGTCTTGGGCAGCCAGCCTGTTGTTTCCAGGGGTGACCCGGGCCGGTTTTTTTTGGGCAATGTCCACCATAAGAGGGGAGCTAACTTAAAAAGGTAGGAGGCAGACTTTCCCACCCAGGACCACGGGCCGGCAGCCGGGATTATAGTGTCAATCACCCCTGTGAGGGTGATGTACACAATCCCAAACAGCTTGCCAGAATGATTGGTTGGAAGGTTGGGTGAGGAAGCAGGCATAGGTTTTGGGGTCACAGGTGGTTCCATGGACAGATTGTAAGCAGGGAGATAGTTGAATTTCCCTCTGAACAACTTGGGTGTTGAAAATATCCACAGGCCTTGTCAGTTGTATCTAAATGCAGCTTGTATGTGGGCCAAAGGGTCAGGTTTGAGTATCTTTTCTGGGGTGTAGTCCTTGTATTCAGATTTCAGAGGGTAGTTGATAAAATGGATGGGTCCAAAGGGTACACCAGGAGGACAGAAAACTGCAGGCAGTGGGGCAGGAGGGCCAGGAGATCTTGAACTGAATTGGTAGATAGCTAATACAAAATAAGGCAATAGCTGTGTGAGCCAAAATAACATAACCTTTATTCAAAAATGGCAATAAGGTTTGGGCGCAGGATCTATAGGCATATATAGCATCCTGCCTCCAAACTTAGTATTTCCCTTAAGGGCTTCATCAAAATATTGGGAAAAATCCGAGCAGGTAGCCAGGAGGCCCGGGTGTAGGAGCAGCAAAATGGCACCTTGGCTGGATGTTCTCTCGTTGGTCAGAACGTCCAAATTGGTCACTTGATTTCCTTGATTTTTGGCTGTGGTCATGAGGTTGGGCTCAAAGCCTGGGTTTCTCCTTGGCAGTTGAGTTTGATTGATTACTTAAGAGGACTTCAAGATCATGAAGTTCAAGAGGCCACCTTCTCTGCCTCCATTAGACAATTCAAGAAACTCCTCCTCAGGAACCATCATAATTGAACCTGTACTGGTATTCTGACTTTGGGACTTAGCAGGGCCTTCAGCTCGCGGGGGCTCAATCCCAGAAAAGCGCAGACGGGAGGGCTCTCAGTCCATGGGGCCAGCAGCCTGCAGGAATTCAGGTTCAGGGTTTGAATCTTGTCATTGGGCCCAGGTTTTGAGATATAGAAAATTGTCAATCCTGACACTGTGCCACATTTGAAACATGAGTAAATGTTGTCCCCTTCACCTCAATTCAATCATCCTGTGGCAATTAAAGCCAATCAAATCAAGATGAACCTAACCCAGGTGCCAGCATGACAAGTGTGTCTCTAAAGCAACAATTAATAACCAATGAAATTGTTGAGGAGATACTGAACCTCAACCAAAGTGACATGGCTTTTGTAGAAATTGCCATCCATCTAAACTTTATCAAGATGGTGGTAGGACAATAATTTTTAGCTTTCATGAAGAAATGTGGTGTAAAATTACCAAAAAGCAGAAAAGGCAGCCTGATTCACAGCTCAAGAATATCTATCCTATCATGATTGACCTTCTACATTATAACTCATACTCCAAAATCACTGAGATCAGATACTTACTTGAGCTTGACAGCATCTTTGTTGTAAGTCACACTGCACAGCTCTGGATGTAAAGACTTGCTGTTAATATTCTTTTTCTAACCAATCACACATGAAATAAATAGAACAGTGACAATAATTTGCCTAACAATCCATAAATTAGTGCCACAATTACCTGCTGCTTGTCTAGTATATCAGAAAATGTCATCTTTATATCATTTTGTAAATTGACATTAAATTTAAAGTAGTTTTAGAAGCTATGGCAACCACCAAAAATACCTCAGATTTAAACAAAATGGTTTTGGATTTGAACAAAATACAAGTCGTGCAAGATTTAGGATTCAATTAATTTATAAAACTTCAGTTAATAAATGAACTTTCAAACAAAAAACAAAATTTTACAAGCCCATTATACAAAATTATATCAAAAATCAAGCTGTGTAGTTCAAACCACAAACAAAATGAACTGACACAACAAGTGAGATGGATGTATGCTATTCCAGAGTATATTATAATCCAATCAGGATTCATACAAGGCACCAACAGAAGGACTGAAATGAAACAAAATTTGGGCAATCTAGAAGCAAGATTCAACAAGCATGAAACAAAATGAAGTCACACAAGATGTGTAGTATGAGCAGCCTAAAATAGAAGTATAACAGTTTAACATCCAATCAACAGCTATCCAATTTAGGAACAGGGGCATTTTATTCATTTTCATGGATCCTTATTTGTGTATAATTGTTTTGAGAACTTTCCAAATATGGACTCAAGATTACAATTAAAAAAATCATAAAATTTTAAACTTCTACTTTTAGTGATTTTATACTAGGTTTTATTTTAAGATGTTTTTTAACAGCAATATCTTTGACAGCGCCAGCAACCAAGCCAGCAGCAGCCAGGCCAGCTTCAATAGAGTTGAGGCTCAGAACTTGGAGGCACCTGTTTACACCCAAGCCTTTGATGGAGGTAACAAGGAAGCTGATATGTACCTGACCCCCAACCCATATGGCTTTGACTTGTTCAGTAGTCACTTAGTGTCTAGCTCTGCCCCCTCTCCCGTACCCACCCCCACACAATCTGCCTACCAACCAACCAATCAGAATGGCTGTTGTATTTCTGCGTAGAGTTGGTAGTTGCTTCCACTTAACTTGAAATGCAATCCTTCTATTAATAAAGATTAGGTCAAGATAAGTATCTAGACTAATGAGTAAAATAAAGTTAAAGTATGTAAATTCAATCCTTTATTTAATCAATCAAGAAGGGAGTTATATAGTAACAGAAGAGATTAACAAGAGGCAAGAACGCCAGGATCAACTGGTTATAGCCTTGTTTCCTCTATCCTTAGCCCACTATTAAACTAACAATTGGCTGATCATTAGTTAATATGAACTCAGGATACAACTTAGTTGATCATTTGACCTTGTTATCATCCAGAGCAAGAGTACCATTGTTCTATGGTTCACCAAGCTTAATGGATCAAATGTGTGAGTATAGTGACAGCTAGTTTACAACCAATCACTTCACAACAATGTCAACCCTGATTCAGAACAACTTCCTGCCACAAGCCAACCTGCCCCCCCTCAGCCAATCAGGTTTCAGCTCCTATGGCCCAGTGACCCAAACACAGAATAATCACTGCCCAAATTCTTCAGTAAATTGTGACACTGAACCTACAGGGTCTGTCCTGGGATAAGATTGCAATCCAATTGCAATTTACCCAAGCCATCATAATGCGGGAATCCAATAACTTAATGAATAAGAGGAATCTGATCAGGACAGCCAAGAAGCCAAATAAGTAGGTCAACTCCTAGATCAAGGATGCATATCCTATAATGCTTGACCTCCTTCAGCGGGACCCTAAGCTTCTCCTGACCCAGGTCTAGAAGCAACTTGCACACCATGGCATTTGGATGTTTGAGCGCATGGTGCAGCTCTGGATGTATGGAAAGGTGGCTTTAGTATGGGTACTTACCCATGTTGCTGGCAATCAATGGGATGGCGCTGAGGATTTCCTGTATGATCAGGCCATCAAATCCACCCTGGTCCAATGCTTGACAAGTCTAACAGATGACGTCATGTTCATCTCCTACTACAAGCCATCAATAGCTTTTGACAATTTTGGTGCCCAAGAAAGAGCCGCCACCCAAAAAGGGAGGAAGAAGGTCAAGAAGGGGACCTTCATTGGTGCATTTCTGGCTGTTTCAGCCAAGGGTTCCATCTATTATCAGACAAACCCAGATTTCACTGATGGCTACAAGTACAGCCACATCCTTGGTGGATTACTTGACACCTGGGATGGCTCAAATTCCAAGCACTAGGTTTTCTTGAGCCACCAGATGGAGTGTAGCTCCACTGCCCTTGAGGACATCCAGCAATTCAGGCACCAGGCCTTGGTCTACCCCGCTGGCCATGAAGACATCCATCTGGGTGATGTTGTCTTCTTCAACATTGGATCCACACTACAGGAGCGCCGCCCTCAGGCTTTTAATGATCTTTATCTTGGGGTCCTTGACCACAATTCTCTTTTTGGGCACCAAATAGTGGCTGAATTGTTTGTTCAAATTGTCTTCCATGTGAACATGGGTAACCAATCACATAAGGATAAGTGCCTGCCACCCTGTGCTACAGCCACCTACCAGCCTATCCAGCCAATAAAAGATGAGGAATATATCAAGCATTATATGGCGGCCATCACACACAATCCTCCTACCCCCACCCCCCCATCTTTCAGCCCCACCCACCCAATCCCAGACCCCCCAGGCCAGCACTGCCTCTACATCTTCCTTCCTGTGCTATTCTGCCTAATAGGCATCACTCTTCCCTGCCCCAATAAACCTCCTGTTGCCAAACATTTTCTATTTATATTATCTTTATTTTGAATTTCAATTGTTCATGTACTCTTTGTTTATAGTTGGTTTTATTCTTTATGTTCAGCTTATTTCTATAAGACCATATATTTATTATGTCATGTATCTAGATCCATAGCACAGTTATTTTTAGCAACTAAACACTGCCCCTTGTGAAAATATTAACCTATAATTTTCTAATTCAAATTTAGTTGATCAACAAATTGTTGTTAATATTATCACAAGGGGAAGTGCAAAGTGCTAAAAATAATATGGCAATTAAGGGGCAATGCTGACACAAAGCAAACAACACATATTGAGTTGAGCGTAAAACATATACACAATGGATAAAAAATGAGATATTGGAGTAATGTGAAAACAAACAGGGATAAACAAAGAGGCAATTATATCAGAATCAAACAGAGTTTATTGGGATGAAAGCTATAAAAGAATATGTGAAGGTTAGTAAAAAATCAATGAGAGAACTCAAGAATTTATTAGAGGACCTTGACTCAGCAATTGCTGAAAGCAAGGAAATTGGCCGCAAGGTCAAAGCAAAAGTAAAGTCTGCCGTCCTTGAATGCAAGCAAATCAACAAGGTGTCAGCCAAGGTGCTTATGGCCAATATACCAGACACCCCTGAGAAGACAATTGAGCGCTTACTAAACATTCAGAAGATGGTAGTTGAGGGCCTCCAGTTTAAGGCATACAATCTTTCTGCAGTGTCTGTATGGGTTGACAACCCTGAAATGTATGCCCACCTGAAACCTGCAAAGCGCGCAAGGAAAGAGGATACTGAATTGCCCACTCAACTTCTTGTGCCAAGAATGACCAAGCCTGTCAAAGCCGCAGGCAAGGAGGAAACCCATGAAGGTAACCTAAAAAATAAAATTAATAAATTTTCCAAATACCTACCTTTTTTGTTAAAAATGTTGACAGTGAACTCTTACGGGTCATGGTCCCTTTTGTCCCCCCATCTTCTATGCCAACTACGCCAAAAATGTGGCAAGGCAGCTGTTTCTGTCTCCTCCTGTCTTGCAGGAGCTGGAGGACTGCATCCATAGGTCCTTTCCTATGTCTCAGGAGGCATTGGCTGAGCTTACACATACTGAGGGGGGCATCCAAGTGGGAAGTTACTTCCTACAAGGATGCCCAAATGGTCCGCCTGGACCCAGTGGTTCTCAGTGGAGTTTATGTGTAAACTTCATTGAGCTTGTTTGGGACGTCCTGGCAACACTCCCATTCAAGAATATACTGGAGATGGGCCAGGCACATGCGGCTGCTTTCTTCTGCTTCCCAGTGAAGCACACCATATCTTACCTGTTAGAGAACTTTGGGCTCACAGTGGGTAAATTGGCTTTTGCAGACGCAACAGCCGTAAAGAAGACTAAGACCCTCCTGTCAGACTTTGGGCTGTCCTGGAGCGCCAATGAGACGGGGCTCCCTGCAGTCATGGAGCTGTACTTTGTGAAAACCAAGCACAAGAAAAAGATTAGCACAGTATACAACAAACTTTCTGAGTTTACAGAAGCCTTTGCTAGACAAAGGCTTCATCTCGTTGTTTACCACAGGTATCTTCTACTTTGGAATGGGCGCCAGTGTGGAGGACCTATACAGGGTCCTTCTTGGGATTGATGAGGCCCGGCTCTCCCTGGATGGGAAGAAGGTCCCCCCAGATACAACTTGGTTGACCATGTGATCCAGGACGCCTTGGTCCTGGCTGGGATATACGGGTTTGCAGCCCCACATAAAAAGCTGCTGATTCACTCCCACCTGACCCTACTGCCTTTTACCAGCAGGCGGGAGTATTTCAATAAGGGTGTATCCACCATTCACAGTGTGGAAGTGTAGGTTGTGCCCACCTCCATTGCAGGGTGGATACATACTGCCAAACCCATTACAGGCGCCCTTAAAACTCTCTTTCTCAATAAATATCTTTACACTTTAGTTTATTTCTATTATAAATGATTTTTATAAAAACTTATTTTAGAAAACAAGTTTTGCAACATAAATCCCAGAGAAGGTTTTCATAAAAGCATAATAATATATTTTCATAAAATACAATTCTACTTTGTACCTTATATATTTAATTTTTTTTAATTTCATTTTTATAATTAATTGATAAGAGTAATATAAATATATTCACGTAATCCAATATCAAGTGTTTAGGATAATCTCAGATAGCATAATAAAAAAAATAATATAAAATAAATAAATTACTAACCTCCATTGATGTCCTGCTAAAACTGATTGTGGGCTTAGAAGCTTCTAAATATAAAATGATAATTAATAAATCTTAAATAGTAAATTAGAGAATATAAAAAAGTCAGACAAGCTAAGCCTTTAATTGATTGGCTGTTTGGCAAGGCAGGTGGGGATGAACAGATCAGCGTGGCTGTGGTGTTTCTGTCCACCACTCCCCCAAAGTGTGTCCTGGGTCATAGCCAGGGACTGGCTGGAAGGGGATGTCATTCTCTAGTAAGGGAAAACATATCTCAGAAATATGTATAGGGGTCAAAATGGGCTTTTATTTGCTCTCAGAAGGAAGATCCCCTTAGAAACCTTCTGGTATATGGCCCAGGGGGTCAGGGAAACAATATAGATTTGCCAATACTTGGAGTCCTCCAACAATATCTTGGACCCCTGCACCTTAGTCTTGGACTTCTTCTCCTTAGACTTGGGCTTCTGCTCCTTAAACTTGGACTTCTGCTCCTTAGAATTAGACTCCAGCACTGCACTTAGGATCTGGCTCCTTATTCTTGGACTCCTTCTCCGTTATCTTGGGCTTCAGCTCTATTTATAGCTCTAGTGGCCTTGTTATTCCACTTGTATAAGTCCAACCAAGCTCCTGCTGGCAATCAAAAGGCTTCCAAAAACCTTTTGGCAGAAACTCAAAAGATCTGGAAAAAACTCTGTCAGAGACCCAGAAAGACTTCAAAAAGACCCTGTAACTTTCCAGCTAGCTTCCTTCTTATAGTGTCCTTTTCCCAAAAGCTCCACCTTCAAAATGGCTTTCTTCAAAAGCTTAAACCATTGCCGCTCACTTTTTCATATAATAACTTAAGCTTACATACTTACTTCCTCAAAAGCTTAAAGTATTAATTCACTATTTCCTCGCTTATACTTTAAGCTTTTGGCTTCTAACCAATCATATGCATCAGGAAACATGCCAGAACTCAACCAATGAATGCAGAGCTCAGAAATATACCATTTCTGAAGTTCCGCCGGGATCCAACTAAGAAATCAATTTCCATTGCTCAAACCGCTCAAATTGACAGCTCCTTGCGCACCAAAGCGTTAACCAGCCCATAATTCCAGCACCAGTCTTCCCTGCATTTAACCTAAACCAATTTAATTAGTAGAATACTATTTAAACTGTTTTTTGGACCTCTTCAACGTTTCCCCATATATTTACAAGTATTTTAAAATCTAAGGAAAATGTCCCACCAAAACAACTTTATATCCAGCTCTCATAGCAACATACCTTCATCTATCCTAGGAACTTAATAAATAAATATCTTACCCACACTTCTATCCACATTATTTCTTGAGTTTAATACTAAACCAAGGCAAAACATTCCATATTTTACTACCTTGGCTAATCATTTTTGCAAAATCTTGGCTCATTTCTCCAGACCACCAGTTCTTCATCATCATCTTCTGATCCTTAAGCCAGCTCCTGTATAATGATCAGCTAATCCTGCATCATGATCTTTAACCACATCTTCCAGTTCTTCAGATTAACCAGCAATCAGTCCATATTAGACAACAAACAGCTCATCCCAGTCTTTCAACAGCTTATCAGTCCTCTGGCTACTCCTTTATCATGATCAGCTACTCCTGCATCATGATCTCTTAGCCCTTCAACTTATCCTCACTAGGAACCACCTTGGTTCCACCTGCACAATGAACCATTTCGGTTCCAAACTTTAATATGAACCAACAGTCCCTCAACTAGTCTTCACTGTGATCAAACAGTCCTTTTTACTAGTCTTCTCTGCTGATTCTGTGAACCACCTCAGTTCTTTATCTCAGCCCCCATTACCAGAACCTGTAGACCCAAGCATGAGTCTACATTGAACTGGCATTTGACTGGGCCCTTGCAAGTGGCACTCCACTTAGGCTATTCAACCATAGATCAATGTCTATGCATTGTCTTTACTCACCCAGGTGACTAAGTCTGAGCTTTCAGTTTCATAGTAATCAGCTCTACTTCCCAGAGGCCTGATCACACCAAGTTCTGCAGCTGCTTCCCCAATCAAACCACCTTGATGACACCTCCAAGCAAATCTATGCCCTCCAATGCTCACTTTGGGTTCTCCCCAAATCTCCCATAGGGACATAAACAAGAACACCCTACCAGTCCGTTAGGTAAGATGCTTGCTCACAGACCTCCTATAAGGGTATCAGGGTATGTAGAGCTCTGAAAGCTCATCTCCTCCCTGGCAGCCTGCGCTACCTGCCAGGGGTCCAAAACTCACAGCCCTAGTAGGCGTCTTCTACCATGCTGGCATACACTTCTTCCCTGGTAGCCCACGATACCCGCCAGGATCTAAACATCCTCCAGCCTGAGCAGCAAACACTACTCATCAGGCTGGATCACTCCCCACCCCAAACAGACAAAGTTCCCTGCTGGGCTATATCATTCTTCACCCCAATCAGCCACAGTTCCCTGCTGGGTGAAGACCTCTAGCCCACAGCAGCCAATATCTTCTGCTGGGTGGAGACACCATCTGCCTCTAGTAGTCTTTACACCTACTAGCTAGGCCTTACCTTCCCTAGTAGTCATCATTTCCTACTAGGCCTCTACCTTCAACAATCAACCAAACTTTTACTTGGCCAATATTAGCCTCGCCTGCAAACCACTAAACATGTGGACCGTCACAGTGGCCATAGAATTTGGCCACAGTCTCAGCTGGGAGGGTGTGGATCCCAGCCTGCAGCAAATCAAAGAGGTCCTCAGTCCCATCTGGGGTCCCTTGCTTGAAGACTTGCTTGAGCCACCCAAAGAATTCCTCAATGGGATTTAGGAAGGGCAAACAAGCAGGGAGGAAGAGAAGTGTCAGGATTGACAATTCATTACCCCAGGAAACCTGGGCCCAAGGGTGGGATTTGAACCTACATTCCTGCAGGCTGCTGGGCCCATGGACCAAGGGCTTGCCCGCCCGCGTTTTTTTGGGATTAAGCCCCTGCAAGCTGAGGTTCCCGCTAAGTCCCAAAGCCAAAATACCTGCACCAGCTCAACCATGGTGGTACCCAAAGAGGAGCCTCTTGAATTGCCTAATGGAAGCAGAGATGGCGCCTCTGTGAATTTCATGAGTTTGAGGTCCTCTCAAGTAACCAATCAAACCCTACTTCTAAAGATAAACCCGGGCTTTGGGCCCAGCCCCGTGACCACAGCAAAGAATCAAGAAAATTGAGTGATCAAATTGGACGTTCTGACCAATGAGAGAACACCCAGCCAAGGTGCCATTTTGCTGCTCCCACACCCGGGCCCTCTGGCTGCCCGCCTGCACTTTTCTCAATATTTTGATAAAGCCCTGATGGAAAATACTAAGTTTGGAGGCGGGATGCTATATATGCCTATAGATCCTGCGCTCAACCCTTATTGCCATTTTTAAATAAAGGTTATGTTACTCTGGTTCTTACAGCTATTGCCATATTTTGTATTTGCCGTCTATCAATTCAGTTCAAGATCTCCTGGCCCTCCTGGCCCTCCTGCCCCACTGCCCGCAGTTTTCTGTTCATCTGGTGCTCCCTTCAGGCCTGTTCACTTCACTGATTATCCCTTGAAGCCCAAATATAAGGATTATACACCAGAGAAAATCATCAAACTTGACCCGCTAGCCCACATCTGATCTGCTATCAGATACAACCGCCAAGGCCTGTGGATATTCTCCACCCCAAAACTATTTAGATAAAGTTCAATTATCTCCCGGCCTACAATATCTATATGAAACTGCCTGTAACACCCAAACAAATGCCAGCCTCTTCACCCAATCTTTCAACCAATCATACCAGCAAGCTTTTTGGAATAGTGTAGATTGCCCTCACAGGGGTGGTGGACACCATTGTACCGGCCATCAGCCTGTGGTCTTGGGTGGGGAAGTCTGCTTCCTACCTTCTAAAATTAGCTCCTCTCTTGTGGTGGGCCCTGTGGTGATCCACATGTGTGCTGTTTTGCAGGCGAGGGTTGATTTGGCTTCAAATAAAGACAATATGCTGAAGAGTGACAATGTGTGGTTAGCTGGTGACGCTGTAAACTAGTAGGTAACATAGAGCTGCTAGGGGTAAGTAGGGGGAGCCTAGTAAGTAACATGGTCTACTAGGGGAAGTAAGGTGAGCCTAGTAATTAACATGGTCTATTAGGGTAAGTAAGGCCTGGCTGGTAGGTAACAAAGGACTACCAGGGGCAGATGTTGCCTCCACCCAGCAGAAGATATTGACTTCTTTGGGCTATAGTGCTTCACCTAGCAGGGAGAGTGAAGACTGAAATAGCAAGCAGGGAACTTTGTCTGTCTGGGGGGAGTAGGTTTTGGACCCCTGGCAGGAAACGCAGGCTGCCAGGGAGGGGAAGAGCTCGGAGGGCTCAACATACCCTAATACGCTTACAGGAGGTCTGTGAGCAAGCAGCCTACCTAACAGACTGGTAGGGTGTCCTTGTTTATGCCCCTATGGGAGCTTTGGGGAAACCCAAGGTGAGCATTGGAGGGTGTAGATTTGCTCAGAGGTGTCACCAAGGCGGCTTGCTTGGGGAAGCAAGCTGCAGAACTTGGTGTGATCAGGCCTCTGGGAAGTAGAGCTGATTACTCTGTGACTGAAATCCTGGACTTAATCACCTGGGTGAGTAAAGACAACACATAGAAATTGATCTATGGTTGAATAGCCTAAGTGGATTTCCACTTGCAAGGGCCCAGTCAAACGCCAGTTCAATGTAGACTCATGCCTGGGTCTACAAGTTCTGGTAATGGGGGCTGAGATAAAGAACCAAGGTGGTTCACGGAATTAACAGAAAAAACTAGCAAGAGGGACTGTTTGGTCACAGTGAAGGCTAGTTGATGGACTGTGTCGTAAAATATGCAGCCTGGGTGCTGATTTATACAAATAGTTAGTCTACTACTTCTTTATCTTATTACTATACCTGTTGTGGTATAGTGACAACCTGGGTAAGGACAGAAGAATATAAGAAGATAATAAGACAAAACTGGTATTTATTTAGATAGTATCACACTTATATAGTGTGAGGCAGGGGAATTTCCACCAGAGGCAGGGAGGCACAGACAGAAGGACTTCCTAAATGGAGGAGAGTGGATTGGCATAGCTAAAAGTCCCGCACAAGAGAACAACCGCTTCCTCATGGCTTTCCTTAAAGAGATAGATATAAATAACTTTGTTGTTCTATTTATAATCCTAGAAGTGAAGCCTGTGCCTTGTGCGCATTGAAAGGCAAATCAAACACCCGTTTTAGGGGCATTTTAAACGTCTTTATCACTAGTAGAATCAGGATGCAATAGCACAACCACGCAATTGTTCCATTGCTTAATCCCTAGATGGACAACTTTATGTCTAATTCATTCAGGATCTGCAACAGACTGTTAATTCATATTGAATGGAATGAACCAATATGGTTAAGTGTGTAGAAGGAACAAAGGAGATTCCTAGTAAGGATTTGGTGAGGAACTGGTTAAGGACAAGCAGAAGGACAAGAAGATTATGATGCAGGACTAGCTGATCATAATGCAGGATGGCCAGAGGACCAGAAGTTGATGCTGAAGAACTTAAGAGCTGAGAGGATGAACTAGCTGGAATGGATGTAGAGGCTGGAAGAGCTGGTTTTAGTGACTTTTGAGAGGTAATTTAGATAAAAAAGAAGCAGTTAAAGAATAATTAAATACTGTCTGATTATGATTAAAAAAGGATTGAAAAATCATATAATAAAAAAGAAAGAGAAGGAAAAATAACCTATAGTTTGTTAGAACTATATGTTACTTTTAAAAGAGGGATTAAAAAGGAAATAGGCCAGAAAGAAGCTGGAAGAAGAATGGAGAAATTGTAAAGGCAAAAGAGCAAATTTCTCCAAGAACAACTAGGAAAGGCAAAAGGACAAGCAGCAGGCAGGTTCAAAGGTGAAAAACGTTGAGAGAAACACAGAGAAACACGGAGAAATGTTGAAAAATCAAAGGGTTGAAATTTGCCTAAGTAAAACATATGTGGAAGTGCTCAAGATTTGCCAGGAAAACATGACGGGAATTACAGCAAAACCGTTCAAAACGCGGAGCAGTTGTTTACCCGGAGCAAGAAAGCCTCAGGTTTGAACCAGGGTCAAGGACGGGTCATCTGGGGAAACCTTTTTGGCAAAACCTTTGAATCAAGGTGTATGATTAGCTGTGAGCCAAAGTTTATTTAATCAGTGTTTTAAGGGCTTTAACTTAAGAGTTAAAGCCTAAAAAATGAGGAGTGGAAGCAGAAAATTCAGGGCTTTCATTGGCTGAAGTAAGTTTAAAGGTTTAATATATTATAGAAGAAGAAAAATAGGATAGTTTAAGCTTTGAAGAACCAGAGTTCTAAGAGAGGATTTTGGTATGAAACAAGGAGCTATAAAAGGGAGAGCTATCTGAGACTCTTCAGGGACTGGATCAAGTGGATTAAAAAGGCCACAAAAGCTACAGAAGGAGCAGAAGACCAAGGATAGGAAGCCAGAGCTTGGACAGACTGCAGGAGCATAAGATTAGAATACAAAAGTCCACTATCAAGGTGCAGGAGCCCAAGACCAAGGAGCAGGAGCCAAAGACCAAGTACAAGGAGTCCAAGAGATTGTTGAGGGACTCCAAATATTGGCACAAACCCTTTATTACTCCCTATCCCAAGGCCATATATCAGAAGGTTTCTAAGGGGATCTTCCTTCTGACTGTGAATAAAGCGCCTATTACAACCCCTATCCAAATTTCCAGTGTAAAGAGAGAATATAAGTGTCAGGGATTCTTTCCCTGACTACTTGAATTTTTTGGACAACCTTTGAAAAAAAATTATTCAAACCAACATCAGAACCAATGCTTTAAGGACACCCAGTTACAAACACAACACAACATATTTAACAACTATATTTGGTCTTTGAAAACCTTTGGGAACTGGATTCAAACCCAGGACGCTGCTAAAGAATGGATTGTTAATATCAGATTATCACAAAGCTTTGATTTACCTTTTTATTACCCTTCAATTCAATTGGTTTTTGTTTTTAAAATGCCTTTTGAATTTGAAAGTGTTAATATTAAGTGTGCAAACATCACTTACTGCCTTGATTTTTATTGGCTGATTCCAGCATTCCAACTGATCTGTGACCCGCTCTATCTGCCTTTAGGTCTAGTTCCGTATCTTCCAATAATTAATCTTCTGCTATCATACTGCTTAATTAGCACAATCATTGTAAGATCTTTCTGGATCCTCTTATTTCACCATTCCAGTGTTAAAATGATTAAAGAATTGTTTAAATTACACTTAAAAACAGGTGAACTTAAAATGATTAACTAGGTAAATCCTCTCTTTTCCCAAACTCCTCTCAAATGCTTAGCCTTATTTGCAAGCTATATAAGCTCTAAACCTTTCTTCTATTCAAATGTTCCAACAATAAAGATTATTCCACTCCTTGCCACTCCTCCATTTTCTGATAAAACACCTTTTTGAAGCCATGAGAGGAATTCTATTCCTATCCTGGTTTCTAGTTTACTTCTTGCCAGTGGTGTTGGCCTTGGAAAATACAACTCCTACCACCAACTGGTATAACTCCTCCCCAGATGCCGCCCACCAGAAGGAATCTCTTGCCCATGGATGGTTCAAATATCTTTCTGGACATTGGGGTTGTAAATTCCATTATGGCCATTTGTTCACTACTTCTCCTCCTGAACCTACTCTGGTTAGACCTTACGCCTCCTTTTACCTCTTGACGTATTTGGTGGGTAACTATCTACTTGGTTGTTTCAGTTCTATGTTTGGAAGATTTGCTTACCTAGGACACCTTGGACATCTTGCAATGGTCACGGTTCCTATCAGCTTGGTAATAGCAGGTTTGAATATAGGGGCTTTAGCCCATAAGCTAGGGAGTTTATTCCCTGCCAAGTGGGTCCCTGACAATAAGTCCCATGAGTCAATTACCCCATATTTTCTATCCTAGCCCAGAGTATGAGGAATCCTATTGCCTAGGGTGCAGGAAGTTTGCCTCAAGTAAATCTGCCCAAGAGGAGTGGGAGAAGGTGACGGGGTATTTGGAAATGACAAATAGAGGAAGAGAGTTCATTGGGGAGATTTTGCAAGATTATTACAGGATTGGTATCGGTCTACAGAAGGGCTGGCGCCTGCTGAAGTACAAGTGTACTGTGGAGACGCTTGCTTAGTAATTGGGAAGGTACTGGAGGAGTTTGTCCTTATGCAAGCCAAGTATAAGCTCCTCACCAACCATTCACCACTGTTGGAGAATGACAACTCCTCCAAGCCGGTCCCTGGCTACAACCCAGGACACACTTTGGGGACTGGTAACCAGGAACCCCACAGGCCCTGCCTGCAAAAACCCCGGCCCAAGTTACCCCAAAAACGGCGGGCCAGCTGCCCAAGACTGGGTCCCTGACAAGAAGGCGCATATTTTTTGTGACCAATTGCTGGGGGCCCACTGCAATGCTAGTGTCAATCATTGGTAATTCCTCAAGAATATCAGCCACCTTATTGAGACCAACATTGTCCAGCACAATGAAGTTGGTGAAGCCCGGACTTGTGCACCTCAGGTGCTCCTGGACCAATTGGAGAAATGATAGAAAGGTACAGCTGTTGTGAGATCCCAGTATCATTTGGTATAGCTTGATCCCCTTTGGACCAAGGAGAGCCATCATTGATTAGGCTGTGGCGCAAACTGCAGCATGCCAAGCCATCCCGCCATTTGAGCCTTTGGTCACATACCCATATCCATTGCACATTGTCAAGGCAAATACTGATTTGTCAATGTAATAGAATTTGACTGTTCTCTTGGCTTTGAGGGCAGTGTATGCCTCTGCGCATTTTTTCCGGACGTCAATGTTGGCTGGACTATTACAATTGTAGGGGGATACCCCAAGCTTTTTCCATGAAAAGAACATTCCCTTGACCAAATGATAATAAAAAAATTGAGGCCTCAGCCCCAAAAGTAGATTTGACCATAGCCTGTATATTTGCCAGTTCAAGATGACAATCTTGGGTTATCCACTGGCAGATTGCCCATTTGTGCTCCTTGGTGAGCATAGTGGAAACACACAAGGATTTCTCTGTGACAAGGTCTTGGCCAGCTTTGATGAATATGTTGAATGTCTTCAAGGTGTACTTGGGATCCACCCCAACAAGAGCCGCAGCTGCCTTGTAATCACCAGATTCATGCATTAGCTTAAGCAGGATGATGTGTTTGATGTTGGGGATGTGCTTCTGGGCGGGCTTTTTAGCGGTGGGGATTGACTTGTTGGCATTGGGCACAACACAGGGCATGGGTACCTTGGTGTAGAAGGCTGCAACCTTTTTGAGCACTTACTGTCCCTCATCAGTTCTGAAGAATTCTGGCTCCTCTTCCTCCTCCTGATTACCATCACTGACATAGGGCTTGTAGCTAGTGTCAAGCACAGGCTTCACCTTCTCCAGCATGGCTGACGGGACCAACTCTTGCCGGTACACAACGTCAAACACATACAAAGTAAGTTCTACCTCCTTGTTTCTACCTGTTTTGTGTTGGTAACCTTGGTGGGCTTCTGGGTCAGCTTGGGGACCCAAGGGTTGATGCTCTGCACCCTAGCAGCTTGTGCTACTTGAACTGGTTGTATCAGTGCAGCATGACTATTGATCTCTCCTCTCACATCTCCTTCCTGAGTAGGCATTTGTGTTGCACTAACTCTGTTCTTTGACCCACGGGGGCAACCACAACCACAGACACAACAGGTGTAATGGTACTCTGTTGCTGTGTTCATTCCATTTTAAAATTTAATAAAATACTAAATAAAATTCAATTAAGTTACTCCCTAATTTTAATTTTTGCTTTTTATCTGAATATGGATATTTGATTAATATTTTTCCACCCAATATCCCAATTATAGATTTTTTGTTTCTTAATTAGTTGTTTTTGGTTTTACAACGCCCATTTTAGAACACCCAAAATATTTTCCACCCATTTTCCAAGATTTTACGCCATATTAAGCACCCAACACAATATTTTTAAAATTTATGTCTTGGATTGTGTGCCCTATTTTAGATATCTTGGTATTATTCTTGATTATAATCCATTGCACACATTGAGTGAGTAGTTTTGTTTACATAGTGAGTTGCTATTGTGTTTTGTTTTTGGATTGAGTTTTGGCTCACTGTGCTTGGTTGTAATTTATCATTGATTCACATAGTAAAAATATGTGCACCAAAAGTCAACTCACACCATTTTGTTTGTGAATCCATGTATTTTGGATTGTATTTTGAATGGTTTTGCTTTGTGTGTGAGCACTTCTTTGCTGTGTTGACCCATTTTGCCCATTAACGCCAAAAATCCCTGTTAACAGAGTGTATATTTTAACCTGATACTTGGATTTTGTTTAAATCTGAAACCATTTTTGTTTAAATATGATGTATTTTTGGTTGTTGTCATAGCTTCTAAAACTACTGTACAGGATTTTAAAATGGCAAGGAAAAATAACACTCCTGAGGGTTAAAAGAAGTAAGTGCAGGGCAAATTTATTGGTAAATTCCTAGAAGCTTCATCAAAAGGAACATTGCTCTACTAAAAATTGTTCAATAACACTGATAGGTATACATACAACAGATTTATCTTGAATATGCTCAATATCTGGATCTTGGCTAATTCAAAGCACCACATATTCCTAAGTTATCAAATGAAATGTAGAAAAAATGCATCAGAGAGGATCTGAGTAGGCAGGTACAATGATTCAATATTCCCTGCTGGCTGTAAGGGAACCAACCTTGGGCAGCTGGCCCATTTTTTTCTGGGAACACATAGGCTGCAGGCTTTGCAGGCAGTGCCCACCACAATATTGGGGTTAACTTCATAAGGTAGGACATCAATTTTCTCACCCAGGACCACAGGACAGTGGCCAGGATTATTGTGTCAATAACCCCAGTGAGAGTGATGTACACAATCCCAAAAAAGCTTATTTGTGTGGTCTGGGGGGATTTCAGGAGCAGACACAGGCATTGGTTTGGAAGTAATTGGCGGTTACATGTCCAACTGGTATGTGGACAGGGAGTTTTATTTGTCTTTCAATAGTTTGGGTTCAGTTAAGTGCCAAGGACCTAGTCTATTATGTCTGATAGACAATTTTACACAGGCCAGGGGATCTTGCTCCAGTATCTTCTCAATAGAGTACTCTTTGTATTAAGGCTTTAATGGGTACTCTGTAAAGTTGACAGGACTAAATAGAGCGTCAGGCAGACAGTAAACTGCGGGCAGAGGGGCAGGTAGGCAGGAAGATCTTGAACTGAACTGGTAAATAGTGAATATTAAGAAAGGAGTAATTGGTAAAATCAATGTTTTGTAAGATTTTATTTAAAAATGGCAATAAAGTCTTAGTATGGGGTCTATGGGTCTATATAGTACCCTACTTCTAAACTTGGCATCTATTATATGGGGTTCATCATAGGGGTGGGAAATATGAGAGTAGGTGGCCAGGACACCCAGGTTTCGGAGCGGCAAAATGGCACTGCCTCTGGGAAGTTGTTCATTGGCTGGATTCTTAGGAAGATTCACTCAACTCTTCTGTTCTTGAGTCATATTCAAGGGGCAGCCTTTAGATCTGCCTTTTCCTTGGGTGCTGAATCCTGATTGGCCACCAATATAGGATTCAAACTCATAAACTAATAGTAGGGATTACTTTGCCTCCATTAGGCAATTTGTTTTGTCTTCCATTGGGTGCTGTGGTTTCAAGGTCTTTGCTGGTATCTTCATCCTGGGAAGTGTTTTTGGCCTCAGCTTGAGGGAACTCAATCCCAAAAAAATGTAGGTGGATAGCCTCTTGGTCCTTGGCCTGGTGGCCCACAAGTAGTCAGGACCAGGGTTCAAAGCCCGCTCTTGGACCCAGATTTTAAGAGGAAGAAAAATTTCAGTGCCCAGAATGGGCAGTTAAAACTATATGTTGTATAGTGTAAGGCCTGCAATTGAGCAACCACATAACCAAACAATTGTGTTGTCAATCACGCAGATTAACCAAAGGGAAACTTTAATCCCAAGTGGGGAATTGAACCCTGGTCAAGGCCAACCCTGGGGGCATTTGGAAACCGCTTCAAAGCCAAGCAAAAAAGATTTTAATTGGCCTACACCCTCTGAAACCCAGGAATGGGGACTTGGGCTGCCAAATGGCCCAAATTCCCCTAACAGCTTCCTCATGGCAAAAAAAAATGAAATGATCCATCTAACTGACAAATCAGGAGTCACCAATGAAACCTAACTCAAGAATAGTTCATTGACAGCCAATAAGGAGTTGACATTAAGTCCAATTGCAGTTTCCCAGAAGTATATAGCTGAGAACACTGACAACCCCTTTCCTTGTTGACATCTTCATCTAATAACTTTTTTTTGTTAATGTACACTGAGCATTTATACTTTGCAGGGGTTTATTACATCATCACAAATTTTATACTGCTGGTGCTTTCAAACAGAGAGTACCTTCAGTACCAATGCCAGCGCTGGGAAACAGAGCAACTTCTTGCTGCCTCCAACCAACCACTACCATCCTTTACCCCATCTCCTAGAGTGCTGGACCAAGAAATAATTCCTGCTCCTGCACCACGCCTCTCTTTTCCTGGTGTTTTTCTGCTCCAACAACTTGCCCAGCCAAGCCCAAACATGGATGCTGCCACAGGAGAACTTCCTCTTGGTCCTTCTGCTTAATCATATGATTACAGCAAGCTTGGGTTTGCCTACTTGACCGTGCTGGGGCTCACTTAGCAAGTGATACCCAACATGGGAGTGTGGCGTCCTTGGGCTATAGCTGCCAATTATGTGATACAGATGGCCCCTGTCATCTACTGGGCCTTTCATGCTTAAACCTTCCCCTTGACCAAAGGTTTCCCTGGGATTCACCCAGGCCATGACAAAAATTGAAAGTCATGAAAGTTTAGTGTATTCCTGATACTTGGGTTTGAACATATATTCAGTTAAATGAACAGGGCTGTAGGGAGCACCTGGAGGACAAGGACTTGCAGAAAGAGGGACAGGTGGGATAAAAGAATTAGTGTTGAACTGGAAGATTACTAAGATAAATATGATAATAATTGGGAAACCCAATAATCCATAACTTTATTAAAAATGACTATGGGTTTGATTTACACCTGGTAAAGTATAAATACCATCTACCAGGTCTTCATCTTTAAATTGGGATTATATCAACTTGGGTGATAGGAACTTGGGGGTGGCATCAGGCATGGGCAGGTATTATTGGCTAGTGTTAAGGAATAGACTGCCAAATGCTTCTTTTTACCAGTCTGGTTGAGAGGCAGGCGGGGGTGCATAGCATGCCCAAGATCCAGGGCTCCAGAAAATTACTTCAGAATTATTATTGGTAGGACAGCAAAATTATTCATGGCATTTGTGTTGGTGATTGCTATCACTTCCAAGTAGCTCTTAGTGCCAAATAAGGAAATTTTGACTATGACTTCTGATGCTGGTTGCAAGGATTTTATCTTAGGATGATTTTCATTCAAATTACTAAAAGATTTGAGCCCAAAATTTTTTGCAGCCAGGCCCTTGGCCCTCTGGGCTGGCAGGCTGTGAGAGGCAGGAGCCAGGGTTTGACTCTTGTCCTGGGATTTGCTTTATGATTAATAGTGAAATGTCATCTGTGGCACAAAAGGTATGGGTAGTAAACTAGGGCTGAGGCATATTCAAAGGTTCCATTTTATGGTATCCACCTTATTTTTAATACCCTAATATTTAGGAACCCATTTCAGCCATTAGAAATTTTTTTTGGTTGTTTCAAAATACAACATTTATTTTAAAATATCCCAAATGATGTCATGATGTTGGAAATTGAATAATAGTGTCAGGAACCCACCCTTCAGGGAATAGTTTCCCAACATGGTGGATTAATGCAGAAGGGTTTAACCCAGTGATCATAGAATCTATAGGTATGGAAATCATATCCAAGTGTAAGAACTCTCCTAGGATTTGGCATCTTCCAAGCAAGGGATTGAAACACCCAAGAAAGGTGTATGCTCCCAAGTAGGCGAGTAAGGAAACGGAAGCAAATGGACAAAACAGACTGGTTTGCACAGGTTTGGTTGATGCATATTTAGGTTTTTGCTTGGTGAGAGGATTGGAAGAGAACAAAGAGGCTGTGTACCATCTTCCTGGCTCCACTGGCGCCCACTTCCCATTATTGCAATACTCAGTGCTGGTTCCTGTGCCAAGGCATGTCTCCATCTGAACAGATGAATGTACTAAGGTACAAAGCAAGATTAGAATCACCCATTTAAGCCTGATTCCCCAAAATGGGGAAAGATTAGGCGGTTTCATGAGAGAATTTATAGAAGTCTTACAAACAATAAAAATAATAAAGGTTGGGATAAAACTCTTTATTGGTTGAGCAATTGCTAAAAGCAATGCTCAAGGACTTATATAGTAAAAGGATGGAATAATTGGGAAAAGAAGTTAAACCTGAAATGTGGCAGTTGTGCAAGGAATGTTTCAATAAATAACCCTAAAAGATGGCTAAACATCTCTTTCTATTGTCAGCAAGTCTTTAACTTACTCTTTAACAAGAATTTTTGGTTTGGCAGGTGTTTGGGTGTTGCTTATCATCAACATTTGTTTGAAAACTCTTAATAGAGCTTACAACAGGTGTTTTGGACTTTTTAGAGCCTGCCAGTCCTACTAGCAGTTGGTTTATGTCACCTGCACCTGTTGCAACATCTGATTGGCTGGAAACTTCATGCTGGGGCTTAACTTTCTCTTTGAAAGATAGATTCAACCCATCAGATAAAGCACATAGAGAGGTTCCGGGTTCAATTTTTGGTCTGGGCTGAGAGAATACATTACTAATAATTCCTAATGTTGACTCTTGGTTTGATTTCAAGTAATTTAGATTCATTTGCCCCATTAAAATTTGGCCTTTGATTCCAGTGTTTTAAGACCCCAAAAACCCAAAAATTTCAGTATTTTCAGAGAGATAGATGTTGGGATCATCATAACAGATGATCCTGACACATAGGAATAAGGATATTGGGAATAAGATAGCTGCCCATTTTTACAATTCTGATGGTAGTAGTCATGGTAAGTTCCATAATGCCAGGGATTATTTGGCCAAGTAGGAAAGCTCAAAAAGCCAGGAAACCTTTAACAAAATTGACTGATTTAACAGACTTGAATCAAACAGTTGATTGAAAATGGGTTACAGCTGCTCCAGTTTGCCAGTCAAATCCAATCCCCCCTGTAAGTTGATGTTGATAAATTGACGTAATTTGAGGGTCACCCAATATGATTTTATTTATCAGCATGGTCTTGTAACTGTGCTGTTTTAGCAGAGTTACAAGGGGAAAATATTTAGAAACTAGATAATAATCTTTATTGAGAGATAGTAATTATATAGTCATTGTGAATCAAGGATAACAGGAACATGATTATGTTGATCACACAGTTGGATGGTGAAGGGGGTGGCTTGATCCTGGTAATGAGTCAAGAGCCAAAACAAGGTATCCACAATAATGGATCATCATTTGTTCATGTTGTTGGATTTGGCAATTCAAATTGACTTCCTAGTCTGGCTTCAAGTGGCCGGGTAATTGGATTGCGGGTCACAAACCTGCTTGGAACCTTGCTGGCAGGTTGAGCCTGCTGTTTTGAAAATGGTCATCAGAAGTTGGTCACTCAAGGTTTCTTTGCAACCTGGACTAGATACTCACTTGAAAATGTGGTAGGAATAGGAGCCCTGGATCCAGGCGGTATTACTTTGTCAATTTTTGATATGTATTGAATAATTTTCATTGTTTCAACTCTTAAGAGTTGAGTCCTCCCAAAATTTTACTCAATAAAATCATATATCCATTGGTCTAACTTTAATTTCAAATGCATCCTGTAGTTGTGTTGTCATGCTACATCCCCTACAATCTGATTCTCAGCTGGATCATCACTGGAAGATGGGACCCTGCAGTTGGCACTTTGTTGTCAACTCCACCCAATTTTAATCTCATGTCTGCCAATCTTAGAGTTGTTCCACCTACCTTCAAAACTGAAAATCTGATTATCTCTCAATGTCCTGAATTTTATTCTGAAGACACTCTGATGCTTTTGCAGGCTATTTATCTTGGGCTACTTTGGTTAGGGTTAATTATTTTACTTAACCCTAGTATCTCATTTGGAAATTTCACAAAACAGTATCTGAAGCTGTGTTGGTGGTTAATCATTAACTCCATGTGGATTTGGGTGGTGATTCCCCACCACTTGGAGACAGCTTCTTATTATTTGTCAATTTCTGTCACATTACTCAAATTTTCTACGTCTGAGTTTTTGGAATCATTTTATCATGAATTTGTGTTTTTTTCTCTTGTTTTTTTGAGATATCTGGGTTTACCATGTTTATTTTCATCAGTTCTTTTCTGGGTTTTCAGTTTGGACTTTTCTTTAATTTGTGGTTTTCCATCTCCTGTAACAGTTGTTGAGACTGGATCATCTGTTTCTTATTTCCGCTGCACCATGTCATTTTGGCATCCAGATTTTTCCTGCTCCACCCACTGATGAAATTTTGCATGAAGTTTTGTCAGCTTTATCATTTTATTCTGGTTCTAGCCTTATTCACAAATCTCAAGTTTACATGTGATGACATAGGTTTCAGAGGATGCTTGTGAATGAATGTTGTCTGCAATAGAGCGCAATACACATGTTTTAACTGAAAGTGCATCTCTGTACCCTTTGTCAAAAAATATGTGTGTATCTATTGAGGAGCTCAAAGTATATTGTAGTTGTACACCTTCCAACAGGATACTACTCCACTCTCAATATTTCTTCCTCACTTTCTTGCCTACTGCCATACAATTGATGTTCCCAAAGTTAATAAGCTCCTAGTGTTGTGGTTAGCAGTTGACAAGATTGCCCAGGATCTGGCAGTTTGGGATTCTCCATTAACCACAACTGAGGCCCTGGTAAGCCAAATTCTTTCTCTGGTCTCAAATCTGTTGGTTTCCAAACAAGGTTTGATGAAAGTTGAAGCCAAACCCTCTTCTTGCTTCTGGTTTCCTGGTACTTGTTCCGCAGTGGCTTCTTCTAGCCAGAGTCAGGATCATTCTCACTGTGTGTCTTCTCAGTAGCAGTTGGCAATTTTGAACAAACCCGCCAAGGTAAACAAAGAGCCAGTGGTGGCAACCACTGAGAGTTTTTTTAGCTATGCTCCAACATGTTGTGCCCGCAAAGTCTTTGGTAGTCAAGCCCAAGTAGTTGCCTCTTGTTCCCATTGATTGTGATTGTTCTGTCCTCACTGAAGCTGTCCAAGATATGATTGAGCGTTACTTTCAGGAGCACCCTGCCTCCTTAGCTACTGTTTGTACCACTGAAGAGAAGCAGTATCCTGCTGAGGTTGCATCATTTGCAGCAAATAAATCTACTTTTGGTTACTTCTTGTTTTATGGTAGCATTGATAACAGTCAAACTATCTTTTGGCCAGCAATTCTGTTGGATACAGGTGCTTCCAAGAACTTCATGAGTGTTGAGACCACAGATCTGTTGAAACTCAAGTATCACCCTGGAATGTTTGTTAGGGTGGAAACTGTAAAATGTTTATCTCTTTCCAGCTTAAGAAGCCAGTGACATTTGTAGTTGTGGGTCAGTCTTTTACTGCAAGGTTCTTCATTTGCTCTATCCTTATGTATCCTATTATCTTGGGGGTGGGATGGTGGTAAGACCATAATTTATTGACCCTGCTAAAAGAAAATGAGTTGCAAGTGGACCACTCTTATGGCATATTCATCTGTATTCCGTTGTTGGATATTTCAGAATTAGAGCATTCTTCTCAGACAATCCAGTCTGTCCCTGTTTCTGCACCTGTTAGTTTGGATTTACCAGCATGCTTTCAACCCTGGTCTGCTGCATTTGACACCACTAGGGGCAAGGTCCTTCCCAAGCACACTCAGTTTGACTTTTATTTTAAGGTTACTGTTGATCTGATTTGTATTGCATCTTCTATTTACCCTTTGACCTTGAAGGAGGACACATTTTTGGAGGAGTGGACTTGGGACATGTTGGCAAAAAAATACATCTTTAAGAAGGCTTTTCCAATATGCTATCCATTGTTGTTTGTCCAAAAACCTGTTGGGTCTCTTTGATCTTGTGTTGATTATGGGAATTTGAACAACATCACAATTCCTGACCCCTACCCTATGCCTCTCAAGGCACAAATTTCTCAGTGCGTTGAGAAGGCAAAGGTATTCTTGAAACTTGATCTTTTGAATGTGTTCAACCAGATTAGGATTGCAGAAGGAATGTAGTGGTTGACAATATTCAGAACTAAGAAGGGTATCTACCAGTTCTGTGTTATGCCTTTTGTATTGAAGAATGCTCCAGCTTGCTTTCAGCAGTTAATTGATTTGGTCTTGGGGGATCTCCTGGGTATATGTGCCATTGTGTACATGGACAAAATCTTGGTGTTCTCTTCAGATGAGGAGTCACATAAGGCCCACCTGTCAGCAGTTGTAGAGCGCATCCTCTGAGCTAATTTGATCATCAAAAGGAGTAATTGTGAATTCTTTAAATGTAAGGTTACCTTTCTGGGTAATGTTATCTTTTAGAATGGCCATACTATTGCCCCCGGCAAGGAAGCAGCGGTTTGAGACTATGCTACTCCTGTGACAGTATCCCAACTTTTTAGTTTCTTGGGTACCTGTACGTTCTTGAAGAAATTCACTCCTCACTTGTCTGAAGTGGCTGCCCCCTTGTATTCAGCTAGCTGGAAGACAACTTTGGTCTGGATGCCTGAGTGCACAGAAGCGTTTGCAGCAGTCAAGGCTCTTTTGTTGTCTTCACCAGTATTGAGACATGTGGATTCAGAGCTTCTTTTTGTGGTCTCCACAGATGCCTCTAGATATTTTGTGGCTGGTGTGTTGTTACAACCTTCTGGTGATGGTGTTGAGAGACCTGTGGGGTATTTCTCCCTAAAAATGGAGGCTCAGGAACACAATTACATGATCTACGACAAGATATTGTTGGCAGTTGTGGAGCCCCTAAAGCATTAGCATCACCATCTCATGTTGGCGCGTCATCCGTTTGTAGTAAGGACCAATCATAAAGCTCTTTTGTACTATTGTCAATCCAGGGTTTTTTTTGGGTTGTCAATCCAGATGGCATGATGACCTGTCAAGATACAACTTCTGCTATGAGTTTATTAAGGGAATCAATAATCACTTGGCAGATGCGTTGAGCAAAAACCCTTCCCACCTCCCAGATGCTGGTATGGACACCAAGTCTAATACACACACTTTGATTCCAGATGAGGCTGTGGTTCCCTTTGTATTAACTCCGCCTGCTACACTTGCTATCATTTCCTTAACCAAGGGTGCAGACCTGGACTTATATTCCAAAGTTAAGTTTCTGCAACCTTTGTCCAAAGGCTATGATAGGCTATTGGAGCTAGCATGTGCAAACCCAGTGGGCCAGACCCAGGGTTATCATAAGATAGGTTCATTTCTATATCATCAATGTTGCTTGTGGGTTCCAGAAGGAACTATTTGAGAAGAAATCATGGAGGCTCATCACACCTGACTCACAGCAGGCCACCCAGGGAAAAACAAAATGGTGTAGCTAATTTGCCAACAGTTTTCTTAGAAATATTTGACAGTGCAGGTGGCAGCTTACATTTGAGACTGCCTGGTATGTGTTCAGTCTAAGGCAAGCAGGAAAAAGACTACTGGTTTGTTGGTTCCTTTACAACCAGCTGCAGGCCCCTGGACGTCAGTGTTGGTGGATTTTATCAGAGAACTTATGAATTCTAATGGGTTTAATGCAATCATGGTGGTGGTTGATTGCTTCACAAAAATGGCAAACTTTGTTCCCTGTTCTACCACAATCACTTCAGTGAAAACTGTTAGGTTGTTTGTGAATAGAATCTTCTCCCTCCATGGCATCCCAATGGAGATTGTGAGTGACCATGGGCCCCAATTTATTGCTCAGTTCTGGGAAGCTTTTACTGGAATTCTGGGTATCAAATTGTGCTGTTCCACAGCTTTTTACCCCCAATTTGATGGACAAACAAAGAGGTTAACCAAAGTTTGGAAGTTTATCTACGCTGCTACACTAATGCGCGACAAAATGACTGGTGTGCTAACCTACCCATGGCAGAGTTCAATATAATAACACACCACATACATTGACTCAGGTTTTGCCATTCTATGCCAATGTGGGTTACAATCCCTCATCCAACATGGATCCTTGTTTGGTTAGCAACATGGAAGCTGCAACTGATCAAGCCGCTGCATTGAAGCAGGTCCATCAGGAGCTTCAGGTTACTCTTGCCACTGCTGTGATAACTTAAAAGGAATACTCAGATTGTAAGTGCCAGGAAGGTCCAACCTACAGTTCAGGTGATCTAGTCATGGTGAATGCTTTCAATATGAAACTGAAGGTTCCCTGCTGCAAATTAGGTCCCAAGAAAGTTGGCCCCTTCAAAGTTGAACGGCAAATTGGCACCTCTGCATTTTGTTATATTTACCCCCGGCCTTTAAGATTTTCCACACCTTCCATGAATGCTTACTTACTCCCTTTAAGGGTACTGAGACTCCTTCATCTCAACCTATTATTATGGAAGGAGAACCTGAGTATGATTTAAATTGTATTTTGGCTTCCCATAAGAATCAACACTGACTGGAATATTTGGTGTCTTGAAAAGGTTATCCTGATTCCAAAAATTCATGGGTACCCCACTATGATTGTTCCAATTCCCCAGATCTTATCCAAGTGTTCTATAATTGAAATCCAACTGCCATTGGTCACCCCAAGCTTACCTTAGCCACAATGAAACTTTCTCCTGCCTACAAGAACTTCTCTTTGTCCCATCTTTCAGATGGTGGTATTGTGCCCTGGGCTAAAGCAGAGGGTAATGTCACAGTAAGTTCCATAATGCCGGGGATTATTTAGCCAAGTAGGAAAGCTCAAAAATCCAGGAAACCATTAACAAAATTGACTGATTTAACAGACTTGAATCAAACAGTTGATTGAAAATGTGTTACAGCTGCTCCAGTTTGCCAGTCAAATCCAATTCCCCCTGTAAGTTGATGATGATAAATTGATGTAATTTGAGGGTCACCCAATATGATCTTATTTATCAGCATGGTCATCAGAAGTTGGTCACTCAAGGGTTCTTTGCAACCTGGACTAGATACTCACTTGAGGATGTGGAAGGAATAGGAGCCCAGGATCCAGGCGGTATTGCTTTGTCAATTTTTGATATTTATTGAATAATTTTCACTGTTTCAACTCTTAAGAGTTGAGTCCTCCAAAAATTTTACTCAATAAAATCAAATATCCCTTAGTCTAAAGTTTATTTTAAATGCATCCTGTAGTTGGCCTTTTGCGCTACATTCCCTACAATTTAATCCTTAGCCAGATTATTATGGGAAGATGGGGCCCTGCCATAGGTACTTTGTTGTTGCCTCCGCCAAATGTTAATTCAGTGCCTGCCAATCTCAGAGCTGTTCCTCCTACTGTCAAAGCTGAAACTCTGGTGCTATCCCAATGTCCTGAATTTTATGCTGAAGACACTCTGATGCTTTTGCAGGCTATTTATCTTGGGCTACTTTGATTAGGGTTAATTATTTTACTTAACCCTAGTATCTCATTTGGAAATTTCACAAAACAGTATCTGAAGCTGTGTTGGTGGTTAATCATTAGCTCCATGTAGATTTGGGTGGTGATTCCCCACCACTTGGAGACGGCTTCTTATTATCTGGCGTTTTCCATTACAGTAGGAGAGGGTGATTAAAATAAGGTAAGCCCACCTAGGCAAATTTTATGGTAAATAGGAGGGCTTTGTACTCAACTTTTGGTATGCCTCTCAATTTGTAGAATCTAAGTTGCTCTTGGAAAACTGGGGATTTGTAGCTAAGTAAATCCACTAGGTGCAGTCCACAAAGATAAACCAATAGAAATAGTATGTGAAGTAAAAGGGGCAAAATAGAAAATTAAGAGCTATTTAGTCCTGCTTGTGCTAGATGACCTCTGGAAATATCTTCTATGTAGGAACCTGGTTTGGGGGAATAGGATTGGTAAAACTAGTACAAGATCGGCAGAGTGCTTTTGAATTAGAATTTATTTTATCTATCTAATGATAACACTTCAGAAATAAGGTAGAGTGAGAGCAATTGGATATCTCCTTTAGTTTAGTCCTGTGTTAACCCTGGAGGTTTAAAATTATTTTCTTCAGTTGCATAGTAAAATAAAAGCCTTGGCTTTGTACTGAATTGTTATATACATATCGATTTAAATATCGGCAAGTGCTTTCACCAGTTGGCACCTCTTGGAATTGTTCACTATTTCCAAGCTTATTTTTCGGGTTAAAGTGTAGTAATTGTTTTATAAGGTGCCAAAAAAATAGTTCAACTCGGGAAGGTGAATTTTGTGTTTAAGTAACCTGAGATGTTAGATATGTGCTTATGTGGAGTATAAGTACTAGAAGCCCCAGCTGCCTCTACCCGAAATATAAAGAATGTATTTTTGAAAAATTGCTATTTGGTTGATCTTAAAAGTTCCAAGACTCGTAACTGCTACTGTAAACAAATATTTATCAAACTATATCCTCGGATTTACTCAGAAGCTTGTATTGTATATTGTAGCGGCCAGATCTTCCATTTAAACTCATTCTGGTATGTTTGAAAATTAATCTGATAGATTTAAGAAATACAAATGTCTCAAGGATCCGTTTGCAAAACAGTTGTAAGCCTCAATAAACTTCATTGTTTTCGCTTGAACTTAAGTATTCAGAGCGTTAGATATAATTTATATGTAAACAATGCTTTACAAGCAAAAGCCAGGCATCACCCCCAAGGGATAATCGCATGAAAAGGAAGCCTTCTCAGGGCAGGAATAATACTGGCTAGAAAGCTAATTTTCAATTTATTCTTCGAAATTTAAATAAAAATCCTACTTAAGTACTATGTAATGGTTAGATAAAGTATCAGCAAAGAATTCTCCAAGTTCATATAAAGCCCAGTATAGAGTAATTACTGTGTTAGACATTCACGAGGATACTTTTCTTCGATAGAGTTGGGATCACCGCCACAAGCTTTTATAAGCTCTTTAAAAGACGGGAAATTTCCTGCGCCGGTTTGGCGATGGGCAAATAACATCTTCCCAGTTGTCTTCTCAAAAACAAATGTCCCACCCATCTGAAAACCGTCGCCTTTGGCATCGCCAGTGATTTTTAGGCGGGAGGCTTTGGCAACTGCGTTTCGTGTAACGGAGTTTACCAGGTCATCAAGCCCTCGGCTTATTTCAAGCTTAGGAAGCTCCAAAATGTTATGAATCGTCAAATTAGTATCTATGAGGATCTGCCAGGCCCAAAAGCCACCAGTGATGAACTCCCCAAGCCTATTTTCTTCAAATCCTACACCTATCAACTCAATACCAAGCTCTTCAAAGGTAGGTTTGAGTTCAGACAAGAGCTTTGCTTCGTATCGACATAACGGACAACCAAATCTCCGAAAAACCTTCATCACAAGAGTCGCTGTCTTCCAATAGTCACTTATCAATACTGATTCACCTTTTGCATTTTTTATTTTTATTCCAGTTAATATAGCATGTTGTCTGACTGCGGTATTCCGGTTATTTCTATTAAATTTAAACCAGGATGTCATGATCTCGATGTTCTAAAAATTAAAGAAGCTAAACTGCAGCCCAGATAATTTAGGCATTGAGAGATAAAGTCATCATAACTCGTGGCAGAGCCGTTGCTACGCCTTATTACTTGGCAATGCTGGATATATGATTTATACAAACTCTGTAAGAGCTTGCAAGCGGAATGCTAAATACAAGGGAGCAGGCATGGTCATTAAAATCGCCTATTTCCGTTGGGTCGTGATTAGGGCTGTGTCGCCATTTCCCTGGGGTGGATTTTATATAAAAAAAACCCTCGGGCAAATTGCACACCTGCTCACATAGCTCAATGGGTGAAGCCGATGGGAGCGGCGTAGGACTGCGGCGGATCTGAAACGATGGCTGCTTTTTTATAAAGCAGCCATCCCTCTCAGATCCGGCTACGATTCCGGAAAAATCGTAGCCAAGACGATTTTCCGGGATCATAGCCTTACACATCCACTGGAGGATGGTTTTTTTCCAGATTTCTTTTAAAATAAAAACTATATTTTTTTCTATCAAATTTTAAAATCATAAAATATAAGAATTCAAATTTAATCTATTTCAAAAATAAAAAATTGATTGTGTTGCAACTGAACCAATTAGAGTTCAGTATTTGATTGGGGAAGACAACAGTCCAATAGAAAATATGAGAATGGATAGAATAAAGTATTGTTTATTGTAGAATATTGTGATTAATATACTATATGGGGAAGGCCACAAGGGGGTGGCATGTTCCATGTAGGGTTTGAAGCCGAGGAATAACTCGTGCGGGGATCAGCAGGTCAAATTGATAGTGCTCCTAATTAGGAGAAAGTGCCCGCAGTTCGATATTGCTGTCGAAACAGCAGGCTTGACCCGCCAGCAAGGTTCCGAGTAAGCGGGTTTGTGACCTGTGATCCAATTATCCAGCCACTCAAAGCCAAGTTAGGAAGTTGACTCAAATTTCCAAATACAACAACATGAACAGAAGCTGATCCCCTACGGTGGATATCTCGTTTTGGTGCTTGACTCATTATCAGGATCAAACCACCCCCTTCACCATTCCACCGTGTGATCAACACTATCATGTTCCTGTTATCCACAATTCACAATGACTATATAATATTTATCTCACAATAAATAATATTATCTAGTTTCCAAATATTTTTCCCCTTGTAACTTTGCTAAAACAGCACAGTTATGACATTGGTAGCAGAAGTAGGTTTTCCATCCTACTTTATCCCCCAAAATTCTGCCTGTTGCCCATACTTGCTGCAGTCAACAAATCCTCAATAGAATCATGTCTGGCCTCCCGCTAGACTGGACACCGTACACACCTGGTGCCAAGATACCTGATGGTTTTGTCCTCTACCAGAACATGGTGATACCGCTTCCCGCCTTCAATGCCCTGTCAGTGCAAGGGTTCTTCCAAGCACCTGTTGACATGCCACAGGCAACTGACAAAAGCATCATGCCAGCCTACGTAGCCCAGAGACTTCAAAGCGCCGCCTTGGAACCCTTTGCGGGAGCCAACAACGACAATGCCACAGCATGGATCCAATCTTCCCAGAGCAAGCTGGCACAAATGGAATGCCTGCAACAGTTCTGGATTATAGAGATCTCCCTTTGATTGACACACAACACTGGCACCTGGTGCAACAAGTGGCATGAAAAACACACCAAAAAGGACTGGGATACCTTCAAACAAGACTTCTTGGCAAGATTTGTGCTTAAGGACACCGCGCTCATGATCATATGTCAAGTAAAGAGTTTAACCCAGACGGGTACCGTGAAGGAACTCACCTGCACCTACAAGGAACTCCAACTATGCGCACCCTCTGACATGGCTTTTGACACCCCAGCCACACACCTCATGTACTACGATGCACTCAAGGCGCATGTAATGAGACATGTGAACCTGAATCAAGTGACTAATCTACAGAGGTTGTATCACAAAGTGAAGAAA
Organism: Entomophthora muscae; assembly: GCA_014839935.2. Lineage (NCBI taxonomy): Eukaryota > Fungi > Entomophthoromycota > Entomophthoromycetes > Entomophthorales > Entomophthoraceae > Entomophthora > Entomophthora muscae. The sequence goes on from QTSX02003556.1 coordinate 428,520, forward strand.
GCAGAACAAACTTCCAACGCTCTCCACAAGGCATAAACCAGACAACAAGAGAGGCCCAAAGACTTGCACCCAGCTGGGCGCTCCAGTAAACCACCCCCTGGGAACAACGGCAGCAGCACAAACCATAAACCCACAGGTTCAAATAGACATGGAAACAGGAACAATGGCCAGTCAAATTGTACCCATTTCTGTATCACTGCCACACAAGGCAACCAAGATAAGGGAAAAGACCGGAGAGAGCATTAAATGAGCCAAGCTCTCCCTGCATAACTCCTGACTTGCCCAATGATGAATACTAACCTGAGGACGTGGACCAGTGTCCAATGATCCAAGTGCCCTCAGAGGACCAAGTACTTTACACTATTGCCAGACATCCCAATAAACTGATGTCTTACCCTTTCTGCTTTTGCAGTTACACAGGCTCAGCACTCCTGGACTCAGGTGCAGATTGAACCCTAGTCAACAGCAGCTTTTTAGAAAAGTTCAAACTAGCCCCTAATCCTTTGCGGATTAAGAACATGATTTTAGCTGACAAACATCACATTGCTGTGACAAGGGAAGCCTCCCCCTTCTCTGTCATGCTAGAGAGCCTGCATTCCACCATCCAGGGCCCAGTCATTGATTTCCCCAAGTTTGATATTGTGCTGGGACTGGACTGGTTGTGAAGAAACAACCCTCATATAGACTGGGCAACCTCAGTACTGACCATCAAACATGAAGGCGCCAATCACCAGATCTACCCTGACTGAGTGGATCAGCTCCTGCAGGACCACATCTTTGTACAAATCACAGAGACCCTGGATAAAAAGGAGAACTCCAAGGCAATTAACTGGGACTCCTGCCAGTACCAGGTCATACATTTCAAGGACCACCAGGATACCATTACTCCTCAGGATTGCAAAATTGTAGCCTGCCATCCAGAAGTCTTCAAAGAGGCTCTACCTGGATTGCCACCAGAGAAAAACATCCAACACTCCATGAAACTCAAAGGAGCTGTATCTAAGGTGTGACCCATCTACCGCTGTCAGGATTCTCCTTTATTATTTTAGCTGCTAGTATTTTCTCCCTTTGGAAACCAATTTTATTTTCAAAGTCATTCTTGGTTATTTTCACCCATTGGCTTTCAAAGACATTTCCTTAATTTTACCCTCTTGACTGGCTAAACTCTATCTATTTAATGGTTTTTTTCAAGTTCAAAGCTTACCTTGATTCCTGAACAATTCTTGAACTGCAGATTTATACGTTAGTTTAAATTAATCAAGTCCAAAGTCAAATTACCTTTTTGCTTTTGCCCGCTTACGCCAGCACTTTTGGACCAGGTTTTTCCTGCTCTTCTGCTTTCTTTTTTGCTTTCCCACGTCTGCCAAAGCAACCACTGCTACCCTTGTTCATCTCTGTTACCTTGGTGTTAACCTTTTAAGTTTAAACTACAAGAAACATGTGCTTATGTTTTTGTTTCTCAACACCATGCTCACTAACCAATCTTGGTTAATAATATCACCTCAATTCTGCACCTCACAAACCAAGTGAAAAAAAGTCTTGGTTTTCCAATCTTAACAGTAAGTTGAGATTGTTTGACTTGCACCCCAAAAAGGTACTTGTTAGGTTTTGTGGCTTGTGTTTCTCTTCAATTTTAGTTTTAGTTTTAATCTTTGATCCCATGATTTCTTTTGACTTTATTCTTCACCAGTTAGGTAATTTTTATAGTAGCACACACAATTTAATTGTTGATAGCTTTAATCCTCCCACTAGTGCAGACCATTTCCAAGACTCAGAGATTGACTTTTTAACCAAATCATCCGTCATTAAGACTGGTATCTATTTTATCTTCTTAGGGTTAATAAACTGCCTTAGTCCTTATTTCACCTTGTATAAGCTTTTAGGAGCCTTAGTTCAGTTGCTATTGCAGACCTTGCCCACCTTTTTGTATTTGACTAATATAAATATCACTTGATTAAAAGCTTTAATTTATAATCATCTTCCCCAGACCATGAGACCTTACAACTGCCTTACACCAAACAGGGATAACGCCCTACGTGCCTACCTCAAGGAGGCATTGGAGAAAGGACTTATCTGCTCCTCAAAATCTCCCTTTGGTGCTGCCATATTCTTTTTAGTGAAGAAAGATGGTTCCCTAAACCTAGTCACAGACTACCAAGCCCTAAACAAAGTTACTATCAAGAATTTTTATCCACTAGCACTCATTGACAATCTCTTTGATGCCTTGGGTGGTGCCACGGTCTTCTCCAAGATTGACCTAACCGCAGGCTATAACCAGATCTGTATCAAGGAGGAAGACTTCCCAAAACAGCCTTCTGCACTAAATATGGTTTGTATGAGTGTGTGGTACTCAACTTTGGAATGACAAACACCCCGTCAAACTTTGTGACCTTCATGAACAAGGTGTTTGCCCCCACATTGGCAAACATGCCCTGATGTACCTAGAAAACATTATTGTCTATAGACCTTTGGTAGAACAACACCATAAGGACTTGGAGGCAGTCTTTGCTACTCTGGCACAACATAAACTGCTAGCCAAGCCCTCCAAGTGCCAGTTCTTCTGCAAACAGTTGCCCTTCCTGGGACACATAGTTTCAAAGGATGACATCAAGCCTGACAGCCAGAAAATCCAGGCCATTTGCAAGATGCCACCCCCAAAGGACAAGTCAGAACTCCACACATTCTTGGAAATGGTTGCCTATGTACAACAATTAATACTCAACTGTGGCATCCTGACTGCACCCCTTTCTGCCATAACTGGCACCAAATCTAAGTTTTTATGGACCCCCCCCCCAACGCAACCTTTGCTTCAGACGTCTTAAGGAGAAACTCATAACTTCACCCATTCTACAATACCCCAACATGATGGGGAAAGCAAATGAGACAGACGCCTCTGACGCATTCATCAGGGGAGTACTACAAATCAAAAACAATGTTGGCAATTTTCTGCCTGCAGCCTATGAGTCATGCAAACTGACAGACAGCAATTGCTGATACCCTATCCACGGCAAAGAACTGCTGGCTATTGTGCACTGCCTAGTCAAATGGTGTTGCTACCTAGAATGCCAGGAAGAATTCACAGCATTAATCAATCATAAGTCACTCATCTATTTCAAGACTCAAGCAAATCTGTCACGCTGCCAAGCACAGTGAATGGAACTATTGGAGAGATTTAACATGCTCATCCAGTACAAGCCTGAGGCTGAGCTTGCCATGGCAGACACCCTGTCCCGTCTGTATGTTTGTGCTTCAAGAGGAGAGAATGGGCTTGACCCAGACTGGCCCCTCCTAGTACTCTAGAAAAAGGACAAGGGCTTCCCCCCTGGCACCACAGACATAACAAAAGAAACAGTCATCAAGAATGAACACTTATTTGCAGACATGTACGGAACTTTACATCAAAAATGACCAACAGAACCACCATCCCTTACATCTCCACACATCAGCAAGTTGACACCATCCTATGCTACCACAGGGACTTAGGACATACAAAAAGCTGTAACCTCTACAAATTCCTCAAACATAAAGCATGGTTTCTGTCCCTATAATGGGATGTCTAGGAAGTCCTAGACCAATGCAAAGTATGTGAGAAATTTTCAAAAATAATACCCCACCTAAGTCTGTACTATCTATATGTTCACAGCTACCCTTCAAGGTATGGGCCCTAGACATTGTGGGCCCCATGCCAGGAAAGCACAATAAGAAATACATCATCACTGCTATAGACTTTGCCACTCACTGTGTTGTGAATGCCGTCATTCACCATGTTTTGATTTTTCCTTTGATGGGTTATTTTGAGGACAAATCCCTCTCTTTTGCTTTCTTTCTTCAAAATGAAGCTGGCTCCAAATTGGGAAATACAATTTTTTGGTTTCCTGATTCTGCGCAAATCACTTTCCCCACTCATGCTTGTGGCAAGTGATCCTAACGTCCATATACTGTTTTGTGGTAAAGCTACACAGTATATATTCCCAATATTTATACCCAATAAAATTTAAGTTCTATTCACATTTCTATCTTTGTGTCTTCACATACTTTGACGCCTCTCTAGCCATGCCTAGCAGATATTATTCAATCAGGGCCACAAGGTAATCACATAGCCTTCCCTCCCATTCTAACCAAGACTTAGTACAAATCCAATCCTAAGGTTAGGATTTCCCGTTGTGACTCTGTGCCACACCTCAGATCACAACAAAAATGGTGCTCACTACAGGGGCTGTAAGCCCCTTGGTTACCCCTTTTGCAACCACCTTTTCAGGACCTTTGCCTCCTCCCATACAAGAGTCAACTTCACCTGAAATTACTAGTCCTCCTATTGAAGAAGATATCACCAACACACCTATTGTCCCTACTGTGCTGAATCTTGGAACAGTCCCCGCCTAGTGGCCTACCCTTTGGGTACCCCTGACTTGGAATAAGTCATGGCAGTAGCCCTTGGGTTAGCCCGTGATAAGGCCATTCCTTGCCTCCAGCTTCATCTCAGCCAAGCAGAATACTAAAAATTGATTGTAGCTCCACAATGTCCATAGCATCTCATCTCAGCATCTGGTTCTGCTGAACATCTATTGGCTTCCTTTGTACAACCCGCCTTAGCCCACCACCAAATGGTGTTAGGGCTCCACGTTCAGGAGATTTCATCACTACAAGCTGCTGTCTCCCATCAATGGGATCAGTTTGCGGCCTACCAGCAGTAGATCCACTCCCTGTTTTCCTTAGTATCAGAAAATCAGTGCAACTCAGTCACCTCCCAATACTGCTTGGTCAATTTCATTAAAAGAATGTGCCAGTCCATCCCTGAGTACGTCAGAGAGCGTCTACATGAGTTTCACCAGTTGGAACAACCCTGGCGCACCCAAGTAGATTCCACTTTAAACTCCTACCTTACTGATTTTGAACAACTTTTGAAGCAGCTCAATAAGTTTAGTGCTTACTCCTTCAACCAATTACAGCCAGTAGCTGCCCTTGCTGCAAAACGCTTTCAAAAACTTGGAAAGGAATTTGATCAAGAAAGGGCTGCTACCACCGCTACTATTGTCAAACTCCAGACTCAAGTAAATGTATTGTCTACACCCAAACCAGATGTCCTGCCTTCTCTTCCATCTGATGATTTAGCAGATAGAGAGCAGAGACTATGGGATGCCATTCAAGAGTTAAGAGCGTCCACTTACAGCCAGGATTGCCCTATCAAAGCCCCTCAGCCAGATCCTCAAGTGCTTGCTCTGACAACCCAAGTTGCTGATTTACAACAAGAGGTTGCTACCTTGCGTGAGATGATGATGTCTGTTGTTAGTCCAACTGGGGTTCCTGATGAAGATGGTTGTTGCCCTGTATTGTCAGGGGCTCCCTGCATTCACTGTGTAGAAAGTTGATAGCTCTAGCTAATGAGGTGGAAAATTTGAAAAAAGACCACTCTGAGCTTGATAAAGACATACAAGAGATGAGTGAGTTAATCAATTCAGTGAATGACAGGTTTCTCCTTGCCTTTTGGTGGGTCTGTCTCTTACCTCCCAACTGGTTGAACTGTCTTTGGTAGTAACTGCACAGGGCCAGCTCTTAGATGTTACTAAGCAACAGACCACCTTAGCTAATAATATGGGCACCTGCACTGCTGAAACCTTGACTACCCTTGAGGAAAGTGTTTTCCAGCTGTGGGCCAGACAGCCCCCCACCAAATCTGAAGCAGAATTCTCCCCGCACATAAATGTACTCTATAGCAACAATGGTGGCCCAACTCCAGAAGCACATTTAAAGCCTACCTTTAAGCAAGTCTTCAACCTCAAAACCTCAACCATTGCAGCTTTCCTAACTATCTATGAAACTGTCATGAGAAGAGCCTCAGATGAGGTTAAGAAGGAACACATTCTAACCTGTATGCACCCAACTTTTCAAGAGGTAGTAGTGCCAGAGCTTCCCACCATTGAGACCTGGGAGGATATGAAACAACTTCTGATTGAAAAATTTGGTGGCGACCTTAGTTTGGAAGTGAAGAAGGACGCCTTCATGCACAATGCTTTCAAACCTAAGGAAACCCTAACTGAATTCACAGATAGATTCTACATGGAGGGACAGCAACTGATTACAAGCTGCCATCTGACCGCGCATGAAGTGTACATGGCTTGCGCTCAAGCCCTCAAGGTTAACCAGCTCCTGTGTCTTCACTTCAAGGCTCATAAAGCCATGCTTTCTTCTATGAAGAGCATAAAGACACTGTCGCAGGATATGTACCTTACCCATTCTGGGGCCGTTGTGCAATAAAATTGTGCCGCCTCTACCTCTGGTTTGTCTTCATGTGGCCTGTGTATCCTCACCATGAACTTGCAGAATCCTCCTTGAAGCCAAGACTGCCATAACTGTGAGCAGATAGGTCACCATTATTGAGTCTGCACCAATCCTCAAGTTGAAGGAGCTGATCCCAAAGAGCAGGCAGGAAAAGAGCAGTCAACCTAGAGGCAGAAAAGCTCTCAGTTGACAATTCTTCCCAGTCTCCTTCAATTCCCCCTCCATCAATGACTCTGAGCCTTCTAACACTGAGGCTCCTCCCATTCTGCTACTATTCCACAACATCTCTGATGACTCTGACATGGAAAATTCTGATATAGAAGATCCCAATGCCTATGGGTATTCTTTCCTTGCCGTCCCCAAAACTATTGCAGTCCCCTATAAGTTATGCTCTGGGAAGACTACAACAACCGCCAAGCCTTGGCCTGAAGCCAAAGAGGCTGTTTCTTGCCCATACCTCACTCAAGCCAGGAGATCCCCCGTGCTTGTCAAGTCTTCCAAGGAAGCTGCTGAGGTTGCTGATGCTGTGTTCAAAAATATCTCAGTCTTGCTTCCTCTCCAGACAGTCTATAAGGGCTTCTTGGGCCTAAGGTGCATGATTGAAAAATGAGACAAAGAACTGGCAGAAGCCCAAGACATTCTGGCTTTCCTCCCTCCCTTTGGTTGTACTACAATTTGTGTGGAAATATCCATTCAGAAGGTGAAAATTAAGGCTGTCTTAGACACGGGATCTCCTGTTAATGTTGTCTCCTTGAAGCTTGTTAAGAAGCTCAAGCTTGCCCCTGACCTCAACTATCACCAGTTGTATGGTACTGCTGGTCTATCCATGACTCGCACTATAGGGGCTTATTCTGATCTTCCCATGTGGTTTGGCAAGCTACTCTTGGCTGCGCCTGCCGTTGTCTTGGAGAATGAGAGCTACAACCTTCTAGTTGGTACTTGATTCCTTAGGGAATATAATAGGATCACCAACTTAAAGGACGGCTACCTCTCCATCTTAGGTTACAAGGTTCCTTTGATCTTTGAAGAGCCAGTTAAAGTTCCCAGGAAGCGCCTCAAGAAATGTGCCTTGGAATATCCCACTGGTGTTTTTACTTTAAAATACCAAACCCATTCTTCCAACATGAAGTGTCCTCCTCTGGCTTGTCCTGCGTCAGAAGGGATTCTTCTCTTGGCCACTTCTGCTGTGACTATTCCTCCTGGGTCTCAGGCTATCCTAGACTTCCAAATATTGTATGAGCTGCCTGAGCGTACGTTCCTAGAGTTGTACTCTCCTCCCTTGCTAGGACGCAACAGACCCTATATCTACCCAGGAATCTTGGATGTCTCCCATAAAGAACCTGTTCAACTGCTGGTTGCCAACTTGGCTGCTCTCCCCATACATGTGTCTAGAGGGCAGGTTGTTGGCTATGGCAAGTTGTTGAATGCTCCTGACATCCTATCACTACATCCCTTTGGTACGTTCCAGGACTTTAACTTACCTGAGGATGAGCCACAAGTCCTATCATTGTTCACCGCCCAAGACTTCCTACAGCTATCTCTGGTTCAATAAAAAGAGGTGCTTGACCTACTGGACCAGTTTTTGGATATCTTTGCTAAGGATAGCATGGATTATGGGTTATCCAAAGGCGTCATTCACCAGATTGATACTGGTGACGCTCCCCCTTTTGCACTAAACCATATTGTTGCAGCTGTGTAGAGAATTCTCAGGTGTCTAAAGAGCTCAAACAACTTCTAGACACTATAATGCTTGCTCCTTCCCAAAACCCATGGGCCTCCCCCTTGCTCATACTAAAAAAGAAGGATAGAGTTCATTGCATTGTGATGGACTACTTACTTTTGAACTTTTTAATAAAAAAGGATTCCTATCCCTTACCACACATTGATGATGCTCTCTGCTGCCTTGGGGGCTCCAAGTTTTTCTCTGCTATGGACCTAGCCTCTGGGTACTGAAAAGTTGATCTCTCTCTCAAGGATAGACAGAAGGCTGCACTCATCACTTCTGAGGGATTGTCTGAGCCTACGTGAATGCCACAAGGACTCTGCAATGCCCCAGCTACTTTCCAACAAGCCATGGGCTCTGTCCTCTATGATTTGAAGCTTTTGTGTGTCCTAGTGTACTTAGATGATATAACTGTCTTGTGTGCTACCTTTACCAACTGCATGGCCCATCTTAAGGAAGTGTTCATAAAGATTCAAGAAGCTGGACTCAAGTTAAAGCCATCTAAGTGTGCCTTCTCCAAGGAACACCTTGAATTCTTGGGACATGAGGTGACTCAGACAGGAATTTGCCCCATGACCAAGAAAGTTGAGGCTATTGACAAAATTCTTCTGCCCACCAACCTGCAAGAAGTTCAAGTCTTTCTGGGCATGATGGGATACTAAAGAAAATTCATCCCCAATTATCTGACACTAGAAACCCCTTGGACCAACTGCTACGTAACGTCCCCTTTGAATGGACCACCAGCCAAAAACAGGCCTTTGAGACCCTTAAGCAAAACTCAAAGAGGCTCCCATCCTTGTATATCCTTATTAAAATAAGGAGTTCATCCTATATACTGATGCTAGTGACTTGGCCATTGGAGCCATCTTGGCTCAATTGGATGATGAAGGTGTGGATCACCCTGTAGCCTATACCTCTCATGTACTAGATAAGCATGAGAAGAACTACAGTGTGGCCAAGAAGGAGTGCCTTGCTGTGCTGCATGCTGTCAAGCAGTTTTGCAACTATGTGTATGGCACCCACTTCACGGTGGTTACTGACCACGCTTTGCTCAAATGATTACAACAACTTAAGGAACCAGAAGGGCAACTAGCTAAATGGGCTCTCTGCCTGCAAGGGTACAACTTCACTGTGCTTCATTGCCCTGGGATTCAACATCAGAATGCTGATGGACTGTCCAGAATGCCCATCCTTGCTCTACACCCTGCTGAGGCTGACAGGTTGTACAAACTAATCAGATATCCTTCTTTGTGGGAGAACAAGACAGAAGAAGTTTGAGTCACCCTTTCTAAATTATCTGAAGACACACACATTTGTGATAATCAGCTTTTCAAGAAAGACAAGATCACTAATTGCTTTATGTAAGGCCTAGTCTACGCCTTTTGGTGGTACTTCAAGCTCATAAGGAGACAGGACATGGAGGCATTGCCAAAACTTATGACTGGCTCCAGAAGAACTACTTATGGGAAAATCTTTGCCTGCTGATCCCAGATGTTATTGCTAGTTGCCATGATCTCCAGCTCCAACAACCTCAATCTGCTGCCCACAAGTTTAAGCTAGTCCCCCCTCAACACGCATTTCACACTGTCAGTATTGATGCTGTAGGACCTCTCCCTTGCTCCCACTCTGGCTGCTGCTTTATCCCTATTGCTGTCAATCATTTTAGCAAGTGGATAGAAGCTTGCACTACTAAGGGCATCACTTCCAAAACAACCGCCACCTTTCTGCTGCAAGATGTATTCTTTCACCACAGTTGTCCTCAAGCGTTGATGTCTGATAATGGGACTAACTTCAATGCCAAGCTAGTAACCTCTGTTTTTGAAGCCTTGGGGTCTCACCAGTTTTTCTCTCCCCCTATAATCCTTCCACTAATGGGGCGGTTGAGTGCTCAAATTCAACTCTGGTTTTTATCATGAGGAAACTCACTTATTCTGACGCTGCCAACTGGGATCTATACTTACCCGCTGCTCTCTTTGCCTATTGCCTTAGCAAACATTGTGTCACCAGGTACTCCCTGTGGGGTTCCTGTCCACCAGTACTCAAAATGTGTCTTGGATCATAGCCAGAGAATGGCTAGAAGGGGTTGTCATTATATAGTAAGGGAAAATGTATCTCAGAAATACATATAGGGGTCAAATGGGCTTTTATTCACTCTCAGAAGGAAGATCTCCTTAGAAACCTTTTGGTATATGGCCTGGAGGGTCAAGGAAACAGTATGGGTTTGTTAATAATTGGAGTCCTCCAACAATATCTTGGACTCCTTGTACTTGGTCTTGGACTCCTGCACCTTAGTCTTGGACTTCTGATACTTAGACTTGGACTTCTGCTCCTTAAACTTGGACTTCTGCACCTTATAATTAGACTCATGCCCCGTGCTTAGGATCAAGCTCCTTATTCTTGGGCTCCTGCTCCGTTATCTTGGGCTTCAGCTCTCTTTATAGCTCTAATAGCCTTGTTATTCCACTTGTGTCAGTCCAATCAAGCTCCTTCTGGAAATCAAAAGGCTTCCAAAAACCTTTTGGCAGAAACTTAAAAGACCCAGAAAAGACCCCGTCAAAGACCCAGAAAGACTTGGAAAGACCCTGTAACTTTCCAGCCAGCCACCTTCTTATAGTATTCCTTTTCCCAAAGTTTCCTCCTTCAAAATGACTTTCTTCAAAAGCTTAAACCATTGCTGCTCACTTTTTACTATAATAACTTAAGCTTACATACTTACTTTTGCAAAAGCTTAAAGTACTAACCCACTATTTCCTTGCTTATACTTTAAGCTTTTAGCTTCCAACCAATCATTTTCATCAGGAAACCTACCAGAACTCAACCAATAAATGTAGAGCGCAGAAATTGACCATTTCTGAAGTTCCACTGGGATCCAACTAAGAAATCAATTTCCATTGCTTAAACCACTCAAATTAACAACTCTTCACACACCAAAGTGTTAACTGGTCCATTATTCCAGCACTAGTCTACCCTGAATTCAACCTTAACCAATTTAAATAGTAGAATACTAATTAAAATGTTCTTTTTGGATCTCTTCAACGTTTTCCCCATATATTTACAAATATTGTAAAATCCAAGGAAAATGTCCCACTTCATCTATCCTTGACAAATCAATCTGGCAAAATCCCAGCTCATTTCTCCGGACCACCAGTTCTTCATCATCATCTTCTGGTCTTTCAGCCAGCTCCTGTATCATGATCAGCTAATCCTGCATCATGATCTTCAACCACATCTTCTAGCTCTTCAGCTTAACCAGCAATCAGTCCATCTTAGACAACAAACAGCTCATTCCAGTCTTTCAACATGTCATGGCCCGCCATGACATAGTAGCTTTGAAAAATTGCGTTTTAAAAGCTTGTATTGATAAAGCTACTTCTTGCCATCAGAAAGCTACCTTGATGATCTCTCTAGGTACCCTAGATCAAAAGTTATGGCAATTTAAAGAGCTAAGTTCAAAAACCCTTTCAGCATGTCCTGAAATGGTCGCAAGATTGGATTTCAAATCAAGACAAGCAACAATTAGTAAGCGGGCAAATCCAACCATATCTCAGCTTCCAGTGATCAGATTTGGACGTTCTTACGCTCAAATGAAATCCCCAGATGAGGAAAATCCATCCAAAGTGTTTTTAGATGACCAACTGAGGCAAACTGCAAAGTTAAAATCTGGCCAAAAGAATATGACTAGAATTAGTCAGCCGATGTTTCAAACTTTTAGCATGACCCTCCAGATAGAGAGACAAGGACCTTCAGGAAGAATATGGAAGAATCTCAAAGACCAATGTATATGGTATAAAAAGAACCTAGTTCCCCCTTTCCCCATTGTGATCATTCTTGGTCTGGATAATAAATAAAGGACTTCTCTTAGACTATAGTCTAAATAGATCAGAGTTGGGAGCCCTTGGGCCCTTACACAACAGCTTCTTCATCATGATCAGCTACTCCTGCATCATGATCTTTCAGTCCTTCAACTTATCCTTACTAGGAACCACCTTAGTTCCACCTGCACAAGGAACCCTTTTGGTTCCAAACTTCAATATGAACTAACAGTCCCTCAACTAGTCTTCACTGTGATAAAACAGTCCTTCTTACTAGTCTTCTCTGCAGATTCTGTAAGCAACCTTGGTTCTTTATCTCAGTTCCTGTTATCAGAACCTGTAGACCCAGGCATGAGTCTACATTGAACTGGCGTTTGACTGGGTCCTCACAAGTGATAATCCACTTAGGCCATTCAACTATAGATCAACGTCTATGCGTTGTTTTTACTCACCCAGGTGATTAAATCTGGGCTTTCATTCCCAAAGTAATCAGCTTTACTTCCCAAAGGCCTGATCACACCAAGTCCTGCAGCTGCTTCCCCAAGAAAACTGCTTTGATGACACCTCTGTGCAAATCTATGCCCTCCAATGATCACTTTGGGTTCTCCCCAAATCTCCCATAGGGAAATAAATGAGGACATCCTATCAGTCTTTTAGGTAGGATGCTTGCTCACAGACCTCCTGTAAGTGTATCAGGGTACTTAGAGCTCTCAAAGCTTATCCTCTCCCTGGCAGCCCACGCTACCTGCCAGTAGTCCAAAACTCACAGCCCTGGTAGGCGTCCCCTACCATGCTGGCATACACTTCTACCCCAGCATCCCGCGTTACCTGCCAGGGTCTAAACATACTCCAGCCTGAGTAGCAAACACTACCTATCAGGCTGGAACACTCCCCACCCCAGGCAGACAAAGTTCCCTGCTGAGCTATCTCATTCTTCACTCCAAGCAGCCACAGTTCCCTGCTGGGTGAAGACCTCTAGCCCACAGCAGCCAATATCTTCTGTTAGTTGGAGACAACATCTGCCTCTAGTAGTCTTTACACCTACTAGCTAGGCCTTACCTTCCCTAGTAGCCATCATTCCCTACTAGGCCTCTACCTTCAAAAATCAACAAAATCTTTACATGGCCAACATTAGCCCCACCTGCAAACTATCAAACATGTGGACTGTCACACTCCCCTTTTGCTATGTTGTATGGTCGTGAAGCCACTACTCTGTTGCTATTGGGGCCCCCCTACTCCCCTCTGATAAGGCAATTAACCCTGATGACCATATGTTGCAGATCCTGAATGGATTAGACAAAAAGTCATTCATCTAGGGATTAAGCAATGGAACAATTGCGCGGTTGCGCTATTGAATCCTGATTCTACTAGTGATAAAGACGTTTAAAACGCCCCTAAAACAGTTGTTTGATTTGCCTTTCGAACACGCACAAGGCACAGGCTTCACTTCCAGGATTATAAATAGAACAACAAAGTTATTTATATCTATCTCCTTAAGGAAAGCTGCAAGAAAGCGGTTGTTTTCTTGCGCAAGACTTTTAGCTATGCCAAACCACTCTCCTCCATTTGGGAAGTTCTTCTGTCTGTGCCTCCCTGACTCTGGTGGCAATTCCCCCACCTTACACTATATAAGTGCAGTACTATCTAAATAAATACCAGTTTTGTCTATACACCTTATTATTCTTCTGTCCTTCATAGGCTGCCACTATACCATCAACAGGTATATTATTAAGAATTAAGGTCACTGAATAACTGTTTGTAGAAACTAGCAACTCTTGCTGCAACTTTTATGACATTGGGGCTCTTGTCTTACAACACCAACAGCCCCCACCCCCTGCGGTCCTTTCAATGAGGAGGGAGGAATGCCCCTGGCCCAGTCTCCTGCCACTGCTTCTCCTTACCACCAGGCACTGGCCTTTACTGCTGCTAATGCCCATGCTGGGGAAAGAGCAGGCGCTCCCTATGGCCTGCCCAACCAAAGCCAATTCATGCCAGAACATCAACGCCCCCAAGTTATTGTTTTTGGTCAACCACTGCTCCTACAAGCTCCTGCCCCCTTGGAGATGGACACCAACTTTTCATCTTCCAAGGACGCCATCTGTAATGCCATACACACCATGGATGCTGGTGCTGCTGGCAATGGTTCTTGCTCTGAACACCTGGCCATTCAACAGCCTTCTGCTGAAAACGCCTTGAGTCACTTTCAGAATCTCTCCCAGTTCAACCCTGACCAGCTCTGCTGTGACCTCTGTACTATTGAACATATCAAGGACTACCTTCACCAATTTGTCCATCCTGCCGTATGCCACAACCAAATGCACCTGGGCTGCATCCAAAGCCTAGTGCATGACCAGGGAATACTGGTATCTAACCAACAGACGTTCCTCCAGGCTCTGTACTCTGATCTTGGCAATACTTTCACCACTGTCAATTAGTATCTTGCCAAAGTCACCAGCGCCCAGAACACCATGCTCCACTGGGTCAATACCATTGAAGCAGGTATAGCTAAGTTAGTTCCAGTGCATGTGGTATAGACCCTCACCCATCAGGGTGTAGATGCCGATTGGATTAGTGTAGTTACAAACCACGTGCTGGAGACTAACCCCATGGTTTGAAGCCTGACTCATGAAGTAGAAGTCTTAGCCTGCCACCTTGCCACCATCCCCTTGTTCACCCCCACTTCTGCCGCCACCAACAACTCCCCTTCCAGCGCCTTTCTTGGTTGAGACATCCTTGAGCTCTTTGATCACTACAAGAAGAAGCAGACAGAATTGGTCCAGCAGAGTGCCAATCTTGCCTTCCTGTTTGATGGCTACCACACTGTGTCAGAACTTCAGGATAGTCTCAAACTCTGCCAATCACATGACAGAGCCAACAGCCAGACCCAGGTCAGGAAGGACAAGGAAGTAATAGCCTTGCTCCAAGCTGAGCTTGCCATCCACAAAAAGCGTATCACCTCTCTGGAAGATGAATTGGATATCACCCATCAGGAGAACAAGGTCTACCAAGATGGGATGGACAAGCAACAACTTCTCCTGGACGCCTTCCAGAGCCATTGGATAGGATAGACAGTAAGATTATGGCTGTCAACTTACAGGCTATGTCCATCAACTCCAAGAGTCACCACAGTCCACAGAGGTCCTCTAGTCCTGAGTTCTATCATAGCTACAAAAGCAATGAGGACCACACTTGGTTGGCTCCTAACGCTATACAAGTATTAGAGCCAGTACTGGAGTCTGAGGATGACGTCCTGGCCACCCCTGAAGCTTCTGGAGCTGCTCAAAACAGAGAAGGTGAACGCAAATCCCAACAAGAGGAAAATTGTTGCCGCGCCTCTGAGGCTAGGTTTGCTTCCTCCACTCTCAGCTGTTCCTGTCTCACCTGCTCTCCAGTGAGGATCACACCTGCTCCCCTCCAACATGGCTCCAACAACTTCAAGCCTGTTAATCTACCAAAGTTTGACCGCAAGAGCAATGTGGCCATGTTCTTACGTCTGTACCAGAACTCCATGTATGGCGCAGACAATACCATGAAGGACTCCACAATCATCAACTGTCTGGATGCTGAGACTCAAACCATTATCTTACCACGTCTCCCTGAGAATGGCTGGACTTTTGCCAACGTCTCCAGAGCCTTGACAGAAGAATTTGGTATCCAAGAAGCACTCCTCAGTTGTAAGATGGACTTTGCTGACACCAAGTTAAAGGTGGGGGAAACCCTAGAAGACTTCACTTCTAGGTTCTACCTTGAAGCTCAAACTCTGTTGTCTATTAGTGTGGTGCATTTTATTGATGTGCAGTCAGCACTCCTTAATGCTGTAAGTGTCAACCAGAAACTATCTCTAGCCCTTAAGTCAGGCATTTACAACGCTTGCACTTTCCCAGATCTGATCTGCCTCCTACGCACCTACAAGGAGGAGTTCAAAGTCCCTCTTCCTGAAGGCCGCCCTTGCCAGAAATCTGAGCATAGACCCCGTGTGGCGGTCAAGATGCCCAAGCCTTCCGACAAGGTTGGGCCTGCTCCAGTCAACAATGGCCCCTGTACTTGCTTCAAATGTGGTATGGCTGGCTACTTCTCTTGGGAATGTAGGAATCCATGGCAAAAGATCCATCATGTAGGCATAGAGGACACTGAGGAGGACTACGCCAAGGACGCTGATATTGAGGAGGATAATGAGGACCAGTCAAAAAACTACTAAGCAGCCAGGACAAGGGGAAATCCGTGGCTGCCTTTGTAATTTTGACACCCTCATCTCCCCCCATACCACTGCCCCCTGACAAACTATATCAGAGGCCTGCTGCCTTGCCATTCTCTGGGACCAACCCTAAGGATGAACCCTCTCTGATTGACTTCAACTCCCAACCAATACATGAGGATGTGGAGTCTGACAGAGTTCAAGAGGACCTCCTCCATTGAGTCCTCACTGTTAACACACAAACTCATTGGACTACACTTTGCCCTGAGGTGATTATCCCCCAAATAGCTCAGAGAACAGTATCCTTACCCTATGCTGAACAACTGGCTCAATCAGGCGTTGAAGTCACTCATGAGGAGGACAGTGCTGAACAACTGACCAGGCTGCTCCGCACAGTAAATGTCTCAGCACCGCTAGAATCCATCAAGGAAGTAAGCCCAGCTGTGAGAGCTGCCATGGCTACCCTCCTGGAGAAGTTCAAAGGACTAAGCATACACCAGGTCTCAAAGATTGTGGAGATCAGAGAGGACAGCCAGGATTGCACCTATATCAACCTGGTAGTGAACAAGACTCATGTCCAGGACATACTGGATACTGGTGCCCCTGGAAACATTATATCCTCTTGGCTGGTTAAGAAGCTTAAGCTGGCACAAAACTTGGCCTACCATGAAGAGTTTGGTACTGCTGGGCCACTGACCACTAGAGCAAAAAAGCCTACTCTTCTCTCCCTCTTTGCTTTGGGAAGCTAATGGTCACTGCTCCTGCTATAGTCCTGGAAAACAACAGCTATGACATTCTTATTGGGACTAGCTTCATGGTTCAGTATGGCACTATGACTAACCATGGAGACCATACATTTGGAATATTGGGCCATTTCATACCCATGTTCTATCATGGTGATTGCCTGTCTGACCTGCTCTTACAGCGTCTGCACTACATCAATCTGGAGTATGCCAACAGAGAGCTTCCAGTTGCTTATACGCTGCATAGTAAGAAGGTCAAGGTGCTACCTCTCTCAATTGGGGAAGCCAAGGGTATCCCAGTCTACGCCTTCTGTAATGTGACTATCCCACCTGGCACCCAGGTGATCCACAATACAGGCCTCTCGCTGGCTCTATCAGCTGGCACTCATGAAGAAATCTTTGGCATCCCTAATGCCTCCAGACTAGAACCATGGGTTGCGCCAGGCATCCTCATGCCAAGTGAGAAGGAGGTACTCATACTCTTGGCCAACATGAGTCGTGAAGCTATGGTTGTCTCCAAACACCAACTTCTGGCTTATATACGACTGGAAGAGCATGACAACCTGTAGGAGACTGCCCCCCTTGCGGACTTCTCTGAGTTGGGGCTACCCTGTGAGCAACCACTGGTGCTATTGATCATAAGCCGCAACTCTCTATCTGGCCTCTCTGAAGAGCAGAAGGATCACACTATGGATCTCTTTGCCCAGTATAAAGATGTGTTTGCCAAGGATTATTATGACCTGGGCAAGGCTGCAGATTTTGCTCATCATATTGACACCCAATGCAGTCCACCTATCTTCTCCAGACCTATACGGAACAGTCAAGCCAATCATGCCGTGGCTAAAAAAGAGCTTCAGAAGCTATTGGGATCTGGCTTACTGGTCTCCAGTAAAAGCCCTTGGGCTTCCCCTCTCCTGATTGTCAAAAAGAAGGATGGCAGCAACTGTGTGGTGATTGACTACTGTCAACTGAATGCTGTTACCAAGAAGGATTCATATCCCCTCCCTTGTATTGACAATACCTTGAACCAGCTGGGTGGTGCCAAGTTCTTCAGCGCCATGGACCTTATCAGTGGGTACTGGCAGATTGACCTACCCCCTGCTGATCAAGAAAAATGTGCAATCATCACTGACCAAGGGCTATTTCAACCCACAAGGATTCCTCAAGGTCTGTCCAATGCCCCAGCTACCTTTTAACGGGCTATGGATGCAGTGATGGGCGACCTCAAACTCACCAGTATCTTGATCTACCTAGATGACATTAATGTATTCTCCCAAACCTTTAATGATCGCCTACAACACTTGGAGGAAGTCTTCCATAGGTTACTTGCAGCTAATCTCAAGCTCAAGCCACGCAAGTGCAACTTCTTCAAGGAGCACCTTGAGTTCCTGGGGTTCATCATTAGCCAAGATGGACTCTGTCCTGTACCTCTGAAGGTGGAAGCCATTGAGCAAATGCAGACCCTGGCCAATAAGCAGGACGTACAGGTCTTCCTGGGGATGATTGGGTACTACCGCCGCTTCATCCCCAACTTTGTATCCCTGGGTGACCCCCTTTTTCAGCTTCTCTGAGCTGATAAGGAATTCTTCTGGAGCCCAGCGTGCCAATCTGCCTTCAATGCTCTCAAAGGAACACTGACTGCAGCCCCTGTGCTGGCCTACTCTGACTTTGCCAAGCTGTTTGTGGTTCATACAGATGCTAGTCTGACTGAAATTGGGGGTGTTCTCTCCCAACTGGACCCCAAAGGACTTGAACACCCTTTTGGATACTGCTTACGTACGCTCAATGTTCACAAGAGGAACTACACTGTCACCAAACAAGAGTGTCTGGCTGTGATATACTCCTATCAAAAATTCAGAGTCTATCTCCATGGGGAACATTTCACGGTTGTAACAGACCATGCCTCCTTGCAATGACTGAAAACCCTCAAGGACCCCAAAGGACGTCTGGCGCGTTGGGCCATTAAACTTCAGGCTTATGACTACAAGATTATTCATCAAGACGGGGCAGCCCAGCAGAATGCTGACTGTCTCTCCCACCTTCCCAATGTTGTCTTAGTATCCCCCATGGCTGACATTCTATGACAAGCTTATGGAGGATCCTTCTTTGTGGGGAGAGGAGCCAGTAGAGATACAGAGGGCTCTCAAGAAGTTAGCTGTTGATACCAAGGTCTCTATGGGGCAACTCTCTGAAGCTTTGTGGAGACTCTTGGCTACCCTACATACGCCCATACCTACGCATGGACTCAGTGGTGGCTGCTCACAAGACTACTGGCCATGGTGGCATACAGAAGACGTTAGCTCTGCTACAGCAGCACTGCTTCTGGGAAGGAATGCATACTGACGTAGTGGATACACTAGCCAACTGTCATGACTGCAACATTGAGAGGCCTAAGGTTGCCCAGTTTCAACACAGACTTGTACGCCCTGGGTTTGCCTTCCACACTGTAGCCATTGACGTAGTGGGCCCCCTGCCAGCTACCAACAGTTGCAACAAGTTCATCATTGTGGCAGTTGACCATCTGACTAAATGGGTAGAGGCCAAGGCAATTACCAACCAATCTGCACTGGTGACAGCCACGTTCATCCTGGAGAATATCATATACAAACATGGTTGCCCCCAGATCCTGCTGACAGAAAATGGTACCAACTTCATCAGTTATATCATCCCCCACCTCAACCAACTGATGGGGATTTGTGGGACACTATCCACTTCTTATCACCCACAGACACATGGCATGGTAGAGCGCACTAATGGGAGCCTGGTCCAGATACTCCAGAAGCACAGTCACCAACATGAGACTGAATGGGATACCTTCCTGCCTGCGGCCACCTTTGCATACAACATTGGGTACCATTGGGCCACTGGCAAGCCGCCCTTCCAACTGCTCTACAGCTGGCAACCAGGACTTCCCCCTTACTATATTCCTTGGTAAAGCCCAGCCTGGCTGTGTCCCCAGAGGCGTACCTCAACAAGCTGGTTCAAACCCTTATTTGCTTGCAATCAGAGGCCTACACCGTAACCTTAAACCATAAGTTGCAGGACATAGAACAAGCTGCATCCAAAAGCCCTGCCTTACCCACTTACCTGGTAGAAGACTCAGTTTACTTCTTCAGCAATAGAGGGTACAGCCGCAAATCCAAACTTGCCTCCCTTTGGCAAAGTCCAGTTCAAGTTATCCAGAAGACCAGCCCCAACTCCTACACCCTTAAGGAGCCCCATTCTGGGCAATTGATCACTAGAGTACACGCTCATTATATGCATGCTGCTCCTAGTGACCAAGAGTAAGCCCCAATGAGGACAATGACCCAAAAAAACAAAAGCCTAATTAAAAAATTCCATGGGTTGTTGTCCTGTTTGCAATAGTATTGCACCAAAGTATGAGGAATAAGAATAAAAGAACAAGGTGTTTATTGGAGACTGACAAGACTCTTCCAGTACTGCACCAACTGTTCTACCACCTGAATGACAGCCAAGAAACACAACTGGTTGCCTACAGATCCACAAAGCCAATGACCAAGGATTGGGCAAAAAAAACCCCACCAAGTGAGACACACAATTGACCCCAATGTTCACAGAAAAGGTGACCCCCAAGAAGATACAGTCCCACAGAAGACTCTCACAAAGGGCATACTCTACTGGGACTTGACCACCCACCTCGTAGAATAAGGATAAGGCCCACTCAAGGAAGACCCCCATGCTCTCCTCCCTCTTGGTATCACAGCAGTTGGTTCTTCAAAGAACAAGGTTGCCAGCTATCACCATTGGCACCAGATGGGAAGTCCCCTCCACTGTGTATGACTTCAACACTTCCTGGAAGGCTCACCAAAGACGTTGCTCAAAGTTGTCAGAGGTTTTTCAACTGACTGGTTGAGCGTCAGTAACCCCAGGTGTTGCCCAAGCGCAAAGGACTGACTTCACTATGTTGGATGTCATCCCCTGTTTCAAGACTGAAAGGCCTTGACCCTCAAATTGGAATTCCTTCAGCTGAGCCTCCAAGTATTCTTCTGCCGCCCGCATGGAGAACCGCCAATGGATACTGTTATCCTTTTGCAACCCAGTTCCTGTCACCTCCCTGGGCTCACTTAAAGCTAGGAACAGCGCAGCAAACAATGGGTCTGTCCCCCCTAAGGCCAGCTGAGGTACCAGTAGCTGATCTAAGTGAACCCCCAAGTCCAGGTAGCTGCCGTCCACATCATGCAGGACTACTTGCTTCCCTGCTGCCTTTATCATCTCCTTTGGCCTGGTATGCTTGCGCCTCTTTGGAATTACCACTTGCATCTTCTTCAAGACTCTTCTTGTGACTCTTCTAGAGGGACTGTTCACCATAGCTGTCACCTTGAGACTCCATCCATTTTTAAACCTGTTGTCTAATCCAGTGGAGGGAAATGTTGCAGATCCTGAATGGATTAGAAAAAAAGTTGTTCATCTAGGGATTAAGTGATGGAACAATCCTGCGGTTGCACTATTGCATCCTGATTCTACTAGTTATAAAGACGTTTAAAACGCCCTTAAAACAGGTGTTTAATTTGCCTTTTAAATGTGCATGAGACACAGGATTTACTTCCAAGGTTAATAATAGAACAACAAAGTTATTGCCACCTGCCTCCTTAAGGAAAGCTGCAAGGAAGAAGTTGTTCTCTTGCGCAGGACTTTTAGCTGTGCCAATCCACTCTCCTCCATTTGGGAAGTTCTTCTGTCTGTGCCTCCCTGCCTCTGGCGGTAATTCCCCCGCCTCACACTATATAAGTGCAATACTATCTAAATAAACACCAGTTTTGCCTATACACCTTATTATTCTTCTGTCCTTCATAGGCTGCCACTATACCATCAAAAGGCATAGTATTAAGAATTAAGGTCACTGACTAACTGTTTGTAGAAACTAGCAACCCTTGCTGCAACTTTTACTACACCATATCAAAGATTTAGTCAACCACATCATTGATATTCAGGCCTCTGCCTACACATCTGCATATATGACCAAGATGCTTGAGCTCTCTCCCAACAATGCTGGACAATATCTCTTGCCTGAGTTCAACATTGGGGACCACGTTCTTTACTATCAGCATAGAGCAGGAGGAAGTGCTCATAAACTAGACTTGTTGTGGATTGGGCCCTTGGAAGTGACCTTCAAACAAAGATCAGAGTATACTGTAAAACTCCTCTCTAGTGGTTGACCATTTACTTGCATGCATGCCAGGTTCCTACACAAGTATCACCCCCTAAGGCCAATCTAGAGGGGGGCAATGTTGTGAATGCCGCCATTCACCATGTTTTGATTTTACCTCCAATGGGTTATTTTGAGGACAAATCCCTCTCTTTTGCTTTTGCCCTTTGAAATGAAGCTGGCTCCAAATTGGGAAATTCAATTGTTTGGTTTCCTAACTCTGCGCAACTCACTTGCCCCACTCATGCTTGTAGAAAGTGATCTTACCATCCATTTACTGCTTTGTGGTAAAGCTACATAGTATATATTCCCAATATTTATACCCAATAAAAAAGTTCTATTCACATTTTTATCTTTGTGTCTTCACATACTTTGGCGCCTCTCTAGCCACGCCTAGCAGATATTATTCAATCAGGGCCACAAGGTAATTGCATAGCCTTCCCTGCCATTCTAACCAAGACTTAGTACAAATCCAATCCTAAGGTTAGGATTTCCCATTGTGACTCTGTGCTGCGCCTCAGATCACAGCACACTGACCAGTGGTGCAAGCAGTAAAAACTCACACAGGCAATGACGTGCGGCAATTCATAGGAAAAGAAATTTATCAGCAAGTTCAAAAATCCAGAACTCCTGATAACCAACGGAGGCAAAGAACTGACCTCTGAAAATACCAACATATACCTCACCAAGAACAGGGTCCAGCACACAGTGACAATACCTTACCATCCTCAGGCCAATAGACACGTGGAGCAGCTGAATAGCAGCCTAGTGCCAGCCCTAACAAAACTCACCAATGGGAGACCTGAGGACTAGCATATGCAGCTACCAACTGCATTGCTTGTATTCCAGACCCACTTGAACAGATACACCAGGAAAAGCCCCTTCAAGCAAGTTTATGGCACACAACCCAATATCATCTAAGCACTAACTGTTACAGTAGAAAATCAAAGGGAAGGAATAGTGTGTCCCCATAAGACCAGAAACCAGCAAAGAACTGCCACCAAATCCTTAAGAAAAATAGACAATTTAAATGCTGTTATTGACAAAAAAAATGGGTCAAAGCTGGGGTTGCTCAAATAGCCCTAGAAAATCTGGACTTGCCATATTTTTACCCAAATAATTATGACAAGAAAATCACATGTTATACATTATTTGGGGATGGCAGCGCTCAAACCGCTGGTTGCCAATTTATTTTTTGAATTATGACATCATTGACTTGAATTCCCATGCAGGACCTACAACTGCTGAAAATATTCTTGCCAGCCAATCAGATGCCACAGAATCCCCCCTCTCCCAGCCTGAGTTTCCTTAAGAATTTCCTCATTCCCCTCTAGAAACTTGTTTCTAGATAGTTTAATTTCCCTCAAAATAAAAGAAAGTTTATCCAAAAATGTTAGCTCACATGGGGTTGTTTGTCCCGTCTTTGAAAGACTAGCTTTTGTGGCTGTCAAGGTTGCCATCATTTCCATGGCAACAACCTGGACTGCTCTTTACATGCCAACACCTTCAGATTCTTTCTCTAATTTACCCCTGAAAGTCATTTGCTTATTGATGATTTTCACCTCAATCTTCTGTTACACTACCATTAGATTCAAGATGTTGAAGCCATCCTCCCAATTTGGTCTTCTTCTTGTCAAGAAACTCACAATTTGCTTATTATATCCTCATTGTATTTCCTTGAATCATGCCACATACCGTTTCACTCTAACACTAACAGGACCTAAGCTGGAAATGCCTAGTAAAGTTCCACCCCTCCTGGACCCTCAAGTCATGTAGGCCAATAGCAACCAATTAGAAAGAGAAGAAAAATGCCTACAGAATACCTTCATCCTCATCTAAAACAGACATGAGGTTGGTGAAAAAGTCTGGGTAATGAATCCTGACAAGAGTAAATTATATCCAGAAAAAGTGGGCCCTGCTATTATCCTAAAGGTAAACAAAAACAATGCTTACCTTGTGCAAGGACTCTGAAAACGCAAATAGGACAAAGTCATCTGCAATGACTGTCTGAGACCCTGCAAAGAAAGACAGAAACAACACAAGACTATCCTACCCACCACCAAACAACAGTTAGTCCAGTATGGCGCCTGGGCTCCTGAAAACCTCCCTGACAACCTGCCCCTAGAGGAGGCCAACCTTCAGTTGGGGGGGTGTTGAAACAGAAGGCTCAACCCACCAGCAAGGTTCCAATTAATCAGGTTTATGACCTGCAATCCAATTATCCAGCCACTTGAAGCCAAACTAGGAAATTGACTCAAATTTCTAAATCCAACAGCATGAACAGATGATGATTTCTTATGTTGGATACCTTTTTTGGCGCTTGACTCATTACCAGGATCAAGCCACCCACTTCACCATCCCACTGTGTGATCAACACTATCATGTTCCTGCTATCCACAATTCACACTAACTATTATTAATTATCTCACAATAAAGAATATTATCTAGTTTCAAAATATTTTTCCCCTTATAACTCTGCTAAAGCAGCACAGTTATGACAAAGGTTTTATTCTAAGCAAGATACAAATTTAACTACTAATCAGTTATTTTGGAAAATATAGAATTTTAATTTTGAATTGAGGAAGGGGAGTAAAATTGTTGGAGCAATTTGCTCTGGAGGAAATTATCAGCTTAAATACTGGTGAGAATTTGGGGAATGGAAAGTTTACCTATTAATCCTGTGTATTATGGTGGTGTAACAAACCCTAAACGCTTGCAGAAAGCTGCAGCCTGCAAGACAGAAGGAACTAATGGGTTGATGGTCCGGCAGAATGGATGTATCTTTACTGGGTTTGGCTTGTTTGAAAATCCGGCTTTGATTTAGGGTAGTTTCAAGGCTTGGTTGGTTTTTGGGCTCTGTTTGGCTATTTGGGTCCCAAGGCAACCCATTCTTGTATGTGGTGCATTTATTTTTATTTTGATTGGTGCTTTTTATAAGTTCAGAGATGTTTTTGGAGCCCTGGTAAATTAATAAATCATTAATTTCATTAATTTTGTTGTTAAGTGAGTTGTTTTGTGTTGCAATCAAACTTAAAATAGGATTTATAAGTGTTTTTGGCTTTAGCTTTTGTTAGAGACAATTGGAGCTGTTTTCAAATTTAAAATAGGATTTATATTGTTTTCCTGGCTTTCAAATTTGTTTTTGGTTTTGCATTTAATTTTTGGAATTAAATACAGTTTTTTCTGACTATTGTTAATTTTATTAAGTAAGTTTAACCCTGAAATTGCTTCTGTATTTACAAATACAATTTTTGATCTTTATCCAGATAAGTAAATTTTTGCTATTTAACTTAATTTTTGAAGTTGATTTTGTTGATTCTTAGGATTAGGGTTGTAATAGACAACTTTCAAACCAGATATATCAGTATCACACTATTGGCTTGTGACAGATCCAGGTCTAACCAGTCAAACTTACCGTTATCTTGCCCTTGACTCTTGTTACCGGTACCTTCCTGTGACAAAGCTTTGAGGAGCTTTGCCTCCAGGGAGGCAATTTTGTGAGATAATACTTTATTGTCATCTCTTCAACAAGCCATAATTTTGACACTCTTTTTGTTTCTGTTTCTCAACTCCTCAACTTCACAATTGGCTCTGTCCTTTACTTGTTGCAAAATTTCATTAGACCCTGACAGAAAGTTCCAGGAGTCCCATGCATAAACTCAATTTCCTTGTGCTGGGGTTCCTTCTCGGGCAAAATAATTAGAGTATAGTTCTTCAAAAGCTGCTTTTAATTCTACCAAAGATTCCTCAGGTGCAATCTTAGAGACCTCCAGACTTGCCCAAGCCTCCTCAAGCAAGCTGGTAGGAACTTCCTTTCTTGCAGCAGCAGCCTCAACACAAAGCACTCCAAATTTTGCTCTTTCAAATATTAATAAATAAGACATGATAATTAAAAAGAAGTTGAGGGGAAAGCGTTGAAATTGACATATATCTTTATTTAAAATTAGCTGTTTTTACTTATATACCATTCAGGGCATATTCAGCTGAAAACCCCTCTGGTTCCTGAATCAACCTATGATTTGTCTCATGTAGTCTATGACTTTTGATTCATCTAAACCTAGATCTTTACCTAAAAGCTTACCAATAATTTTCAACTTATGAGAATCAACCTACAATGGGAAGAAGTCACCTGAATCCATTCATCCCAATGTACCAATTCAGCATGGAGCTTCCCCAGATCCTGGCGCCAAAACCCTGTGGATTACACATCCCAAAACTCAGCTATTGATGTTCCAACTGGGAACCAGCTGATCAAACCTGAATTCCTAGTCATTCTTGCCTTTATTTATGTTGCAACCAAGTTTCTGGACTCTCCTGATAATGTATCTTACAATACACAGGGGGCGCTTGATGAGCTGCCCCTTGACGTATCTAACAACATGGATTAATCTGATGACAATATTGAATGGCAGGTACTTCATCCTAATTAGGGGTGTTACCAATTTGACTTGCTGATCCCCGCACAACTTATTCCTCAGCTTTGAACCTTACATGGAACTTCCCACTATGCCACCCCCTTGAGGCCTTGTGGCTTTCCTCATATGGTATATTAATCACAATATTCTACAATAAACAACACCTTATTCTTATTATTCTGTCCTTTCCTATTGGACTGTTGTCTTCCCCAATTCCAAATACTGAATCCTCATTGGTTCAGTTGCAACAGTGGTATCAGCAGTAGATTTACAACCTACCTAAAACAAAATTCCCCCAAGAAAGGACAGAGTACGGGCCGCATGGCTACTCCCCAACAAGAGACCTTCCTGCCAATCCCCAAGGGGGACATCCACAATGGGTATCTCATCTATCAAGACCAGTTAGTCCTCACAAGCGTGTACAATTGGCTCTTCCTTGGGCAGCGTGACACCAGCGTCACCCCACCCTAGTCAGACCTGTCCCAATCCATGCTCAACCTTCAGCTAGAATCCATTGCGGGGGGCGTCAAGGGGGCCGACATTGTCAGTTGGCTCCAATCTACTGAAACCCGCCTCCCTATCTGTCAGGCTCCTGAGCTCATGTGGATTGCTACTGCATCTGGTTGCCTTACGGGGCCTGCTGCTGTGTGGTTCACTAACTGGGCTAGTCAAGAACTTGACGTTACCTGGGCGGCATTCCAAGACGCCGCCAAGTCCCGCTACAGCAAAACCTTATCCCCCATTGTTGTGGGAACTCCTCTTCTAGCAATCAAACAAACTGGTTCCGTTCCTGAGTACCTTGCTGCCTGGCAACAAGCTCTTGCTGCCGCCCCTGAAGCTGTGACCAACAGAAATGCAATGCTACTCACTCTTATTGTCAATGGGTTAAAACCCCATATCTGCAAGTGGGTCCCCATAGGTTGCTGCACCTCCATTGATGACTGCTACAAGACTATTGTGGAGGCTAACAACCAGGCCTCAATGGGCTTCTGCCATACCAGTGACGCTCCATCCCAACCTCATACAACACCTGGCAATGGCCACAATTAGGTGGGCCACCGCCAGCCCTGTCAGCAGGATAATGGGACTAAACACCCCCGCTAGGGGGAGCTTCAGCTAGCGCAGATTGAGGATCAGGGAAAAGCCTGGGGGTTGCAGCAACAAGAGGCCCTGCAACCCCACCTGACCCATCCTCTTGATCTTTGCTTGCAAAGAACCCCTGTGACTACAACATCCATGAAGTCAAAACCCTGGACGTCTTCCAAGCCCACAGTGACAACCTTGTACTACAAGCAAGCCACTCCTCCAATAAAGTAACCCACTTATCCTATCCCTTCCATTTCTGTGGGAACACCCACAAATTACTGGTAGATACTGGGGTCAACCACACTATGGTGGACCAGGTGTTTGCTGACTCTTAACAACTGGACCAAGTGCCTAGCAGGTTCAAGGCAGTACAAGTAGCTGACTCCCATAGAGTTGCAATTACCCATGAGACAGTACCCTTCTCTGTGAGAATGGGGAACGTCCAGGTTAAGCTCTCTGGGCCAATCATGGCAGGACTCAGCCACAAAATAATTGCTGGCCTTGACTAGCTTTGGCACAACCGTCCCTACATCAACTGGGATACCTCTGTTATCACCCTCAATAGAAATGGGGTGGGATTCCAGATCTACCCTGTGGAAATGAGCAAGTTACTCCACAATACTGTGTTTGTTAGGATAATTGAGACATGATCATATGACTTCAAGGGGGAGAAACTAGACTTCAACCAATATTCAGTCAAAGTTATCCACACTGAACCACCTGAAGTCCTTCCTTTGACCTCCTCACCACCTCCAGCGCTTGCTGCACTCCTTGAGGAGTACAAGGATGTGTTCAGTGAGACACTTGAATAACTACCTCCTCCCCGGGAGATCCAGAGCGCTGTACAACTTCAAGGATTGTTACCTAAAGCACAACCATTATACCGCCTTACACCAAAAGAAGATGATACCCTCCGCCAGCGCCTTGTGGACGCGCTCAATAAGGGCTTCATTTGCCCCTTGCTCTCTCCATACGGGGCTGCAGTTTTCTTTGTAGCCAAGAAGGATGGGTCCCTTTGCCTGGTCACAGACTACCGCGCCCTAAATGAGGAGACTGTTAAGAATAAGTACCCCCTGCTGCTGATTGACAATCTGTTCGATACACTTGCAGGCGCAAAGGTCTTTAGCAAGATTGATCTCACTGCGGGGTACAATCAGGTCTGCATTCACCAGGGGATGAGGCAAAAACTGCCTTCTGCACACGCTAAGGGTTGTTTGAGTGTCGGGTCATGAACTTTGGAATGACCAACACTCCCTCCATCTTTGCCATGTTGATGAACAAAGCATTTGTGGGACTGATTGGGAAATGTGTGGTTGTGTATCTTGACAACATTATTGTCTTCAGTCAAGATCAAACCACACACCTCCAACATCTCTTTGCTGTCCTCAACACCCTTTGGAAAAACCAGCTAAAAGCTAAATCCTCCAAATGCAAGTTCCTCAAGTCAGAGCTGTTATTCCTTGGGCATACCATCTTGTCCCAAGGGATAAAGCCTGACCCTGCAAAAAATAAGGCAATCACCAACATGCCACCCCCACTGATGTGGGCCAGGTGCAGACATTCTTAGGCATGGTTGCCTATGTGCGCAAGTTCATTCCCAACTGCAGGGAACTAATTGTACCTCTCACTGAGCTCCTCAATACCAAAAAGTGCTTCCATTGGACCCCCATCAGAGAACAAGCCTTTGAGATGTTGAAGCAAAGGCTCACAACAGCACCAGTACTGCAGTTTCCCAATCAAAACCGTCAGTACAAACTTGAGACTGATGCCTCTGACAGGGCCATAGGGGGTGTGCTAAGGGTAGAAACTGACAATGGTGTCTTCCTCCCAGTGGCATATGAGTCCAGGAAAATTACTGACTCAGAACAACACTATCTCATTCATGATAAAGAATTGGCAGCAATTGTGCACTGTGTTGAGAAGTGGCGCTGTTACCTAGAAGGCGCTACCTTCCCACCCCACATTCTGACAGACCACAAGTCACTTCAGTATTTCAACACACAGTCCCACTTGACACGCCACCAAGAAGGATGGGTTGAGCATCTATCCCCTTACCAGTTGCGCATTGAGTACAAGCCTGGGAAAGAACTTGTCACAGCTGACGCTCTCTCTTGACTCTACATGGTGTCCATCACTGGGGACAATGGTTTGGACCCAGATTGGCCCATGCTCTACCTCCACCCTGAGGCAGCTTGCTACAAAGGCCTTAACTTGTTAACCATTGCCAAGTTGAAGAACAACAAAAGTCAGTTCACCACTGCTGCTGGTAACGTCTGCTGTTGGGCAGAGACAGGTGAGAAGATGCCTTACATTCCCACCACGCAACAAGGTAACACAATATTGCACTACCACCAAACCCTGGGTCATATCAGAGGACGTAACCTCTTTGAGATCATCAATAATAAGGTTTGGTGGCCGCGCATGCGCCAAGACATCTTGGACCTCCTTGAAACGTGTGTGCTGTGCAAGAAGAATACATCCAAACCTGCACCCCCCAAGTCTGTCCTGCCCATCAAGGTCATGGAACCCTTTGATCAGTGGGCTCTCAATATTGTGGGGCCACTCCCCAAAGACAGACTGGGAAAGAAGTACATTATCACTGCCATCAACTACTTCACTTGCTGGCCAGTGGCCTGGGCAACAACCAACCACACCGCCACCACCATTACCCGCTTTATTGGCAAGGAGATTGTGGCCTGCTTTGGGTGATCCAAACGTCTCATCACAGATGGCGGCCCCAAACTTGTTGGACATGTCATGAAGGCATACTGCCTAAGAACACGCTCCAACGTGTAGTTATGACTCCCTACCATCCTCAAGCCAATGGACATGTGGAACGGTTAAATGGCTCACTGGTTCAACTGATTTCCAAGCTCTCACAAGAGCATCCTAACACTGCATGGACTGAACACCTGCCCCTTGCTCTAATTATCCTACAAGCAAGAATCAACAGGGGCACAGGGTTCAGCCCCAGTACCCTGGCCTTTGGAACACCTGACAGTCTGAGAGGGGTTAAACAGGGAAAGCTACTGTCCAAGGTTCCTGACAAGCCTCCTCTAGTAACAACTCCATCCCTAGACCAATGACGTGCCAAAGCCCAGGAAATCAAACACAGGCGGATCACAGGAGGAACAAAGCACCTCAAAGCTAGATACGCCGTAGGTGACCCCGTCTACACCCTCAATCCCAATTCTGCCAAGTTGGAACCTAACCACCTAGGGCCCTTCAAGATAGCTGCAGTCTATGACAATCACACTTACCAACTTGAAGATGCCCAAGGAAACACCAAGAAACTTCACCATGATTGCTTGCACCCCTGCTGCGCTATCCCCACACAAAAGTTGTTTGTGCAGACCTTCCCAGACCTTCTGCAGACTCTGGTCTTGGTGTCTGACAACAAGCAGGGGGCAAGGGGGGTGTTGCAACTGAGTCTCCAGACTTGCCTGCTAATGTATCTGACAATACACAGGGGGCACTCAATGAGTTGCTTCTTGACGTATCTAACGTTATGGATTAATCTGATGGCAATATCAAATGGCAGGTACTTCATCCTAATTAGGAGCGCTACCAATTCAACTTGCTGATCCCCGCACAAGTTATTCCTTGGCTTCAAACCTTACATGGAACTTCCCACTATGCCACCCCCTTATGGCCTTGTGGCTTTCCCTGTATAGTATATGAATCACAATATTCTACAATAAACAATACCTTATTCTTATTATTCTGTCCTTTTTATTGGACTGTTGTCTTCCCCAATTCCAAATACTGAATCCTCATTGGTTCAGTTGCATCATTAGTACTGCAAATTCAGAACCTGAACGTAAAAATGCAGGATTATCAAATCCTTGGTCCAAATTTTGAATCACTTGTGCAGGATAGCCTTTTTTAATTAAATTGAATTCTTTGTATTCTTATTTGGATTTTTAAAAATGTGGGAACTCATAAACACTTTGCAAAGTTCAAGTTGAACTGTATATTTCCAATGGACAAAATGAATTAACTGGAATCAGATTTGAAGTGTTCAAATCCATCAGCTATTTATCATTAAGTTTACTACATTTTTTGGATTTATGGGATTGTCAAATCTAAGAACTAAATTTAAAATCACTTTTGAATGCCACTAGTAAACTCAGATATCAATTGCAGGAACTGGAATCCAAATTGAATGTATAGTAAGAAACTAGGACAAATCAACCCAAATCAAGAAGCTGAATTTGGGATAAAATAAAAAGAAAAATCCAATCTCAACAACAATATTTAGACATGAAATTAAGTGAAATCTAAATTTTCTAAACTGAAATGATACAATAATATGCACTCTAAATCACTAATATAGCAACCACAAACCCATATAATGATATATGAGCTATCCTCCTGATGACGCAAAAAAAGTTTAAAAGTTTTTTGGCCCCCAGCGTAGCCAGGGGCCATAAACCTTTTAAAAAATTTCAAGAAAGAAGGAAAGGTGGGAAAGAAAAAACTCAAAAGTGAAACATAACTGGATTACTACACTATGTGTTACTGGATTGCTATTAAAGTTACTTAATTACAGTAGATTTCAAAAAACGCTAATAATAAAATAGAATTATATATTACAATCTATTTTATTGTGTTGTCTTTTCCTTGATATGTTGATAGTTCATCTGTTGTTGATAACATGCTTGCGTTTAATTGGATAGTTTCACCTCCAGTTGCCTTGGCAATAGGAAATCAAGTTGCCTTCGCAACCACAGCTGGTCTTGGGGAGACAACTTAATTTTCTATTGCCAAGGCAACTGGAGGTAAAACTATCCAATTAAACGCAAGCATGTTATCAACAGCAAATGAACTATCAACACATCAAGGAAAAGACAACATGATAAAATAGATTGTAATATATAATTCTATTTTATTATTAGCATTTTCTAAAATCAGCTGTAATCAAGCATCCTTGATAGCAATCCATTAACACATAGTGAAGTAATCCAGTGATGTTTCACTTTGAAGTTTTTTCTTTCCAACCTCTCCTTTTTCCTTGAAAGGGAGTTTGTTTGGCCCTTGGCTACGCCAGGGGCCAAAAAACTTTTAAAAAATTTCTGCGTCATCAGGAGGGTAACTCATATAACTTTATATGGTTGTGTGGTTGCTATATTATAGATTTGGAGTGCAGAATATTGCATCATTTTCAGCTTAGACAATTTTACATTTCAATTAATTTCATGTATAAACATGGTTGTTAAGATTGGATTTTTCATTTGATTTTATACAGAGTGGAGCTTCTTGATTTGGGTTGATTTGTCCTAGTTACTTACTGTCATTCAATTTGGATTCCAGTTCCTGCAATTAATATCTGAGTTTACTAGTGGCATTCAAAAGTGATTTGAAATTTGGTTCTTGGATTTGACAATCCTGCAATTCCAAAAAACATAGTAAACTTAATGAAAATGGTTGATGAATTTGAATGCTTAAAATCTGATTCCAGTTAATTCATTTTGTCCATTGGAAATATGCAGTTTGACTTGAACTTTGCAAAGTGTCTATGAGTTCCTTCATTTTTAAAAATCTAAATAAAAATACAAAGAATTCAATTTAATTAAAAAAGGATATCCTGCAAAAGTGATTCAAAATTTGGACCAAGGATTTGACAATCCCACATTTTTACGCTCAGGTTCTGAATTTACAGTAAATTACAATATATGGGTCATTATTTGTTAGATTAATCTGTTTCCTATTAACTGTGCTACTTTACACTTTAAATTTTTTTAATTTTCTTAACAATAAATTTAAATAATTACAACAATTTTATCAAAATAAATCTTATTTAATCCTTATAATATAAAAACCTATATTAAATTAATCATTTCCTACTTACAGCTAAATTAAACTGTATTAAAAGCTAGTAAAAATCTTATTTCATATACCATTATTTCTTGAAAGATGACTAGTACAAAATGACATCATCCTAAAAAGAGCAACATAAAAATAAAATAAAACCAATATGATGCTTTTTGTTGGAAATTAAATTGTTGCCTAGAATCTTAGCTTTTTTAAAAATATTTAATTTAAAATATAATTTCTGAATCCCTCTTTTTAAAAAGAGGGCAGATAGCTTTTTTGCATATTTAATAAATAAATATTAAATAATTTTAAGGCTATTTTAGAAAAAATCTAGTAAAAAGTCAAAAAACTAAAGGTAAAATTAAAACCAAACTTTTATTGAAAATCCAGTGATTTTATTTAGCATAAGTAATTTATTCTTAAGTTAAATTTTATAGCAAATATATAATAAAAACTCACAAGAGAGCAAAAGTTTTTCTTTCAAATTCTTAAGTATTTAATATTAATAAAATAGCTTTATACAACTATTTAATAAAATTATATTTTTATACTGTATGCTAGAGGTAATATGTATAAAAAATTCAAACATAAAAAAGAATAAATCAAAATCTTGCTTTACTTAATTAAATTTTATAAAGGTTAAAATTTATTTAAACTAAATGAAAAATATCTTAGTCATTGTATCTATAAAAATAAGATACAACTTTAATTATACAAGCAAATATTTATATGTGATTAAAAAATAACATTTTTATTTTGATAGATTTAAGATATATAATGTTCATTTTTTAAGAACTGTTAAAAGTTATAATAAACTTGAGTTTATTTAAAACAAAAGGTTTTTGAGTTGATTACTAGAAGTAAGCTAAATAATACTTTATACTTCTAATTTAGTTTACTGATTAAAATATCATACTTTAAGAGTTAATTAGCATATTTTATTTCAAATAATAATTTTATAAGCTTATATTCAAAGCCACTTCAAGATACTAAATTGGTATTGAAAAATAAAGTTGCAGCACAATTCTGAAAGCTGAGGTTAAGGGCTTTCTAATGATACTAGTTTGAGTGAGATTAAAGTACTATTCACCAGAATATCAACAGTTAACCAGAATATAAAAAGGAGTAAATAAACAATGATATCAGACTTCAGGGGTGATGTTGATAAATTAAGGATATCAGTTGGGGGTCAGTTGGGGATTTATGCCTGTAGTGCAAAAGCTTAGCTAGCATGGTATTTAAACAGCTCAACTTTACAGAAATTTACTTTACAATCCACACCTTTACTCCTCTCTGATAACTACACATCTATTTCCAAGCAAGAACTGCCTGAACCAAGCCAAGGAACCTAACCACTATCATTATGGAACCTATTAAGTTTGCATCTCAGATGACACCCTTCTTCTCACTGGGGGCTTATACTAAGAGAGAAAGAATCTCTATGCTTAAACAAGCATTCCTTTTTTATTGCTGGCAATGATCTTAACAGCTTTGTTGAGCATTTCTTATTAAAAACAGAGTTTGGAAAAAGTACCTTCTTATCTGTCATACAAAATTCTAAGACAGATGATTTCCTTAACAACATAAAGGAATTGATGTCAGAGTCCCCTAATAAGCACCTTCCTTCCCTAAGAGCATTGGTTACATCAAGCTACAGTTTGAAAGAGCTTTGGGATTGTGGATTTAAAATGACAAAAAATGAGTATTCATATTCTAAAAAAATAAAAATGCTAAAAATGCATCATTAAATTCAAAAAATAAAAAAGGAAAAAATGATTCAGTAAAGAAAGAAAACATAAAAAATATTTTAAAACATATATTAAAAAATTCATTTCCAACTATACAATTCACTAAAAAATCCCCTGGATTGATTTATGAAGAATTACAAAAAGAGTTGAGTGAATACTCAACTAAAATAAAATACTCATTATTGAAAACAAAAAAGAAATTTATGAAGATATTAAAATAAAAAACAATATTTCTATTTCACTTTTCACTTTCTATAAGCTTATTCCTAATAATATAATTAAAAGCAAAAAACAAACTGATATGTGTAACATTTGCAACTTGAAAAAATCATTAGAAATGAAGAAAAAGGATTTGAGTATAACAAAGTTGCCATTGCCTAAATTTATTAAAGAAAATTTGGAATCTATTGACCTACATGAAAAGTTTTATAAGCATCAAAATAAAGAATATATTAGTTATATAAATAATCTTGATGATAATTCATGTGTTATAGCAATAGACTATAAAGAAAACTTTAAAATAGGTGGGGGTCCTATAGAGACAAATAATTGTTTTTATGAGAAAATACCTATTTCTTTATTAGGATTTGCAATTGTTTTAAAGAAAATGAGAAAATTAAATATGAGCATCATGACTTTTTATCTGAAATTTTATCTCATGACTCTTTTTTTTCAGGTCAGTGTTTGATAAGTCTGCTTAAAAATATAAATTTAAGAATATTAAAAATATTAAAGTTTGGACTGATAATGGTAATCATTTCAGATCTTATGAATTCTTATATTATTTTTAAAGAGGTACCTAAAATTATAAAAGGAACAATTAAGTTTAATAGATTTTTTGAGTGTCATGGTAAAAGTATTGTTGGTCCTTTTGGTATATTATCTAAAATAATTAAACAAAATAAAATGAGATGTATATAAAAAATATAAATGATCTCAAAATGGTTTTTGAGAGAGAGGAAGAAAGAAAGGGTTTATATGAGTCCCTTGTAAAAAATTCAGATGTTTCCAAAAAAAACTTTTTTACATCTATGATAGAAAATCTAGGCCTAAAAAAAGCTGGCTTGAAGTCAAAGCATTTTATGTTAATCTTTCATATTTAATGAAAGATGGTGAGCTTAATGTTTCACCTTTGACATTTGAGGATGTTAAGGAGTACTCTAAAATAAATTATTGTGCAAAGTTCTGCACAGATGACAGAGAAACAAAGAGAGATGATACTACTAAAGGATTAGTAGGACATGTTCATGAAGTTGGACGCATAACAAAAACTTATATTTCACATAGGGTAAATAGTCTTTTAAATACAACAACTTTTTTCTAAAAATAACTAAGAAATTAATTATATGAGCCAAAGATAGGGTAATAGCAATTATAGCTTTGGGGCTGCTATTAATCTCCCATGCAACTCATATATTTGATTCTTGGCTTATTAAAATAGAAAAAAGGGGTTTAGCAAAAAATACAGTTAATAGAAATAAGATTTATTTTTATTATTTGTATATTTTACACTCTTAAACTTTTCTTCAGTAAACTAAGCATTGTATTAATGTTCAAAAAACATAAGTTTACAGCTTAAATGATACCAAAGAAGTTAAAAGTATTTGAAATACTTAAGCTGGCGCCTTGGCTTAATCTAACAAATAATGACCCATATTTGGATCCACTTTGATTTTGCTTTTAGACTGAGTTATATTTGTTTTTAGACTGATATGTTTTTATCTCAATAAATTTGAACATTACTGTAAAGTAGTTTTAAAAGCTATGGCAACAACCAAAAATACCTCATATTTAAGCAAAATGAACTCAGATTTAAGCAAATTCCAACTATCAGGTTAAAATATACACCCTGTTAACAAGATTTTTGGCGTTAATGAAAAAAATGGGTCAACACAGCAAAGATTTGCTCACGCGCCAAGCAAGACTATTCAAATACAATACAAAATACATTGATTCAAAAACAAAATGGTGTGAGTTGACCCTTAGTGTACATGTGTTTACTATGTGAATCAGTGACAAAATACACCCAAGTGCAGTGAGTCAAAACTCAAACCAAAACTCAATAGCAACTCAATATGTAAACAAAATCACTCAAGTGTTGTGTGCAATGGGTTTTAATCAAGAATGATACATTAGTTTTCAAACCTGTTGAGATAAATGTATATTATTCAGTTTAGAACACATGAAATCAATCTAAAAACAAAATCAATGTGGATCTAAATCTATTGTAATTTAATATAAATTCCTTGATTTTTGATTTTGTTTTTAGACTGAGTTCATGTGTTCTAAACTGAATAATATATGTTTATCTCAACATGTTTGATCTCTACTGTACCAAGGTATCTAAAATAAGACACACAATCTGAAACAAAATTTTTAAAAATATTGTGTTGGATGCTTAATTTGGCGTTAATCTGGGAAAAAAGAAGATTTTTTTGGGTATTATAAAATGGGCGTTGTAAAACCAAAAACAACTAATTAAGAAATAAAAAATCTATTATCAGGATTTTGAGTGAGAAAAATATTAATTAAATATCCATATTCAGATAAAAGCAAAAATTAAAATTAGGGAGTAACTTAATTGAAATTTATTTAATATTTTATTAAATTCTCAAAATGGAAAGAACACAACATCAGAGAAGCAAAGGGCCTGTTGTGCGCCACAGTTGTGGTCATCCCAGCGGGTCAAAGAATAGAGTTAGTGCAACCCAAGTGCCTACTCAGGAAGGAGATGTGAGAGCAGAGATCAATAGTGACGCTGCACTGACACAGCCAGTTCAAGGAGCACAAGCTGCTAGGGTACAGAGCATCAACCCTTGGGTCCCCAAGCTGACCTGGAAGCCCACCAAGGTTACCATCATAAAAACGGTTAGAAATAAGGAGGTAGAACTTACTTCATATGTGTTTGACACTGTGTACCACCAAGAGTTGGTCCTGTCAGCCATACTGGAGAAGGTTAAGCCTGTTCTTGACACTAGCTACAAGCCTTACATCAGTGATGGCAACCAGTAAGAGGACAAGGAGCCTGAGTTTTACAGAGCTGCAGAGAGACAGCTGGTGTTAAAGAAGGTTGCAGCCTTCTATACCAAAGTGCCTATGCCTTGCACGCCAGTTACTGAGAAGGATCTAGAGTCAAAAAATCCCAAAAATCCTGCCCAGAAGTGCATTCCAGACATAAAGTGCATCATTCTGCTCAGACTCATGCGTGAATCTGGAGATTACAAGGCAGTCATAGCTCTTTTTGGGGTGGATACCAAGTACGCCTCCAAGACATTCAACAAATTCATCAATACTGACTGTGTCCTTGCCACAGAGAAACCCCTGTGCGCTTCCACTATGCCCACCAAGGAGAATAAATGGGCAAAATACCAGTGGATAACCTGGGATTACCATCTTGAACTGGCAAATATACAGGTCATGGTCAAGTCTACTTTTGGGGTTGAGGCTTCAATTTCCTTTTACTACCATCTGGTAAAGACAATGCACTTTTCCTGGAAAAAGTTTGGGGTATCCCCCTACAACTGGAAAGCCTTTCTAATATTGAGACCCGGAAAAAATATGTTGAGGCATACACTGCCCTCAAAAACAAGGGAACTGTCAGATTATACTATATTTACAAATCAGCATTTGCCTTGTCTATGCCCAATGCATATGGGTATGTCCTAAAAGGCTCACATGTTGGGGTGGCTTGGCGTGCTGCAGTCTTCACCACAGCATATTCCATGGTGGCTCTCCTTGGCCCAAAAGGAATTGAGATGTACCAAATGATATTGGTATCTCACAATAGCCGGACCTTCTTGTTATTCCTCCAATTGATCCAGGAGCACCTGAGGCGCATAAGCCTGGGCTTCACCAACGTAATTGTGTTAGACAATGTTGGTCTCCACAAGCTGGCCAATATTCTTGAGGAATTCCCAATGATTGATACTTGCATTGCAGTGGGCCCCCAGCAATTGGCCACGTCAAATTTGTGCCTCCTATTCCTTGCTGCCTATCCCCCATTCCTAAATCCCAAAGAGGTCTTTGGGTGGCTCTAGAAAGTTGTTAAGCAAGGGACCCCAACTAGGACTGAGGACCTTTTTGATTTGCTCCAGGCCGGGATCCACACCCTTCCAGCTGATACTGTGGCCAAATTCTATGGCCACGCTGATTCATTTCTCCCCGCGTGCCTTGCTCAACAGCCAATCAATTGTAGGCTTAGTGTATCTGAATTTTTTTATATTCTCTAATTTACTATTTAAGATTTAAAAAATCATTTTATATTTAGAAGCTTTCAAGCTCACAATCACATTCAGTGGGACCATCAATGAAGGTTTGTAATTTATTTATTTTATATTGAATTATTTTATTATGGCCTCTGCTGGCTATCCCAAACAGTTGATACTGGATTACGCATATATATTTATATCACTCTTATTAAATAAATAAAAATTAGAATTGAAAAAAATTAAATATAAAGTGCTCAAGTTAGAAGTGAATTTTATTAACATATATTAGTTTGAATTATGAAGACTTTCTCCAGGATTTTTTTGCAAAAGTTTTTTGCTAAAATAGAAGTTAGAAAAATTAATTATTATAAAAAGTAAAATTTAAAACTGTAGAACTATATTGAGGAAAAAGATTTTTATTGTGGGGCCTATAGTGGGTTCTTCTGTATATACCCACTTGGCAATGGAGATGGCGCACAACCTCCACTGCCACACTGTATATGGTGGATTCACCCTGATTGAAGAGTTCTCAGCAACTTGTAAAAGGCAGCAGGGTCAGGTGAGAGTTCAGGAGCAGTTTTTCTGGTGGGATTGCAGTCCTGTAAACCCAGCCAGGACCAGGGCATCCTGAATCACGTGGTTGACCAAGCTGTAGCCCGGGGAGCTTCTTCCTGTCCAGGGAGAGCCTGGCCTTGTCAATTCCAAGAAGGACCCTGTCTAGGTCCTCTATGCTGGTGTGCATCCCAAAGAAGAAAAGATATCTCAGGTAAACCACAAGGTGAAGCCTTTGCCCAGCAAAGGCTTCAGTAAACTCGTAAAGTTTGTTGTATACTGCACTGATCTTCTTCTCATGTTTGGTCTTAGCAAAGGTAAGATCCATGGCTAAAGGGAGCCCCATCTTATTGGCGCTCCAGGCCAGCCCAAAGTCTGCCAGGAGGGTCTTAGTCTTCTTTACAGCTGTTGCATCTGCAACAGCCAATTTCCCCACTGTGCACCTGAAGTTATCAAGGAAATAAGAGAGCATATGCTCCAATGGGAAGCAGAAGCAGGAAGCTGCATGGCCCTGGCCCATCTCCGGTACCTTCTTAATTGGGAGCGTCTCCAGGACTTCCTAAACAAGCTCAATGGAGTTTATACAGTAAACTTCATTGAGGAATACCAGGTCCAGGCAGAGCAATTGAACAT
Organism: Entomophthora muscae; assembly: GCA_014839935.2. Lineage (NCBI taxonomy): Eukaryota > Fungi > Entomophthoromycota > Entomophthoromycetes > Entomophthorales > Entomophthoraceae > Entomophthora > Entomophthora muscae. Next base: position 468,898 of record QTSX02003556.1, read on the forward strand.
CCTTGTAGGCAGTAACTGCCCACTTGGATGCCCCCTTGCCATGCGTCAAACTGGCTAACGCCTCCCACAACATCAGAAAGATCCTGTGAATTCTGTCTTCAAGATCCTGCAAGACAGGAGGGACAGAAACAGCTTCTTGGCCATGTGATTGGCATAATTGGCATAAAAGGTGGTGGGGGAAAAAGGGACCAGGACCTGGCGTATTTTGCTGTCTATATTTTCTAAAAAAACATGTGAGTATTTTAAAAATTTTATTAATTCTTGATTGTTAGGTTACCTTTGACAGTCTCTTTCTTTCCAACGGCTTTAGTAGGCTTAGCTATTCTTGGTGCAAGCAGTTGGGTGGTCAATTCTGTATCCTCTGTTCTTGCTTACTTGGCAGGTTTGAGGTGGACATACATCTCAGGGATGTCAACCCAGACAGACGGCACAGAAAGGGCATAGGACTTGAATTATAAGCTCTCCACAACTATATTCTGGATGTTAAGAAGACACTTGATGGTCTTCTCAGGGGTGTTGGGTATTTTTGCCAAAAGCGCCTTGGCTGACACCTTGTCAATTCTCTTGCATTCAAAGACGGCAGACTTTACTTTTGCTTTGACCTTGCAGCTGATTTCCTTGCTTTCAGCAATTGCTGAGTCAAGGTCCTTCAATAAATTCTTGAGTTCTCTCATTGATTTTTTAATAACCTTCACATATTATTTTATATCTTTCACCCCAATAAAATCTGTGTTATTCTGATAATATTGACTCTTTGTTTATCTCTGTTTGTTTTCCCATTTAATACAATAACTCATCTTTTAACCCATTGTGTATATGTTTTACGCTTAACTCAAAATGTGTTGTTTGCTTTCTGTCAGCATTGCTTCCTTAATTGTCATATTATTTTTTGTAATCAAACACTGCCCCTTGTGAAAATATTAACAATAATTTGGTGATCACTAAATTTGAATTAGAAAAATATAGGTTAGTTGTATTTAGATAAAGTTATTACTGATCCAAATTCAAAACCTTAATGATAAAATTTAAGCCAATCAGGAGCCAAGTGATAAAGTGATTGTTGTGACATAAAGGGCCATTCAATAATTTTTTGATGCATGTGTGCTAATTAATATGATTGTCTGGATGTTTTTCCATTGAGCGCCATTACTGATGTGGCAAGTTGTTGATGGACTAGTGTTAACCCAGCAGCTGATTGGGCACTAGTCCATCAACAACTTGTCACAGAGGCAATGATTCACAATGGTAAAACAACCAACCAATCATATTAATTAGCGCACATGCACCAAAGAATTATTGAATGATCCTTTTTGTCACAACAATTGCTTTATCACTTGGCTCCTAATTGGCTTAAAGTTTATCATTAAGGTTTTGAATTTGGATCAGCAACAACTTTATCTAAGCACAATTAACCTATATTTTTCTAATTTAAATTTAGCTGATCACCAAATTATTGTTAATATTTTAACAAGGGGGTATGTAAAGAGCTAAAAATAACTGTTTTTTGGATCTAGATACATAGCATATTAAACATATAAATTTATAGAAATAAGCTGAAAATAAAGAATAAAAACAACTATAAACAAAGAGAAAATAAACAATTGAAATTCAAGATAGAGATAATAGAAATAGAAAATGTTTGGCAACATGGAGTTTATTGGGGGACAGGGAAGAGTGATGCCTAGTAGGCATAATGGTGCGGGAAGAAAGGCATAGAGGCAGTGCTGGCCTGGGGGGTCTGGGATTGGATGGATAGGGCTGACATGTGGGGGGTGACAGGGGTAGAGGCAGGAGGATTTATTGTGATGGCTGCCATATGCCATATGCCGCTTGCCATATTCCTCATTGGTCATTGTCTTGATTGGCTGATAGGCGGCTGTGGCACAGGGTGGGAGGTGCTTATCCTTGCATGATTGGTTGCTCATGTTCACATGTAAAACAATTTTTGCAAATAAGTCAGCCACCATCTGTCAACCAAAGAGAGAATCATGTTCAAGGACCCCAAGATAGAGATTGTTGAAAGCCTGAGGGTGGCGCTCCCAGAGTGTATCTCTAATATTAAAGAACACAATATCATCCAGATGGATGCCAGCGTGGCCAGCTGGGTACACAGAGGCCTGGTACCTGCGTCCTTGGACGGCCTTGAGGGCAGTGGAGCTACCCTCCATCTGATGGCTCAAGAAAACCCATTGGGTGGAATTCAAGCTATCCCAGGAGTCAATAAATTTGCCAAGGATGTGGTTGTACTCATATACATTGGTGAAATCAGGGATTGTCCAATAGTAGACAAAACCCTTGGTCAAAACAGCCAGAAACACATCAATGAAAGTCTATCTCTTGACCTTATTCCTTCTATTCTTGGTGGTAGCTTTCCCTTGCTCACCAAAATCATCAAAAACTATTGAGAGCTTGTAATAGGAGATGAACATGATGTTATCTGATAAACTTATCAATCATCAGACAAGAGTGGACTCAACAACAGGATTATATGGGGAATCCTCACTACCATCCCATTGGTTGTCAGCAACATTGATCAGTACCCGGACTGAAGCCACCTTTCCATGCATCCAGAGCTGCACCATGCGCTCAGACACCCAAATACTATGGTGTTCAAGTTGCTTCTGGACCTGGGTCAGGGGAATCTTGAGGTCCCTCTATAGGAGATCAAGCATTATTGGATATGCCTTGTTGATCTGGGACTCTTGGGCCTTCTTTGGCTTCTTGGCTATCCCAATCAGCTTTCCCTTGTTCATCAGGTTGTTGAAATCCTGCATGACAGTAGCCTAGGTGAATTGTAATTGGCTGGCTATCTGGTCCCAGGACAGACCACACAGATTAAGTGCCACAATTTCCTGAAGAATTTGGGCAGTGATGATTTGGCGCTTGGGGTACTGGGCTGTAGGAGCTGAAGCCTGATTGGCTGAGGGGGGAGCAAGTTGGCTGGTGGCAGGAAGTTGTTCCAAATCAGTGTTGCCATTCTGATTGGCTGGTTGGTTGGCAGCTTGTGCAGGGGTGGATAAGGGAGCAGGGCAGCGCTAGACACAAAGTGACTATTGAACAAGTCAAAGCCATAGAGGTTGGGAGTCAAGTATAGGGCAGCTTCATCATTATCTGCATCAAAGGCCTGGGTGTAAATGGGTGCCACCAAGTTCTGAGCCTAGCCTTCATTGAAGCTGTCTTGTCTGCTGCTGGTTTTGTTGCTGGCGCTGTCAAAGATATTGATGTTAAAAACCATATTAAAATAAAACCTAGGATAAAATCACTAAAAGTAGAAGTTTAAAATTTTATGATTTATTTTTATTGTAATATTGAGTCCATCTTTGTAAGTTTCTCAAAACCATTATACACAAATAAGGATCCATGAAAAAAATGCCCCTGTTCCTAAATGGGATAGCTGTTGATTAGCTGTTAAACTGTTATAATTCTATTTTAGGCTGCTCACAATACACATCTTGTGTGACTTTATTTTTTTTTGTGCTTATGGAATCTCACTTTTAGATTGCTCAAATTTTGTTTCATTTTAGTACTTCTGGAAGTGACTCAGTTGAATCCTGATTGGATTATAATATATTCCAGAACAGCATCCATCCATCTCACTTGCTATGTCAGTTCATTTTGTTTGTGGTTTAACCTACACCACTTGATATTTGCTATAATTTTTATATTGGGCTAGTTGAATCCCATTTATTGTTTGAAAGTTCATTTGTTAACCAAAAATATTTAAATTATTTGAATCCTGAATCTCACACAACTTGGATTTTTCTTGAATCTGAAATTATTTTGTTTAAATCTGAGGTATTTTCAGTTGTTGCCATAGCTTTTAAAACTACTGTATTTTTTGCATTTAAGAGGCTTATTTCCAAATCTTTATATTTTTAAAATTTAATTAAGTTAAATTTCACTACCTGAAAATAAAATGAGAAAATTAAAAGTTTCAAATAATAACTTTTATAGGAAAGACTTAAATTTTTTATTTTTTGTTTTTTATTGTTGTAAAGTTAAACAATTTATATATGAAGAAATTTATAGTTGGATTAAATTTGACAGAAAATCAGTAATGAAAATAATTAATGGAATGTCTTCATGTCCCAAAATCTCCATGTGGTTTCAACAGAGTTAAATCTTTAAAGTTGAAAATAAAATTTAAATGTAAAATCTCATGGTTAAACATCAAAAAATTCTAAAACCTGTGCAAATTTCACTATTTAATGATAACTATAGATATTTTAATTAATGTCACAACATCCACAGTTACTCTCTCCTGGGAAAATAATTCCCTGAATAATCTCCCAATTAATGAATCATTGGTGGCACTCTTATCAGATGTTCATGTTATATGTGGATCAAACTTTTTTGAATCCTAAATCAAGTACTACATGGACAAGCCTCATGACTATCATTGTAAAGTTACTCCCTTCTTTGGCCTTAGATAGAACTGTATTCCCCCAACAATCCAAAAAAATCCCTCCAAACCCCTCCAAACTCCTAAGTTCTCTAGAAGACTTGACACATACAGTTGATGAGAGATTTTTTTGACATACCTCTCCCAATCCCCCCATTGCCTCAACTCCCTTACCCAACTGTTGAATAAACACTGATTATGTCAGGGATCCAAGCTTGGTTGGCCAGCCATTCATTTTATGGGATTATGTGGGCCAAGTTTTTTTGCAGACAGAGCCCACCAAAAGAGAGGAGCTAACTTAAATAGACATGAGAAGGACTTTATCACCCAAGACCACAGTACAGAAGATGTGATGATAGTGCCAATCACCCCCAAAAGGTTGATGACACTATTAAAAACAGCTTATTGGAATGATCAAAGGGGAGTTTAGAGGCGTACACAGGCATCAGTTTGGGAATAAGAGCTGGCTTTATGCCAAGTTGGTAGGCAGGGAGGAAATTGTACTTATCTTTAAACAGTCAGGGTTCAGTAATAAACCAAGGACTCTTTCTGTTAAATATGGTCAGCTCTCTACTTTGGGCCAAGGGATCCCACACTAGTATACTTTCAGAGGTATATTCTCTATAACCAGGTTTAAAGGATACTATTTGAAGTTCATAGAACCAAGTGGGGCACCTGGGGGACTTAAACTTGCAGGTGGCATGGAAAGTGGGCCAAAAGTATTGGAGTTGAATTAGCATATAACTAAGATTAAGTATGGTAATAATGAGGAAACCTAGTATCTCATAACTTTATTCAAAAAAAGCAATAAAGTATTGCTCAGGGTCTAGGGATTAATATAGTACTCCACTGCCAGACTTTAACTTTACTAATTGGGAGTTGTCATAAGATAGAAAAATGTGAATTTGGGTTGGCAGGATGCCTGCGTTTTAGGGCAGCAAAATAGAACAAGTGCAGGTGAACTCTCATTGGATGATTTTTTAGAAGGGTGCTACAACCCTTCTGTTTTAAAGCATCATTCCCAGGGACAGCTTGTAGGTCAGCATCTTTCTGGGGGGCAAATCCTGATTGGCTACCAGAGTAGACCTCAGGTTCATTAGACCAATGTCAGGTGTCCCTTTGCCTCCATTAGGCAACTTTAGATGCTTGTCCTTAGGTACAATATTGGCTCTTCTACACTTGCATTTATATCTTCCATATCACCCACAATTCAAATCAGAGAGGATTCAATCCCAGAAAAACACAGTTGGCTGGCCCCCTGGTCCTCAGGGCTGGTGGCCTGCAGGCGTCCTTGACCAGGGTTCAAAACCTGTTCCAAACATTGGGTTTCAAGAGGGAAGAAAATTTGATTCATGAAAATCCTGTCCTGAATCACAAGTTATGTTATTGATAACCCATTATAAAATCCCAGCCAATCAGAAAAAGCTTTAGAAATTGTTTCAAAAACTTTTAACCCCCCTGACACAGGTTTGAAATTTATGCCAGCCAATCAGGAGGCTCCACTGCTTCTGTTGGTCCTTTGGTCATGAATTCTGTCCCTTAAAAGGCAAGCAAGCCCACTGTGGGTCCCTGCCTGCCTATTATTACAAATAAAGTTTTAGAATTTTAAGCTGGCCTCTTTGGACTCAACTCTGTGGTGCCCTGTGACAGTCCACATGTTTGGTGGTTTGCAGGTGGGGCTAATGTTGGCCACATAAAGATTTTGTTGATTGCCGAAGGTAGAGGCCTAGTAGGGAATGATGGTTACTAGGGAAGGTAAGGCCTAGCTAGTAGGTGTAAAGACTACTAGAGGCAGATGTTGTCTCCAACTAACAGAAGATATTGGCTGCTGTGGGCTAGAGGTCTTCACCCAGCAGGGAACTGTGGCTGCTTGGAGTGAATAATGAGATAGCTCAGAAGGGAACTTTGTCTGCCTGGGGTGGGGAGTGTTCCAGCCTGATAGGTAGTGTTTGCTACTCAGGCTGGAGGATGTTTAGACCCTGGCAGTTAACGTGGGCTGCCAGGGTAGAAGTGTATGCCAGCATGGTAGAAGACGCCTACCAGGGCTATGAGTTTTGGACCCCTGGCAAGTAGCATGGGCTGCCAGGGTGGGGAGGAGCTCTGAGGGCTCTATGTACCCTGATACACTTACAGGTAGTCTGTGAGCAAGCATCCTACCTAACAGACTGGTAGGGTGTTCTTGTTTATGTCCCTATGGGAGCTTTGGGGAGAAACCAAAGTGAGCATTGAAGGGCATACATTTGCTCAGAGGTGTCACCAAGGTGGTTGCTTGGGGAAGCAGCTGCAGAAATTGATGTGATCAGACCTCTGGGAAGTAAAGCTGATTGCTTTGTAACTGAAAGCCCAGATTTAATCACCTGGGTGAGTAAAAACAACGGCATAGACTTTGATGATCTATGGTTGAACAGCCTAAGTGGATTGCTACTTGAAAGGGCCCAGTCAAACGCCAGTTTAATGTAGACCCATGCCTGGGTCTACAGGTTTTGGTAACAGGGACTGAGATAAAGAACCAAGGTGGTTCATAGTATGGAATCATCAGAGAAGACTAGTAAGAAGGACAGTTTGATCACAGTGAAGACTAGTTGATGGACTGTTAATTCATATTGAAGTTTGTAAATAAGCTGGTCATGATGCAGGATTGATGAAGTATTAGCTTATCATGATGCAGGAGTAGCTGTAGGACTGGTCTGGGCTGTTGGATGACTGGAAAGTGTCAAAGAACCAAAAGATCATGGTGAAGAGCTAGCTGAAGAACCAGATGATTATAGTGCAGGACTAGCTGAGGAACTGAAATTTTGCTAAGAAGGACTGGCAGAAGTGGATACAGGAGCTAGGATGCTTGTTTTGGACTCTTGGAAGTGTAGATGTTTATAAGAAAGAAGCAGTAAAAGAATTAATTAATACTGCCAAAAGATATGATATAAAGATAGAATTAATTATTATATAAAAGGAGAGAAAAAGAAGAAATAAGTTAAAGTGTTTGAACTGTAGATTTATTGGAAGCTGATTGAGTGGAATGGTGCCAGAAGAATGGACTGGTTAACACTTTGGTGTACAAAGAGTTGTCAATTTGGGCGGTTTGAGCAGTGGAAATTGATTTCCTAGTTGGATCCCAGTGGAACTTCAGAAATGGTCTAGTTTTGCGCTCTGCATTCATTGGTTGAGTTCTGGCAGGTTTCCTGATGAATATTATTGGTTGGAAGCCAAAAGCTTAAAGTATAAGCAAGGAAATAGTGAATTAATACTTTAAGCTTTTGAGAAAGTAAGTATGTAAGCTCAAGTTATTATAGGAAAAGTGAGTGACAATGGTTTTAGCTTTTAAAAAAGTCATTCTGAAGGCGGAACCGTTGAGAAAAGGACACTATAAGAAGGAAGCTAGCTGGAAAGTTACATGGTCTTTTCCAGGTCTTTTGAGTTTCTGCTGAGAGGTTTTTGGAAGCCTTTTGATTGCCAGCAGGAGCTTAGTTGGACTAATACAAGTGGAATACCAAGGTCACTAGAGCTATACACAGAGCTGAAGCCCAAGATAAAGAAGCAGGAGCCCAAGATTAAGGAGCTGGATCCTAAGCACGGCACAGGAGTCCAAGTTTAAGGAGCAGAAGTCCAAGACTAAGGTTCAGGAGCCCAAGATCAAGTACAAGGAGTCCAAGGTATTGTTGGAGGACTCTAAATATTGGCAAATCCATATTGTTTCCTTGACCTCCCTGGCCATATACTAGAAAGTTTCTAAGGAGATCTTCCTTCTGAGAGTGAATAAAAGCCCATTTTGACCCCTATACATATTTCTGATACATTTTCCCTTGCTAGAGAATGACAACCCCTTCCAGCCAGTCCCTGGCTATGACCCAGGACACCCTTTGGGGACTGGTGTATAGGAACCCCACATGCCCTTTACTAAAAATTTCAGTAGCCCTTTTTAATCTCTTTACCTCAGGTTGTTCCCCTTTTTCTTTTGGCTCCTGTCTGCTGTTACCTATAGCTTATATTAGAGTAATTATTTTCAGTTATATATTTTTGTTATCATTAGTAGGTTCAAATCTAAATTTAAGTTAAAAAGTAATATAAAAACTTACTATAAGTATGAATTCACTGTTTTTAAGCAAAAAAGCTTAAACTTAATTTTGCTTATTGAAAGACTCCCCCATGGCTTCCCATTTCTCTAGTGATTTCCTAGGCCCAAAACTTTCACTGGCTCTTGTGGCACCCTCAAGTCTGACTTTCCCTAGTATTTTTCATATCTGCATCCCCACTAAATATACTTATTTTAATGGGAACCCAAAAAATTTGTTCCCTCTGGCCAAGTTTGTGGTTCTTAATCTGGCCCCAGTCTTGCTTCTACTATGGACTACTTTCTCAGACTTGCGGCTGTGCTTATCTTCTTCTATTTTGGTAGGAAAATATCCCACTAAGCTTCTTTATTTATTGAAAAATCTTCCAGGAAGAGCCCAGAATATGCTGTCAACTGGTGATCATCTTGTAAAGAGCCTTAGTTCTGATGAGGTAGATGTTTCCTCAGTTCAAATGATTCCTGACAATCCTTTCCCAAAAGTTGTCCTGGCCTCTATACCAGCTTATGTAGGAGAGACCCCTCCTCTTTTTGACTCCCCTCTACATCCTGTGCCAGCTCCAGGCCACACTTACTGGTTGCTGTTGGCAATGTTGCTGATGAGAATAAATGTCTACCTTCCTCAAATGTCCCCCACCTTGTCACTGAGACAGCTGTTTGAGAAGCCATTCCAGTGGTACATCTTTTGGTGTCCTGGTGGTTTATTCCCCCGGGAAGAGAACCAAGCTTAGTTAATTTATCTCATCCCTCTCATAACCATGGCATACATAGATAATATGTGGCTTCTCATGACACTATGCAATACTATATCTTCATATCAAATAAAGTATTATTCTCTTATCAATTTCCCCCTTAATATCTTTTTATATATTTCTCAGAATTATATACTTGGCAGTGGTAGCACAGGTAGGTTATCCACACCTACTTAACTCAAAGGAAAAATTCCTCCAGAGAGATGAACCCAGAAGATGGTACTCCCCACCGTCTGGAGACAATACAAAAAATTTCAGAACGTCCTCATGAGACTCACTGTCTTAAAAAAGGTCAAAAATGACATTTTTCTGAATTTATAAAGCAATCCCAGGGAAAGGGTCAAACTCTGGCTCCCGCCCCCTGAGGCTGGCCCCCATATTTTTTGGGCTCAAATCCAAGAGATTCAAATAGAACTTAGACTATGTTAAAATCCTTGAGCCCTGCACAAGAAATCACAAGTAAAATTCTAAATCATGGTACCAGGAGCTACTCTGAAGTGGTAGCAAATCAAATCAATGAACACCATAGAGAAATCTGCTGTACTTCCAAGAAGAGTCTTAAAGAGATCTCCTGAAGCCCTGAAATTATAGCATGCCTTGTGTTCCTGCCTTCCTCTCTTGACAATACTGATGAAAAGAAAGATCTTCTGTCTATTCCTTAATATCAGCCAATAATGCCTGCCTGTGCCTGTGCCTGATGCCATCCTGCCACCCCCAAGTTTCTGCCCTACTGATCAAATTTTCATAATCTTGATCTAAAGATTAAGCATGGTAAATGATACTTTTACCTTGCCAGGTTGAAAAAAATCCCCATTTTCATCTTTATTAATAAAGCTTTGATGAACCTTTGGTCCAAACATACCCTATCACATATTATAACTTTTTTATCCCTTTAAGACAGAACCTACAGACCTTACTGCTCCTGATATTGCTCATACATATCCTTCAGACCCCAAACCTGCATTATTATTTCCTTTTGGTGCTCTTTTTAGACCTATACACTTTACCAAATACCCTTTAAACCCAGCCTTTTCTGAGTTCTCCTTAGAGAAAATTCCCCTGGACAACCCTTTGGTAAAATCACACAAGCCAGAGACCCTTTTCCAAGGAGACTATTGGTACACAGTATAACCCCACCTCTTTAAGGGCAAATACAAAATCTGTATGGTATTTAGTCCCTTTGACACCTCCTGTCACCCCCAGCCTAACCACTGGCAAGATCTTGGGATCACAAAGGAGACCACATAACCCTAACTATTTGGTGTAATATACATTACACTGACTGGGTTGTTGGACTCCATGGTCCTGTCCAGTAGTCCCTGGTTCTTTTAGGGCCAGTTTCTTTCCATACAACATAAATTTAGCACTAATACTGTGGTGGGCGCTCCCCACTGCCCTGTCATTTTTGCTGCCCACTTCTGCCACTGCCACACCTTGCACATAGATCCCTGATAAACACTATACTTGTACTTTAAAAGAAACAAACTTTTATCACAACCCAAGGAGTCCTAAACCACCAACTCAAGAGGTCCCCAAAAATACCTAATATTGTATTTCAGCTCCTAATTGCAGCAGATATTAGGATGTTTGCAGGACAAAACCAAGAAAACATCCACCTCTGGATTCAAAGCAACCATAAAACTTTTACACAAGCTGGCTACCCCCAAAGACTCTGGGCTAGCAACATTACCCTAGAAGTAACAGGGGAAGCCTGACAATTTGTGAGCAGCTAGTTCAAAAGAAATCTCAATCACAACAAAGACAGGAAAGCATTTAAAAAAGCCTTCCAGGAAATTTTTGCCATTAAGGACCCTGATGTGATGATAACGGCAGAACCCAGAAAATTTAAGATGGCTGGAACTGTGAAAGTCCACACAAAACAAAGTTTTGCAGGAAGGTCATATCTGGAAAATTAAAAGATAGTTTAAGCCTAGAGAGCTAAGGGTTTTTATCTAGTTTGTACTTTATGCCTTGGGGTACTAGTAGGATAACCCTATATTGGTATCTGAGAAGGATAAGAAGGGTACCCATGGATGAATATGCTAAGATAGTGTAATAGTCCCTAGACCAGCTGGGGTGATAATAAAAAAGGGGCTTCTTTGGAAGGGGAGGATGCTGATTCACCTTTGCCCTTCCAGAAGATCAACTGGGTGTAATGGTAGAGCCTCTGCAAAACTTGGAAGTGTTCACAGAATGAGGAACAAATACCAAATATTTAAAGAATTGGGAAGTAGTAAAGATCATAAAGTGGAAATGAACAAACAAAAAGCTCCAAGCAAAGGTATGGGCAAGATACAGCCAAGGAAAACTAGAGCAGGTAGTGAAAATAAAAGTGGTTAAGAAACTGTTTTCAGGTTTATAAGTAAAGAATCCCACAAATTGGCTCCATGATTTCTTCAGTTTCAAAATCAGGAATCCCAGAGAGCAGTGTATAGGCTGTAGATACCACAAAATCCAGTTATGGACTGAAAGATACTGCACAGGCATGTATGTAAGACAAATTTCCATATGCTGTTAAATAATCTGCAAACTTAAAACTGGGCATGAGTTTTTAAAGTTACAGTGTTTATTGAAAACTGAAGTAGTTCTGTGAATTTTCTGGCAATGTTGGGCTTGGTAATGGTGATGATGTGGCAGATTTCAATTTTTCCCCTAGCCTCTAGCAGTGAGAAAAAGGAGTGATATTGCAGATTGTTTTTAGAGCTCAAAAGCACCAAATTTAACTTTTTGTGTTTTTGGCAGCTTTTGGGCCCAATTGATGATTATGGTAGAGTTTTTGTGTGCTTTGCCACAACCCACCTGTCGTCAATAGCTTGATTTGATTCAGCCAGGTTTCTTAAGGGTTTTTTGGTACTGGGTGTTGCTGCTTATTTTTCCAAGGCTGGGCAATTTGGTCATTATGGCACTATCTGTGACACTGGGGGATAATACAGTTGATGGCCCCTGGGGTGATGGAGTGTTAAAGAAGCACTCAAATTCTGATACCAGATGGGGTGTAATTCAGCCATGTTATTCCTTTCTCTAACAAAAGGGTCTGAGAACTTCTCTGTCTATGTCTTATGGGCGCGTTTATGAAAGAAGGTTACTGCTACCATTCAAGAATAGGTGGTCCGGGATCACCTGTGGGGCATATTTTCAGCAAAACAGCTGTTTAACCCAAGGGATAAGAGGGATGTCTAGAAAGTGGATCTGGCTACTCTGCAACTTCCCAAGATAACCACTTGGGGAGCAAAGAGAAGAGATAAAGTAGCAGAAAGAGAGTAAATGCTTAGCTCTATAAACTTTGGTAGAAGATACCTATGATGGCTAATATATAGAGAGAAACCCAGATGGAGGACATCTTCAGTGGCTATAGGAAGGAGGATCAAATGGAGGACATCTGTAAAGGCTAGAAGGGAGAAGGAATATAAGAACTAGATGTGATTCATATGTAGTGGCCAGAAATGAGGAAGCAGAAGGATTAAGAGGGAAAGATTTTAAAGAATATAAAGAAAAAATAAGTAAATAATAAAGAGAAATATATAATAAAAAAGAGAATAAAGAGAAATAACAGAGCTAAAGATAGGAGGGATAAAGAAAGTAATAAATAGATAGAGCAATAAATAATAAATAAATGCAACAGGTTTCTTTATCTAACCGAGGCCTGGAAAAACAGATAGAATAGGCCAAAAGAGAATTGAGAATTTTGGGAAGAACAAAACATTTCACTGTTTGCTATAGTATAGAGAAAAAGCAGGACAACAATTTCCTAGAAAGTTTCACCAAGGATTGGCACCAATGGGGGAAGTGATAGGGAAATGTTGAAGAAAGCACAGGTTAACAGATTCATTATGTTTTAAATAAGGAAAGAAAGAAAATCAAGGGACAGAGAAACACTAAATAAAACAGAAGTTGTTCAAAAGGCAAGCTCAGATGTTCAGCATTTTGCTGTGCATTGATGATGTCCTATTAGAGAAAAAGGAAAAGGTGATCTGCTTCATATTCTGCAAGGAAATGCAGTCACCTGATTAGGTGCAGGTCAAAGGCTGATTTCACCAATGATTTTCATTGGAAAGATAGAGTATAAGCTTTAATAAATTTTGGGGGCTGAAAGAGAAAAGTCTCCTGGGATTGACTAGAGCAAGTCTGAAAGTTAATCTATTATAAAAGAGAGGAAAAACAATGACTTAATACCGGAAGAGAATTAACTTAGAAAGGAATCAGACTAAAACAAGGAGCTATGTAGGGGATTATTAACTGGGCCAAGGAGAGGATATGAAGGACCAGAAGCATAGGGAAGCCAGAGCAAGAGAGAGAGCAAGGCCAAGGACAAAACCAAGATGCCTAAGACAAAGCCCAGAATAAGCAATAATACAGAAGGTTTCAAAGGTGATCTTCTTTCTGTTTGAATAAAATCAATGCATGCCCCCTGAACCCATTTCCTTTTACAAGCCCACCATGGATAATATCCCCCACATTTACTACCCTAACACAGGGGAAGAAGCCATCTACCAATATTTATGCATAAGACAACAGTGGTGAAATCAACTGTAGGGATGCAAAAGTGAGAAGGAAGAAGTGAGAATCTAAAAGTGGCCAAGCCAAAAAATTTAAAATTCCAAAATTAAATTAAAGCAACTCATCTTTAATCAAAAGTTATTATGGCCATATAAAATACTTTTTATTCACTATCTCAACTAAAAAAGTCAAGAAAAAGTAGTTACTTTATTATAAAAAGCCATTTTGAAAATTTAAAGAGTGCCAACTTGGCCTCTTTTAGATTCTCACTTTTGAATTTCACTTTTGCATCCCTACAGTTGATTTTGCCACTGTTGCCCTGCAGGATATTTTCCAGAACCCAGACTCCTAACAAGGAATGGGACAGACTGACTAAACAACTCAAGTTGATAGCCAAGGGCAGAGAATTCTTGGGGAGTGAGCTCAAGAAACTATTCCAGGACTTGTAGAAACTAAAGAGGGGAGCATCCCAGCTGAGGGTATGGTCCATAGAGTTGACACCATGGTGATCATAGGGAAAGTGTTTGAGGAGTTCTCCATCCTACACGCCAAATACAGCACTTCAGCTCTGAAACATGGTCACTTGAAGAATGATAACCCCTCCAAGTTGGCACCTGGCTTTGACCCAGGAAATGTTTGGTGTCTGAAGAGTAAGAGCGCCACACTGTCCACAAAAATAAAATAAAGTGCTATATTTTGGATTAGATGTGTGTTCTATTTAGGTCTTTGGTTTAGTTTTGGGTTGGTGTTTAATCTTTGTTTAGCCTTGAACCTTCTCACAATTTCTATATCAGTGCTTTGAAATAGTCAATATTTTACTTGGTCCTGTTTTAGACCATTTTAAAATTTATTTACTTTTTACAGCTAAATATAGTTATCAAAATTTTATCTCTCATTTGTTTTTAGTTATAGTGGAGCTTCTCGATTTGGGTTTTTGTTTCCTAGGTTACCACTCATCTATTCAATATATATCTCAGTCACTACAGTTCATATTTGATCTTAATAGTGACTTTCGTTTGCACTTTAAGATTTGGTTCTTGGGGTTGACAACCTCACAATTTCAAAAAAGCAGTAAACTTAATAAAAAGAGCGGATGAAGTTGAACAACTCCGATCTGATTCCAGTTGATCCGTTTTGGCCACTCGAAACATACAGCTCGATTTGAGGTTTGCAAAGTGTCTGTAAGGTCCCACAATTGGAAATATTCAGATGAAATACAAAAATATCAATTTAATTAAAAGAAGGCCAAACTGCCTATGCAATTCAAAATTTGGTCCTAGGATTTGACAATCCCACATTTTTGCCATTGGGTTCTAGATTTACGGTATCGAAGAACTAAGCTGATTTATAGTCCAAACATGATAAAGGAACCAATATACTTCCATATAATAGCCATTAAGAAGGCAACCAGGTATGGGTGTTTAGTCCTGGCAAGATATTTTACAAAAAAATATTAACCCCCAATCATCCAAATGATCAATAATGATAACATATCCCTGGTACAGAACAGGGGGAAAGCTGCCAAGGCAAGGTATTATGCTATGGCAGACTTTGATCATGCCTTCCTGATAAATTATCATGTTAATTATAAAAACTACAAATAAGAAACAACCAGTACAATATGGTTCTCAAGTACAGAGAAAACAGTTTGCTGATTTCCCCTCAAAAGATGATGCTATTCTTCAGCAAGAAGGACAAACATATGGGGCTAATTTTCAGGAAAGCTCCAAATTGAAAAAGACTCCACATAATTGACTTGAACCATGAAAAACTAGAATCTAATATCAACTATCAAGTTAAGCTTTTCCAATGAAAACCAATGATAGCTAACTGCCAAATGCTGTTTCAGATCAATTTACCACCTGGAGTATTGCCGCTGTTACGAGAAAACTTTATCCCTGAAAGCCACAACTAATTACATGCTTTTTTCTCCAAATAAAGATTCCATCTAGCCAGATCTATTTCCCCTTCTGTAACTCTGCTGCAATGGCACAGTCATATAGTACCTTCATTTAAAAATCTGTAAGAAAGGTAATAATATATGATTAGTTTTATTATGATGGATTGAATAAAATTATAGCTGTCTTGATTCATATGATGATGTATAAAGTCCAGGGCCTTGATTAAGTATAAGAACTTCAGATTGGCTTATAATGTTCACATGATGAATTTGGTTTCAAGGTCAAGAGGGAATCCAGCGGAGATCATTGGGACCTGGTCAATAGGGAGAAAGGATAGATCCTTCTTTATGCTTGCCAAAAGGTATTTGTAGGTGATGGAGTGGGGGTTACTTTTGAGGTTATCAAGCAATGAAAACGTGAACGCGCTGGTATCACCAACTTCCTTGGTTCCCAAGTCAGCTGAGGTTTGACTATCTTGGCATCTAGTTTTTAGTGCTTGTTGTGATGTTGGCTTACCCAGACAAGAGAATCACATCGAGTGGGATCAGTTCTTGTATATTTGTGTTTGGGCTTGGCTAAAGGGATGTTAATACAGAATGGAAGAGAGGCTTACCACTAATGAATCCAAGTTTTTAAACTCGTAAGGAAGATCGAGCATTGTTCCAGAATGGCAGCAGTCTATAATAACTGTTAAGCGGCAGGCTTCAGGAAGCCTATTAACTACGAGGTCGTGAAGTACATTGTCGACGATGGTGCCAGCAGTTTTATAGTCTACTGGACAGATTACTTCGTTTAAGCCATCTCGTTCGATGCCGGTCGGGTCGGGCTCTTGAAGACCGTGCCCACTGAAGTAAAACACAAGCGAATCGTTTCTTTGTGCTCCATCCAGAAGCCATTCCAGTGCACCAAGTATTCTCTCTCTTGTGGGACTTTCCGAACTCTCTTCGTCGGTGAGCAGAAGGATCTGATTCTCTTTGAAGCTGTAATGCTCAATGAGAGCCCTTTTCATGTTCTTGGCATCATTCACGCAGCTATTTAACGTGTTGTTGTAATCGAAGTAATTGATGCCAATTAGCAATGCCTTCTTATTGCCGCTTAGCTCCGAGGCCTCGAATTTCTTGGCAAACATGCTATCTATACTCCGCTTTGCTCGAGTCGCTTCTACTTTCTTATCCTTGTGTTTAGCGCTGGCTTTATTTGGTTTGCATAAAGATTGTCCCATTGTTAAGATCCTTAGCCGCAAAGCTGTCCAGCGCCTCATTTATGGTTTCCGATAAACTATTCTTGAACTCTTAGAAGATTTACATCCTCTTTAGCGCCATTTCTATTTCTCCGATGTTGGCCACCACCACCAATCATATGCTAGTTAGTAACATGGTCAACGAATTGTAGAGCTTTCTCAACTCTATGCGGGTCTATAATTAACCAGCATCCTATTTATACAGCTTCAAATTTTGCAATGTATCACCTAAGAAACCCCGAGTTTAATCGTGCGTTTAACCCCTAATATAAGCTCTACATCTAAACCAGATACGGTGAAATATCAGAAACCTAGATGCTTGGCCAAGAATTCACGGGAAAAGACCGTTATATAAATATTCAATATAAGTTGAGAAAGTGCGAAATGGCTCCGAGCAGCCACGAAGAGCAAGCAATGATCCAATTATCACCTCGCCATCTCAAGAAGAGCTGGAAAAAGACTGCATCAGCCACATTTTGTGCTGTAGTTAGTTCACACCTGGCTATTATATTATATCATTTTGCTGTCAAATAACAACGTTAAACGTGTTTTCATTTGATCTAGCCTTAATCATGTTAAAAGCTATATCTTTTTCTGCTACTCGATATTTTTATGAGTCAGAATAAGCTATTCGATTAATTTTTAATAACGTTTATATGCTACTTTTCACAGCTGTGGTGACGAACAAATAAGTTCAGCCTAAAGCAAGAGAGGAATGTTTGGGTTAATGGCTGTAAACAATACTTTAGTTATAGAACCTGTGGGTTAAAGCGGGACTACCTAATCCTACAACCAGATCTCAAATAAAAAACACGAGAACTCAGATGAGTTAAAAATATAATATTTAACAAAATCAACCATCTTATTTTCCATTTATTAAAACTTGCAATTTCCAAATCTCAAGTGTAGATAATCAACTTGCCGCACAAAACTCACCAACAAAACGAGAGATCCACACATCAGAACTGCAGGATTATAATATACATTTGATTCCATCGATTTTAAGACAACCTGAAATAATAAATGAACATGAAAAGGTGGGGTTGGTAAGCCTAATAACAAATTTTTAACCTGTAAACAAGATGTATTTGAAATAATTTAATTAATGGCCATCTTAAAAAGAAAGCCGAAGGATCCAGCATGGATTCACACCGCTCCTTTTGGGAATCACTAGCATTATTAAAGATCCCCCAGTTCGATTTCAGGATGGCTAAAAGTTAGGTGCATGCTGATCATTAAGTTAGATGTCAGAGACCCTGATTAATTAAAGTTGACTGATCTATCTCTTCATCACAATAGCCGCTGACAAAAATAGACAGCACCACCAGAATAGAATCTTCTATTATAGGTGCTGTATCATAGGGCTGTGAGGCTGATTAAACACTGAAAGATAATGTGAACCAAATTGACCTAAAAATAGGATCCCTTATTTGAGAAGTACTTGTGATGTTCCAGTTTAATATCTGTTGGGTGGTCGAAGACCCCAAAGCATTCCAAAGGTATGCAAATCAATTCAAGAACACTATGATGGACACGCTACCGCCAGAATTATATTTGAGAATATTAGATTGAAGAAACATATCATCATGCCAAGTATATACTTCTGGGAAGTATATGTAACAGGATAAAGGGGGTTTTGAGAAGAGAATGATACTTTATTTGATACAAAGATAGAGGATTATATAGTATCATGGGAAGCCATATACTGTCCATATATTTCATGGCGGTCATGGGAATCATCCAGATAATTTTCCTTTTAGGATTTGAAATGTTTAATCCTGTACAATGTGAATATCAGATATGAGTGTCACCAATCAACTATTAGTTGAGGAATCACTCAGGGAATTACTTCCCTGGGAGGGAGTAATCGTAGATGTTGCAACAATTGATGTCTAATTTGCTGAGAAGTTTGGTAGAGGACTTCCCAGCTGTTGTGTATTTGATCAAGCATAGGACAGGATCCTGCCCAATGACTGTCACCCAATCAAAATCACCTGCACCCAGAGAATATCCATACTTAAGAGTCAAAATTAAGTAAATAATTATTAATATCACTCCAAACCACCATTTAGGTTTGAAATAATAACTCTAGGGGTTGAAGCTAGCATCTTGGAGATGATAGGCTGACTAGAAAGAGTTGGTAACACCAGACATCAGCCTGGCCATAGAACCTTTGCTCTATAAGAAGCCCTTCCAAATGGATTTGGAAGACAGTCAATTTCAATCAAATCAAATTCCTGTTGAATGCTTACAGTAGTGTTAAGTAATCAGCCAATCATATTATAGTTACTTCAAGGACCTCTTCTAGGCCACCTCCTGCCCAAAGCTGCTGGTGTCTTTTCTGGAAGCTCAAATGATTCTCCCTCAATTGCCTCCAGTGACCTCTGGACCAAAGCCCATCAGTCACCGCCACCCAACACCAAGATCAGAAGCCCATAAGTCTTTATCCCCTTACACTTCCCATCAACAACCCCATAAGATGTTTATAAATTACAGCGCTGATAAACATAATAATCCTATAATATCCAAAACCCTTGACAGTTGTGCTCACTGAAAATAAAAGCTTCCATTGGTGTCAAACCAAGGTGCTAACTTGCCATCCCAGAACCCCAGATTTGTTGATAAGTATGGGGGCTAAATGTAGACTAGAAATATGGAGAGAGACCACCCCTTATGCCTTCCACTGGATCTATATCAATCTCCTTCACTTAAAGTATATATGATCCACCTAAATATATTAGAACTGACATTGATGCAGCTCATCAGAGTCATAATATAGAGGAGGTGCATGCAACCCTGTACGCACTTCAGCAAGGCCAACCTCCCTTGAACAATGCACAAGCTGATAGTCAGGACTGAGAATTTAAGTCTCAGATGATACATCCTATTCTGTTGATATTTATGCCAATGCTTCTGCTTGACTGCTTACTTTTCCAATACCATCTTTGGTCACCTATATTTATGCAACTACAGAACTGTTTCAGCCCAAGCGGGTGTAGCCAAAATCCTGCAGTTCCAGCCTTCAGAACATTTTTCTTGACAGTATATTTCTGATTCTAAGTTATGGGTCAATCTTGCTTAAAATCAATTCCTCTTTTTTCTCCTTTTCATAGGATCAGGTATGGAAGTCCTCACAGCTCTACTCTTTTAAGATATTATCTTCTCCTGTTTAGGCTCATCAATAAAGCTATTGTTGCCATCCTAGATCTATATTTTAACCTTGGGAAAGAGGGGTTTATTGATGATGGTTGAGCACAGGCTTTGATACAACGACAGCTGTTGTTGAAAAAGTCTGGAGTCTTATACCAATGCAGAGTACACTCCTTTCCGGATCAATGGGAATCTGGGTAGCTTGTGGAGTACCTTTAACAAGTACCCAGATACCAGTTGCGTCTGATTGGGACATGTCATGTTCTGAGGCGCGGCACAGACACACAACAGGGAATCCTAACCTTAGGATTGAATTCGTACTAAGTCTTGGTTAGATGACAGGGAAGGCTATGCAATTACCTTGCAGCCCTGGAAAAATAATCTCTACTAGTTGTGGCTAGAGAGAGGTGCAGAAGTACTGGATGACACAAAGACAATAATGTGAATAGAACTTAATTTTATTGGTGAATTAGGAAAAGGAATATATAGTGGTTGTTGATACCACAAAACACTACCAGGACGGTAGGATCACTCGCCACAAGCATGAGTGGGGCAAGTGAGATGCGCAGAGTCAAGAAACCAAACAATTGTATTTCCTGATTCAGTCATCAACTCATTTTGAGAGGCAAAAGCAAAAGAGAGGTATTTGTCCTTAAATTAAACCACCAAAGGCAAAATCAAAACATGGTGAATGGCGACATTCACAACAGGATAGCTCCTTAATAAATAACAGGGTAGATCAAGGACCTACTTGCCTACTCTTTTCACCCTTGAATTGAATATATCCAGCATTCAGTTGCCAGAAATGTCAGGAAGCCAGGCATAGGTAGAGGCAAGGTTGACTTGGACAGAATACGGCCGGGCCAGAGGGTAAAGCCCACCATAGAATGGGTGCTAACTTGATAATATAGGATACAGATCACCCAAGCAAAGACCAGGGCCCTGGATTGGGCACCATAGTGTCTACCATCCCCGTCAAAGTAATTTAGAGTACTCCAAACAGTTGGGTGGACGTATTCTTGGCTGTGGTGGGGGTCTCCATTGGGCGGTCAGGTTGCGGGGTTAAGGGCGGAATCATGGGAACAAAGTAGGGAGGCAGATAATTGTACTTGTCTTTGAACAATCTTGGTAGCCTCTTATATCACTTTCCTTCACGTCCTATGTATTCAGTTTCTCTAGTCCTAGCCAAGGGATTGGCAATGAGGATGGTCTCCAAGTTGTACTATGCATAGGCGGGGTTGGGCGGGTATTCAGTAAAATGCACAGGTCTAAAGGGGGCTCCTAGGAGACTGTATAGTGCCTGGGGAGGGTCAGCAGGTTGGTCTCCAGAGGGGGAGGTTCCCTGATGGTCTACTTGGCTGGAGTTAAGATGGAAGATCACCAAGACTAGATAAAGTAAGATTTGTTCAAACCAAAGGTTCATAAAACTTTATTATCAAAAATGACAATATGGTCATCACCATACCGCCAGGGCTTTTATACCATGGGTTTTTGCTTCTTCAATTTTTTCAGGATTCAGGTTTGCAGACAAGGCACTGGTGGGGCATGGATCTTGGCTTAGAGTCCTGAGGGCAGCAGATCCAGGTTGTGCCTGCTCTGGTGAACAGAAGTGGTGATGCTTTGTTCCGCTGCTACTGTTCACCACGTCACCTGAGTAGTTCAATTGTGCTACCCATTCTGGACGGAAGACTGGCAGCTACTGGTGGTCATTGGCATAGTTAGCAGTAGGTTTTGTTTTAACCTCCTTAAGGCAAGCTGCAACCTCTGCATAGGTCTGGATCTTTGGTGGCGCAAGGTTGGCAGCAATCTGGTGACCATTTGGGGAATTGTTCTCAGGAGACTGGTGGGTCTTGGAGTAACTCATCAACTTGGGTTTACAATTTAACAGGTTGGCGGGTTTCTGTTTTCTTTGTGTGACTTGAGCAGTCTTTGGAGGGTTGGGGTTTGATTCCAGGGTCTCCAATGTTGATTTCAAACCTCCAGTATTGACACTTGGCAGGGTTCTGTTCCTCCTGGTTGGGGTCATTCATCTCTGGTGGTCCAGGGTTTGACCCAACTAGCATTTGGGCGGTTTTCTGTCTACTCTGGTCAATATAAGGCTTTCCCTGAGACCCAGGTTTCAATTACCAGGTTTTCAATACAAGTATTAAAATTTCATTCATGACAAGAAAGGCTAGGATCTGGATGAGCCTTCCAACTTCTGCATCAAGCTCCAGCCAGCCAATTATAATCTGATAAGCTTCCTGAACACCAGCTCTAACAATTTACAGTTTGATGTAGAAGATCTATAAATTTTAAAGCCATCACTCACAGACAAGTAGATGAAATAGTCTGCCAGTTCAACAATCAGGTTGCTTGACTTGTAGTGCCATGAATGACATTCCAATACTAGTATTGAAACCCAGGAATTAAACCCTGCCCTCAGGGAACACTTTTTGCCACCCAGGATGAACAGGGACCCGCCAACCCACTGAGTTGCAGACTCAAATTGGTAAGCTGTCCCACAACCTGCCAGCTCAGTGAAGGAGATTACCTGAATGGAGATGAGTTTACTGCTGAATGTGTGCCACCAAGAGTCCAGACCTATGCAGAGGTTGTAGCTTGCCAAAAGGAGGTTAAAACAAGACCTGAAAATAAACCCTCTGATAAGCACCAGCTGTTACGGTAGAAACCCAAATGGAAGGAATAGTACGCCCCTGTAGAGCCCAAAACCAACAAAGAGCTCCAGCTGGATCTATGAATACATTAGGCAATTTAAAATTTGTTATTGAAAAAATGGGTCAAAGATGAAGTCACCCGAATAGCCCTGGAAAATATAGACTTACCCAACTTCTCAACAATTATCTATTAGAAGAAAACAATGTGCTATAGATTATATGAAGACATCAGCGCTTGACCTGGTGGTTGCCTATTTATTTTTTGAACTATTCCGTCATTGAGTCGAATTCCAATACAAGCCCCCCAACTTCTATAAATATTTTTGTCAGCCAACCAGATGCCGCAAAATCTCCCTCATCCCCATCCTGGATCACCTAAGAACTTTTCCCATCCCACTCCAGAAACTTGTTTCTAGATAGCTTATTATCCCTGAGAAAAAAATCACGGAATTTCCTCCAAACATCATTATGCTTGAACACTTGAGCCTTGTGGCCCCAGTTGTTGATAGTGATAAGGAGCGCCTTTTGGGAAGCTTTAAATATGAAATTAAGAAGGATAGAAGTGTATTTTATTGGATAATACTTTAGACTTATATAGCTTTACTGTGGCAAAGGTTTAGTTAGATAGAACCTAGGGGTTGGTCATGTGCAGGATGGTTCAAGTTGCTGTATACTTGGACAGTCATGTGATATTGCTTGGTTGCCATTTCTGGCATGTCAAACAGTATATTGAAAGGGCACCAAATCAGGCAATGGCAGGATGTTAAGTGGGTTGACAGTAGCCAGAATACTTGTACATCTAGATCCTTGACACCCCCTTTAAGGGGTTACTCTGGTATGTCAGGAGGTGGCTTTGTCTTGACAGCTGCTGCCTGATGTTCCTGGAGTTGTTTTCTAGTTGGTACCAGCTGGGTTGAGTGTTCTCCTTTGATAAGGCGGAGGTGGGATCTGTGGTACTTCTTGGTGATGGGCTCTTTGGCGCCCTGGAACTTAACAAGGTAGGTGTTTCTGTCTGGTCAGTATTTGATGATTCTTCCTGGTCCCCTGTGTACTGAGTCTAGCTTGTTTCTATTCCCAGCCAGGACCCAGACAGGGGAGTTGATGGGGAGTGGTTTCTCTGTAGAGGGTACTTTTTGTGTTTTGAGCCTTTTTTTATACTATTTTAACTTTGAGGTGTATGTGTTGTAGTGTTGATACTTGTTCTACTGTAGGGGGCTTCCTTGGGAGGATCTTTATGTATGGTTGTTTGTTGCAGGTAACTATCTCTGGTTTGTACCTGTATGTTAGTTCAAACAATGAATAGCCTGTCTCTTGATTGGTGCGGACCCAGGATACTAATAATGTATGTTTCACTTGTAGTGGCCATGTGTCTTTGGCTTTGCCATCCATTATTTTCTTGAGGGTTCTGATAAGGCTGTTGTTTAGGTGTTCTACTCTGCTGTTGGCCTGTGGCCTGTAGGGCTGTGGCAGATCCAGGTCCAACCAGTTCATCCCGCTATTATCCTGCCCTTGACTCTTATTACCATTACTGTTACCTTCCCTTGACAAAGCTTCAAAGAGCTTTGTCTCCAGAGAGGCAATTTTATGGGACAACACTTTGTTATCATCCTGCCAACGGGCCATGATCTCAACACTCTTTTCCTCCCTTGCCCTTAAAGCCTCAATTGCACAATTTGCCTTTGCTTTCACTTGTTGTAAGATTTTGTCCCATCCTACTAACAGGTTCCAGGAATCCCATACATAGATTTGGTTTCCTTGGGCAGGAGTACCTTCTTTTGCAAAGTAATTGGAATATAACTCTTCAAATTCAGCCTTTACTTACATCAAGTACTCCTCAGGTACAGTCTTGGTGACTCCCAAGCTTGCCCAAGCTTCCTCTAACAAACTTGTATGAACCTCTTTCCTGGTAGCAGCAGTTTCCACGCAAAGTGTTCCAAATTTGGCCCTTTCAAAATTTAACAAAGAAGATATAATAATTGAAAAGGCAGTTGAGGGGAAAGCATCAAAATTGACAATATATATCTTTATTAAAGTTTACCTGTTTTTGTTTTTATATACCATTCAGGGCATATTTGGCTGAAAACCCCTCCGGTTCCTGAATCAATCTATGATTTATCTCACGTGATCTATGATGTTTGAGTCATTCAAACTTAGATTTTTATCTAAAAGATCACCAATATTTCTCAACCTATGAGAATCAACCTACAATGGGAAGAAGTCACCTGACTCCATTCATCCCAATGTACCAATTCAGCATGGAGATTCCTCAGCTCCCGGCGCCAAACCCCTGTGGATTAAACATCCCAAAACTCAGCTATTGATGTTCCAACTGGGAACCAGCTGATCAACCCTGAATTCCTAGGCATCCTTGCCTTTATTTAGTTATCTTTGCATTTAATGTTTTTTGCCTTAAAACGCTTTGAAACTCAAACCAGGCGCCACCGCAGCGCCCAGGAACTTTCCCAGGTGGCGCCCCAGTGCCTCAGCACCTGAAAAATTTTGATAGCAGCGCCTCGGCGCTTTGCAAATCCATCAGGCAGTGTGGTGGCACTTTTAACCCAAAATTTGGGGGGGTTACTTATGGTTGGCCTTAACTAAACTTCTTGACACAGTCAAGGCAATTTAACCAATATAATTAAATCCTCATTAATTATATTCCTGTGTATTTATTAATTAATCTTCCCAATAAATTAAACCGTTTTTGAGACATCCCGTCTCCCAGATTGACTCGGCCAATCTTGCCTTCTTTTCTTTTATTGAACCTAGATATCCAGTTTTGAGGAATCTTAACCTTAAGACTTCCAATCCAACCTATCTGCATGCAATAATAAGAAAAACAGAGATAACTTTATATTTCAGAGCATTCATTTGGCCAAATACTCAATAGTGACTGTTGTACAGTCACAAGGGCAAGGATGTGGAATGTTTGATGTTCTTTTCTTTTAGGTTGTTGTTTACTACATGAACTGATAACTCTGTTGCTCCATCAGTTATGATGTAGTCTGGAGTACTGTAGTCAGCTATGATTGCTTTGTTAATGAATTGATTTGTTTTTTTCTGCCTTGTGATCTTTTTTTGCCCAGAAGATAGGCCATTGTGTAGTGAAGTCAATGGCTATGATTAGGAAACATTGCTTTGCCTTAGTTTCTGGGAAGGGTGCCACTACGTCCAGTCCCCAAACCTTGAATGGTTTGGCGTCAGGTACTGGGTTAACTGTTGGCTGAGGAGCTTAGATGCTGGTGTATTTTTCACACACTGTGCACTTCTTCAGAACATCAATTATGTCTTGTTTGAGATTGGGCCACCATACTATCTCTTTTAATGTGAGGTATAGATTGTTAGCCTTTGTGTGTCCTAGTAGACAGTGATGTCTTAGGATGGTGTCAACTCTTTGTGCAAGTGGGATGTAGGGAACATGTTTATCTTTTTTCAAGGATCTGGATGTACAAGTATTCTGGCTACCGCCAACCCACTTAACATTCAGTCATTGCCCAATTTGGTACCCTTCCAATATACCGTTTGATATGCCAGAAATGGCAACAACCCAATATCACATGACTTTCCAAGTATCCAGCAACTTGAACCCATCCTGCACATGACCAGCCCCTAGGTTTGATCTAACTAAAATCTCTGCCACAGCTAAAGCTATATAATTCTAAAGTATTATCCAATAAAATTTACTTCTCTTCTTCTTTATTCTATATTCAAAGCTTCCCCAAAAAGCGCCCCTTATAACTGACAGCAGCTACGGTTTTCAACCACGCCCATGAAAAAGAAAATGACTGAACAGAACCTGCCCACCTTTGCTCATATACTCAACCAGGCCACATCCCTGGATACCTGGAAAACATACTTTTGCACCCACAACATTGACAAATACATACCTAGTGGATGTACCATATTTGAAGTACTGGTCATGCCCAAAGCGTGCACCAAGATAATTCATTACAGTGGCTCTCTCCAACCACAAACAAACACACAACTGCCTATCACAGGTGAAGTTATCAACACCAAGTACATCAGTATTGACAAGTTCTTTGGTAAAAACAAAGAAAATTTCATCAACTGGCTAGACCACTCAGCTGTAAAACTCCACGCCAGCCGCATCCCCCACAAAAAATGGGTCCAGAAAGCCATCAAGCGCCTGTACAAGGCCGCAGCTAACTGGTTTGCCACCTGGATTGGCTCATAAACTGACAACCAGTTCAACAACTGGGAAGAGTCAAAGCTGATATCACCCACAATTTACACGTCACCAAATCCCTCCAAGACAACTCAGAACATCTGACCAAAGACAGTACTTTCCACATAATGAGGTACACCAAATTCAATAACATAAAAACAACCAAAATCTAATGCTCAGAACTTGCAGCACTCCTAAACAAATACACTCATGTATTTAAGGAAGAACTCACAGAGTTACCCCCTGAGAGGGAGGTCCAACACAGCATCAACCTATGCAAAGCCATGCCTAAACCTACACCCCTCTACAGACTCTCCCCCATGGAAACCCAAACTCTCAAGACCCATATTGAGGACAACCTAGCCAAAAGATTCATTTGCCTGTCTGAATCCCTGTGGGGGGGGCAGCGGTTTTCTTTGTAAAGAAAAAGGAAGGATCTCTTTGCCTAGTTATCAACTACAGAGCACTAAATGCAAGTACAGTAAAAAATGAATACCCCCTTCCAATCATAAAAGATCTATTTGCAAGGCTATCTGGAGCAAAATATTTCTCAAAGATTGACCTCACATCTGGTTATAATCAAGTCAAAGTAAAAGAGAAAGACATACCAAAGACCGTGTTCTGTACTCAATTTGGATTGTTTTAATGTAAAGTAATGAACTTTGGGATGACCAAGGCTCCCGCAACATTTTTCACCATGATGAACCAACCATTAAATGGCCTCTCAAATACATTATACTACCTTGACAATATCATTATATTCTCTGACAGGAATTTATACTGACTTTGTTCTACCTTGTTAATCTTGGCAACCCACCAAGCCACTAATTGTAAAAGCTTCCAATATATTGCTATTAGGCTTGATTGATCTAATAAGCCTTCATGGAGTAGATTTGGATCACTCCTGCAAGAACAACCAGGAATACAATAAATCTCTAATTATGACTGGTTCCTGATTGGCTAGAGTTATTCTGGAATACTCTAGCAAACCGCCGGGTTGGTTACTACAGGTTTCTCCAAGTATTGAAAGGATGTGATCAATTTGCTTAGTAAACTGCCAGTACTATTGTGAATCAATGCAGAAAAGGTTGCTCAAGAACAAATTAATATGCGCTAAAAATAGAGTGATAAATTAGCGCCGCCACCACCAGCACACTTATAGATTATGCTCTATTCTATGACAACAAAGTAACCAGCGCAGGGTACTATGATATGGGATCCCATGTCATTGCATGGATGCCTGACTCTGGGGGTTGATGCTGGCAATCTGGGGACAAAAAGACTGACCAAGCAAGAGTCAGAAGCACCAGATGATCTTATCCTGGCAAGAGAGTGCAAGCTCTATAAAAGCCCTTCCATTGGACTAATGGAAGGCAGACAATAATACCCATTTCCTACTGTAGAACCTTTTCACATTAGAAGAAGATATCCAAGTTTGAAGACCGTTGTCAGTACTTGAAGAACTAATCAAGCCGCCTGTATAGTAAGCCGCTTGGAAGTTGCCTCACTTGCCTTTGCTTGTTGTTGCAGTGCCAAGGAAAATCCAGACCTTGCAAGTAATGCTTGTTGTCATACAAGCTAGTATCAACATAATCACCAATAAACCCCTATCACTCAATAAAGCAAACAATAATCAGGCCGCCAGGTCTGAGATCAGAACCAAAAGTTCTGAAATTCTCAAAAACAAAAGAGGAACACCCCATACATGTCTGTGAGACACTCAATCAACTTGCAAAGCACAAACTCTATGCAAAGCCTAGCAAGTGCCAATTTATGGAAAAGAAACTCTTGTCCTTGGGCCACATTATCTCTGACAGTGGCATCAAAGCAGATCCAGATAAAATAAAAGCCATAAATAACATACAACACCCCACCTCTGTTAAACAAGTAAGATGCTTTCTTAGAATGGTAGATTACCTAAGGAAATATATCAAAGACTGCAGAAAGCTCACCACACCAATCAATGACCTAAACAAAGGTAATGCCAAAAAAGAAATTCATCTGTACTCCAGAATGTGACAAGAATTTTCAACTATTGAACAAGCTTTGATTTAAGCACCAATCTTGAAATATCCTAATAACAATGTGTGCTACAAGCTTGAGTCAGATGTCTGTGACACTGCCATTGGCACAGTCCTACCCATCTGTCAGCCAGGGCAGCAAGATTTCCTGCCAGTATGTTACAAAATTAGAAAACTAACCAACACTGAGCAGAGGTACCCAATACACAACAAAGAATTGCTAGCAATAAATCACACATGCAAGAAATAAAGATGTTATTTAGAAGGAAACTTAAATGTCTGAGTACTAACTGACCATAAATCCTTAATCTACTTCAAAACTCAGAACACACTTGCACAGTGACAAGCCAAATGGATGTCCTTGCTTGAGCAGCTTAACCTGGACATCCAATTCAAAAAGGGGGCAGAGCTGGTCACAGCCAATGCTCTCTCTAGGCTATGTCAGCCAAGAGAGGATCATTCTGATAACCTGGACTGTCGTGAATGCTGCATTCACTATATATTGATTTTGCCTTTTTTGGGTTATTTTGAGGACAAATCTCTCTTTTGCTTTTGCCCTTTGAAATGAGGCTGGCTCTGAATTGGGAAATACAATTTTTCAGTTTCCTGATCCTGCAGCAACTCACTTGCCCCACTCATGCTTGTGGCAAGTGATCCTACCGTCCTGGTAGTGTTTTGTGATATTGTCTACCACTATATATTACATTTCCCTATTCTCCAATAAAATTAAGTTCTATTCACATTTTTGTCTTTGTGTCTCCACATACTTTGGCGCCTCTCTAGCCATGTCTAACAGATATTATTTGCACAGGGCCACAAGGTAATTGCATAGCCTTCCCTGCCATTCTAACCAAGACTTAGTACAAATCCAATCCTAAGTTTAGGATTTCCCGTTTTGACTCTGTGCTGCGCCTCAGATCACAACAAAAATGGTGCTCACTACAGGGGCTGTAAGCCCCTCAGTTACCCCTTTTACAACTACGTTTTCAGGACCTTTGCCTCCGCCCATACAAGAGCCAACTTTGCCTGAAATTACCAGTCCTCCTATTGGGGAAGACATTGTCAACCCGCCTATTGTCCCTACTGTACTGAACCTTGGGCAACTGTGGTAAGTTTGACTCCCTGGTGATCAACTCCCTGGTAGTTGACACTATAGTAAAATGAGAATTCAGCCTTTTCCCTGATCAACAACTAGAAATTGACACTTTTTTAATTAATGGATCTTGATGTACTGAAAACTTTTAATATAAAAAATTAAGCCTCGCAGCTATAGTATACTAAAGTGACCTCAGAAAGCTCAAAAATGCAATAAAAAGTATTACTTAACTAATGAGAATAAGGAGAAATAAGCAACTATTTCTCATTTTACTATGTAATTTAAACTCTTCATTATATAAATATTTTTGATTACCATAAAAATTAAAATTCCAATGAGACAAAAAAATACAAACACAAAAATAGAAGTTATACAAAATATGAAGAAATATTAATATTTATTTGATATAGTTCATATAAGTATAAATGTGAATTTCTTTTGTTTTATTAGAAAATTAACAAAAATTAAGATATTTCATTCACTTTCAACTATAACCATTCATTTAAAACTTACCATGTATACATAAAATAATTAGTGCTATCTAATTAAATCAAAAAATAGAAAAATTAAAACTAAAAACTAATTGATCAAAACTAAAAAGTAAAAATTAAAACCATAGAAGCAAGACAGAAAGTTCATTCCTCCCCATTCTTCCCCTTTTTCATTTTGGCCCCTTCTAGGAGGGCATTTGCAATGAGCTCAAGCTGCTGCTTGATCTCTGAGGCCTTGTATTTATGCTTGGACGCATTTTGAATGGCTTTGGTGAATAGGGTGGAACGGGTTGTGGGCTTGGTGGGGGGCGTGGTTTGCCAAATCACGCAGCTTGGAGATTATTTTCTCCTGCTTGTGCTGCAGAAGGGGAAAAAACTTATTGAATTTTGGGTGGAGCCCAAAGTTGGCCTTGGGGTGTTTGTGATAAGCCTCTAGCGCTAAGGTGGTCTTGAGCTCACCATTCACTGCCGCCCAGTACACATTCCAGCTGGCCTTGGCACAGGCCTTGCCTTGCCTCTGCATGACAGCCTTCCCAATCCACTGGGGATTGAAGTACTCAAGGAAAGGCTTGAACTCCAAGTTCTTAACTGCGTAAGGATCCTTTGAGAGAACCTCAAACCCCTATACAGTGTGCTCTGGCTTTAAAAAAGCCAAGGCACTAAATTGTGCCAGCACAAATTTGCAGGTGTCTGAAGTATTCCTCTGGCTCAACCTACTTAGCACAAGCATGGGCCTGCACATTCCAAGCAACTGCTTGGCAGTAGTGGAAGTGGCACCCCTGCACCTCCCTGCTGAACAGCTGCTCAAAAACATTGAACTGAGCAGGCTCAAATTTCATGATGCAAATGTAAGGCCCCAGAGCTCTCAGCCTTACCTTTTCCTCTAAGTCCAGGGTGGCCTGGTCCTTGTCAGCAGCAGGAGGGTTGGCGCGGGTGTGTGGGGGGTCTTCTTGGCATCATTGTTGTCAGGAAGGAGGGAAAGTGCTTGGAAGAGGATGGTAAAAGCACGGGTATAAATGGCCTTGGTGGCCCCAGGAAGAAGAAAGAAGGCAAGTAGAATCACCCGGATGTCAATCTGGGCATGGATCATCCTGAACTGCTTGAACATCTGGGGGCAAGTGGCAAAGGTACCATCAATTAGCCATGTTGAAGCTCTTTTTAACTCCAGAAGGTTCTTCTGGATGGCATAGCAGATTATTCTGTCTTTGGTGACAGGCCCATCATCATGGAGGAGGAAGCGCTCCCCACTCAGAAGCTGCTTGAGCTCGTGGGTGAGCATAAGCTCCAAGAAGACGTCCAAAGCCTTGGGGGAGGGAGATTGGTGGTAATACACTTATCACTTATGAACTTAAACAACTGTTCCTGGGTTGGTACCAACTTAAGATTGTTGGGTTTGAGATGTTGGAGGGCCTTGAGCCAGATCTGATGCGCAGAGGTTGGCAGAGGTTGGGATGACTTGGACCAGATACCATTTTAACATCCAAGTTATAAGATGATTGGGGGGCTCACAAGAGTGCTCCCCCTTCTAGGCAGTTACTTGCTCCTAGCCCTCAGTGTTTAACCGCGCCCTGCAAGTCTTTTCCTCACAGACAAAGTGCTTGCTCTTGGTAGCACGCTTTTGATTATTACAGTTAAAGATGTAATTGTCAGTGACATAGCCAGCCCTGCCCTTTACTGACATAATAAGGAAATAACAGGGGAAGCGCTTGAGAATTTTGTACTCTCTATCCACACTGCAGATATTGTGGATGGCCAGTGGATCCCAAGCCACATAACCAGAAGCTTTGAACTTCTTGGAGTACTCCTCCGGCTCCTCTTAGGGATCAGATGAGGAAGAGGGGAAGAGCCTTCAGGAGGAGGAGGGGAAGGGTTCTTTGAGGCCTGGTTAGATGCCTCCTTTTTCTTACCAGAAGAAGAGATGGGCTCCTTGGCAGCCTTTGACTTCTTGGTATGGCGCTCCTTGATGGGCTTGGAGCTGGCCTCTGAGTGGAAAATGAGTGGTCAAAAAGATCACCATCAGATTTTATAGGGGAGGAATTTTTAGGGGAAGGTGAAGAGGATGTGGAAGATGAGGGTGGAGGGGGAGAGGAGTAGGAGGAGATGGGATGGGAGACTTTGCCTTTGTAGGCTTCTTGGCATGCTTAGGAGTGGAGGCAGTTTCTTTGGAGCCCTTGGAGGCTTGGGCTGTTGGCTTTACTTGTTTGATTTTGTCTAAAGAAAAGTTTAGTTTTGTAAATAAAATAGTGTGAAAGATATGAAACACAGAGGTAAAGCAAAGTAAAAGTTAAATGAAAAGTATGCAAATAAAGTTTTATTTATCAAGAAAAAAACATAAAAAAGTAAATAGAAGCAAAATAGAAACTCAAAGTATAGATATAAAGGTTAAAACATCAAAAATAAGTGAATTTATGATGAAGCATCAAAGATGTTAGGTTCAGCATAACATCTTAGTGCTAAATCAATATAAAAGTATAATTAAAAATAAAAAATATATGAAAATTATATGGAGAGTAGCAGAAAAAGTAGTAGATTATAATTGCAAAAAATAAAAAAAGCAATTATGTGGAATTTTTTTTATTGTGAGTTGAAAAATCAAAACATAGTAAAGTCTCAAGTTCAGCACTGTTGATCAGCCGGGAAAAGCTGAATTCTCACTGTCAAGTATGCCAGAGTTGAGCTGAAACATCAAATTAACTATATTTTTTACATATAAAACTTGCTTAAATTTAAAACAGGTTCAAAAGTTAACCCAAAAGCAAGGCAGTATCATATGCTCAAAAATTAAAAAAATACAACATAAGTTAAAAAAGTAAATGAGTGAAAAATGTGTTTATTAGTGATTAAAGTATGCTGGGAGGAGCTGGGAGTGAATTATTTACCATAGTATTGGTTAAAACGTTAAGAAACTCTCTGTACTAATCCCCAAGTTAAAGTGTTGAGTGGGTGAGTGTTGAGTGGCGCTCATAGTGTATCACATATTAATTTAGTCTTAATTCCAAGCCTTTGATTAGTTAAATCTGAAACCAATCAGGTGTCAAGTGGATAGAGTCAAACAAAGAAGGTGTCAAGTTTCAGTTTTTTATAAATTACATATGAAATCTCTTAATAAATTGGGCTTAATTTATGTGGCACCACTTAATCCAAAAACCCGGAAATGACATAATGTAAAACAAGTGGGGTATTTGATTAATGTCTATACCACTAAATCCAGTATAGTGGTTGTTGGGAGCTTAATCAACAACTATGGACACTAATAATAAAAATATAATATTAAATAATAAATTTTATATAAGCACATATGTATTTTATTAATAAAATTAAAATTTGGCTTAAAAAGTGTTGAACTGGTCACTTTTTGGTTTAGAGTGTCAAACACAGGTTTTTCATTTCTATTAGTAAATTTACTTATAAATTGCCCCTTAAATTGTATTTTAGCTAACCAATTTATTAAACAGAGTCAAGTTTGAGTAAATTTAACCTTGGTTTTTGGTTTTAAACCCCTAAATTACTAATACAAATTAGCTTAAAATTGGTTAATCCAAAAATACTAATAGATTCACATATGTGGCACTTCACTCCCTGGTACTCAACAAAGTGTCGAGTACCAGGGAGTCAATCACCAGGAAGTTGAAATTACCACAGTTGCCCTATTAGCATAGAGTAGGAGAACTCTCAAAAGCTAGATATGTTGTGGGTAGGGCCTTTAGAAGTAACCTTCAAATGTAGGTCAGAATACACTGTGAAACTCCTGTCTAGTGGTTGTCTGTTTGCTTGAGTACATACCAAGTTTTTCTGCAAGTACTACCCCCTAAGACCAATCTAGAAGGTTGTCAGGGATCCAGTCTTGAGCGGCCGGCCTGTTGTTTTCAGGGGTAACTTGGGCCAGGTTTTTTGAAGACAATGCCCACTACAAGAGGGGAGCTAACTTTAAAAGGTAGGAGGCAGACTTCCCACCCAGGACCACGGGCCGGCGGCCGGGATTATAGTGTCAATCACCCCTGTTATGGTGATGTACGCAATCTCAAACAGCTTGCCAGAATGGTTAGTTGGGAGGTTGGGCGAGGAAGCGGGCATAGATTTTGGGGTCACAGGCGGTTCCATGGGCAGGTCGTAAGCAGGGA
This sequence comes from Entomophthora muscae, assembly GCA_014839935.2. Lineage (NCBI taxonomy): Eukaryota > Fungi > Entomophthoromycota > Entomophthoromycetes > Entomophthorales > Entomophthoraceae > Entomophthora > Entomophthora muscae. The sequence goes on from QTSX02003556.1 coordinate 503,475, forward strand.
GATAGTTGAATTTCCCTCTGAATAACTTGGGTGTTAAAAATATCCACAGGCCTTGTTGGTTGTATCTAATTGCAGATTGTATGTGGGCTAAAGAATCAAGTTCAAGTATCTTTTCTGGGGTGTATTCCTTGTATTCAGATTTCAGAGGGTAGCCGGTAAAATGGACGGGTCCAAAGGGTACACCAGGTGGACGGAAAACAGCAGGTGGTGGGGCAGGCAGGCCAGGAGATCTGGAACTGAATTGGTAGATAGCAAATACAAAATAAGGCAATAGCTGTGTGAGCCAAAATAGCATAACCTTTATTCAAAAATGGTAATAAGTTTGGAGCGTGGGGTCCTTTGGTCTATATAGTACCCCACCTCCAAACTTAACATTTTCCATGGGGGGTTCATCAGGGCATTGGGAAGGGCAGGGCCAGGAGAAATGGGTGCTTGGGTCCAAAGGCAGCAAAATGACACTCAGCCTGGGAGTTCTTTCATTGGTCAAGAATCTCAATTTGGCTACCTGATTATCTTGCTTTAGTGTTGTGGTCATGTGACCGGGCCGCGGACCTGTGCCTTTTTCCTGGGTCAGCTCTTGATTGGTTGCTTGTGTAGACTTCAAGTTCATGAAGCTAATAGTTGCCCAATCAGTACCTCCATTAGGCGCTGTGATTAATCTTCCATTTGGTGCAATAATTTCCTTGGTTTGGTTTGTTTCACTGCATGGGCCAACATTATTGGTACCAGCTTGTGGGGGCTTGATCCCAGAAAGGCGCAGGCAAGCGGTCCTGCAGTCAACAGGCCTGGCGGCCCGGGGGTCCAGGGTTTGGGTTTGATTCCTGCTACCGGGCCTGGGTTTCCAGAGAGAAAGAATTGTCAATCCTGACAAAGGGGCAATGCTGTGAATGCTGCTATTCACACTGTTTCAATTTTTCCTTCAATGGGTTATTTTGAGGACAAATCTCTCTCCTTTGCTTTTGCCCCTTGAAATGAGTCTGTTATGATCTGAGGCGCAGCACAGAGTCACAACAGAAAATCCTAATGTCAAAACCGCAGGCTTGACCCTCCAGCAAGGTTCCAACCAAGCGGGTTTGTGACCCGCAATCCAATTATCCGGTCACTCAAAGCCAGACTAGGAAGTCAACTCAAATTACCAAATCCAACAACATGAACAGATGATGATCCTCTACAGTGGATACTTTGTTTTGGCGCTTGACTCATTATCTGGTCACTCAAAGCCAGACTAGGAAGTCAACTCAAATTACCAAATCCAACAACATGAACAGATGATGATCCTCTACAGTGGATACCTTGTTTTGGCGCTTGACTCATTATCAGGATCAAGCCACCCCCTTCTTCCATCCAACCATGTGATCACCAATCATGCTCCTGTTATCCATTGATTCACATGAGCTATATAATCACTATCTCCCAATAAAGATTATTATCTATCTTCTAAATATTTTTCCCTGTGTAACTCTGCTAAAACAGCACAGTTACAACATTGGTAGCAGAAGTAGGTTCTCCATCCTACCTTATCTTGAAAAATTCCGCCTGTTGCCCGCACACGCTGCGGCTAACAAATCCTTGACAGAATTATGTCTGGCCTCCTGCCCAACTGGACTCTGTACACTCCTGGTACCGCAATACCCAATGGTTTTGTCCTATACCAAAACACAGTGATCCTGCTACCTGCCTTCAACGCCATGTCTGCACAAGGTTTCTTCCAAGCTCTGCCAGCAATGCTGTGACCAGCCAACAAATCTACCATGCCCGCATATGTAGCCCAAAGACTATGAAGTGCCGCCTTGGAACCTTTTGCTGGGGCCAAAAACAACAACACCGCCGCATAGATCCAGTCCGCCCAGAGCAAGCTAGCTCAGATGGAATGCCCACAGCAATTTTGGATTGCAGAGATTTTCATTTTCCTGACCCATGACGCTGGCACCTGGTGCAACAAGTGGCATGAAGAGCACACTGACAAGAACTGGGATACCTTTAAGCAAGACTTCCTGGCAAGATTTGTGCTAAAGGACACAGCGCTCATGATCATTTGCCAAGTAAAGAACCTGACCCAGAAAAGCACTGTAAAAGAACTCACCTGCGCCTACAAGGAACTCCACCTTTGTGCACCATCCAATATGGCCTTTGACACCCCAGCCACACACCTCATGTACTACAGCGCTCTCAAGTTGCACGTGATGAGACATGTAAACCTGGATCAGGTGACCAACCTGCAAAGCCTATACCGTGAAGCGGAAAAAGCAGAACAGAAATCCAACGCTCTGCACAAGGCACAAACTGGGAAACAAGAAAGAGCCAAGGATTCCCATCCAAGCGGGCGCTCCTCTCAACCACCTCCTGGAGGCAACAGGAGCAACGCCAACCACAAGTCCACAGGCTCTAACGGACATGGAAATGGAAACAATGGCCAGTCAAACCGTACTCATTTCTGTGTCACCGCCACGCAGGGCAACCAAGACAAGGGAAAAGCCCGGGGAGAGCACTAAGCAAGCCAAGCTCTCCCCACACAACTCCTGACTTGCCCAACAATGAATATCAACCTGAGGACGTCGACCAATACCTAATGATCCAAGTGCCCTTGGAGGATCCGGTACTATACACAATTGCCAGACATCCTAATAAATTGATGTCCTATCCTTTCCGCTTTTGCAGTTACACAGGCTCAGCACTCCTGGACTTGGGCGCAGATCAAACCTTAGTCAACAGTAGCTTTGTGGATAAGTTCAAGCTAGTCACTAATAATTTGTGGATTAAAAATGTGGTCCTGGCTGATGAACACCACATTGCTGTGACAAGGGAAACTGCCCCCTTCTCTGTCATGCACAAGAACTTTCACTCCACCATCCAAGGTCCTGTCATTGACTTTCCTAAGTTTGACATTGTACTGGGACTAGACTGGTTACAAAAGAACAATCCTTACGTAGACTGGGAAACCTCAGTGCTGACCATCAAACGTGAAGGTGTCAACCACCAAATCTACCCTGACTCTGTTGACCAACTTCTCCACAACCACGTCTTTGTGCGCATCACAGAGACCCAGGACAAGAAGAAAGATTTAAAGTCAATTGACTGGGACTCCTGCAAGTACAAGATTATACACTTCAAAGACCACCAGGATACCTCCATGCTTCAGGACCGTGACATTGTGGCCTGCCACCCAGAAATCTTTAAGTAAGTGTTACCTGGGCTGCCTCCTGAGAAGCATATTCAGCACTTTATCCAACTCAAGGGGGCTGTACCCAAGGCGTGCCCTATCTACAGGCTGATCCCAAATGAAGACAACGCTCTACGCGCCTACCTTAAGGAGGCATTGGAAAAAGGACTTATCTGCCCCTCACAGTCTCCCTTTGGGGACGCTGTATTCTTTGTGGCTAAGAAAGACGGTACCTTACGCCTGGTCATAGACTACCGCGCCCTAAACAAAGTTACCATTAAGAATTGTTACCCTCTACCACTGATTGACGACCACTTTGATGCCTTAGGAGGAGCCACTGTCTTCTCTAAGATTGATCTAACTGCAGGCTACAATCAGATTTGTATCAAGGAGGAGGACATTCCCAAAACAACCTTCCACGCTAAATACAGCTCCTACAAATGTGTGATGCTCAACTTTGGCATGACCAATGCCCTGTCCACCTTTGTAACCTTCATGAACAAAGTGTTTTCCCCCCACATAGGCAAACACACCCTAGTATACCTAGACAACATTATTGTCTACAGCCCCTTGGTGAAACAGCATCACAAAGATCTGGAAGCAGTCTTTGCTACCTTGGCACAACACAAACTGTTGGCCAAGCCCTCCAAGTGCCAGTTCTTCCGTGAGCAACTACCCTTCCTGGGGCATATAGTCTCAAAGGACAGCATCAAACCCAACAGTCAAAAGATACAGGCCATCTGCAAGATGCCACCACCCAAAGATAAGTCAGAAATCTGCACCTTCTTGGGAATGGTGGCCTATGTACAATGGTTCATACCTGACTGTGGCGTTCTGAATGCCCCCTTATCCACCATAACTGGCGCCAAGTCCAAGTTTGTGTGGACCCCCCAACGTGACCTCTGTTTTAGACACCTCAAGGAGAAACTCACAACAGCTCTCATCCTACAATACCCCAGACGTGACGTGGAATACCAAATGGAAACCAACGCCTCAGATGCATCCATTGGGGGAGTACTACAAATCAAAAATAATGATGGTGACTTCCTGCCTGTAGCCTAAAAATTGCGGAAGTTGACAGATGGCAAGTGTCAATACCCTATCCACAACAGGAAACTTCTGGCTATTGTGCACTGCCTAGTCAAATGGTGTTGCTACCTATAATGCCAGGAAGAATTCACAGCATTAACCAATCACAAGTCACTCATCTATTTCAAGACTCAAGCAAATCTGTCACGCCGCCAAGCGCAGGGGATGGAACTATTGGAGAGATTTAACATGCTCATCCAGTACAAGCCTGGGGCCGAGCTTGCCATGGCAGACGCCCTGTCCCGTCTGTATGTTTGTGCTTCAAGAGGAGAGAATGGGCTCAACCCAGACTGGCCTCTCCTGGTGTTGCAAACAAAAGACAAAGGGTTCCCCCCTGGCACCACCAACATAATCAAAGAAACAGTCATCAAGAATGAGCATCTCTTTGCTGATGTATATGGGACTCTTCACAGAAAAATGACTGACAGCACGACCATTCCCTACATCCCCACACATCAGCAAGTTGACATTATCCTTTGCTATCACAGAGACCTTGGACATACCAAGAGCAGAAACCTATATGATTTCCTAAAACATAAATCCTGGTGTCCAACCTTATACTGCAATGTCCAGGAAGTTCTAGACCAATGTGAGGTGTGCAAAAAGTTTGCCAAAAGCAGAACCCCGCCAAAGTCTGTACTTCCCATCCGCACATAACTACCTTTCAAAGTATGGGCTCTTGACATTGTTGGCCCCCTGCCAGGGAAACACGATATCAAGAAATACATCATCACCACCATTGACTTTGCGACAAGATGGCCAGTAGCCCAAGCAGTAAAGGCACACACTGGCAATGACGTTTGACAATTTATTGGCAAACAAAAAATCAGCAAGTTTGGAAATCCAGAACTCCTGATAACCAATGGAGGCAAAGAGTTGACCTCCAAAAACACCAACGTATACCTTACCAAGAATGGGGTCAAGCACACTGTGATAACACCATATCACCTACAGGCCAATGGACAATAGAGTGGCTTAATGGTAGTCTTGTGCAAGCCTTAGCCAAACTCACCGCCGGGAGACCTGAAGACTGGTATAAGCAGCTACAGACTGCATTACTTGTGTGTCAAACCTGAGTGAACAGATCCACCGGAAAAAGCCCGTTTGAACTGGTATACGGCACACAGCCAAATATCATTCAAGCGTTGACAGGACCCAAACTGGAAATTTCAAGTGAAGTCCCCCCCTGCTCAGACCCTCAAGTAATGGAGGCTAATTGCAAGCAAACAGCCAAAGAGAATGAACGTCTGCAAAAGACATTTGTCCCTATCCGCAATAGACATGAAGTTGGGGACAAAGTATGGGTCATGAATGTTGACAAGAGCAAGTTACAACCTGAAAAAGTGGGGCCAGCAATCATTCTAAAGGTAAACAACAATAACACTTACCTTGTGCAAGGGCTTGGCAAACGTAAACAAGACAAAACCCTACACCATGATTGCCTACAACCCTGCAAAGCAAGACAGAAACAACAAGAGACCGCCCTACCAGCTACAGAACAACAACTAGTTCAATACGGCGCCTGGGATCCTGACAACCTCCCTGAAGACCTTCCCCCAGAGGAGGCCAACCTTCAGTTGGGGGAGGGGTGTCAAACCTGCAGGCTCAACCCGCCAGCAAGGTTCTAACCAAGCGGGTTTGTGACCTGCAATCCAATTATCCAGCCACTTGAAGCCAGACTAGGAAGTCAACTCAAATTACCAATTCCAACAACATGAACAGATGATGATCCTCTACAGTGGATACCTTGTTTTGGCGCTTGACTCATTATCAGGATCAAGCCACCCCCTTCTTCCATCCAACCATGTGATCACCAATCATGTTCCTGTTATCCATTGATTCACATGAGCTATATAATCACTATCTCCCAATAAAGATTATTATCTATCTTCTAAATATTTTCCCCCATATAACTCTGCTAAAATAGCACAGTTACAATACTAACCTTAGGATTGGATTTGTACTAAGTCTTGGTTAGATGGCAGGGAAGGCTATGCAATTACCTTGTGGCCCTGAATGAATTATCTCTACTAGTTGTGGCTAGAGAGAGGCGCCAAAGTACTTGAAGATACAATACAAAAATTTAAATAGAACTTAAATTTTATTGGGTATAAAAATTGGGAATATATACTGTGTAGCTTTACTACAAAACAGTACATGGATGGTAGGATTATTTGCCACAAGTATGAGTGGGGCAAGTGATTTGTGCAGAATCAGGAAACCAAACAATTTTATTTCCCAATTTGGAGCCAGCCTCATTTTAAAGGGCAAAAGCAAAAGAGAGGGATTTGTCCTCAGAATAACCCATTGAAGGCAAAATTGAAACAGTGTGAATTACAGCAATCACGACAAGTCTGTTTCTGAACTGGGAAATACAATTGTTTGGTTTCTTGATTCTGCGCAACTCACTTGCCCCATTCATGCTTGTGGCAAGTGATCCTACCATCCATATACTGTTTTGTGGTAAAGCTACACAGTATATATTCCCAATTTTTATACCCAATAAAATTTAAGTTCTATTCACATTTTTGTCTTTGTGTCTTCATGTACTTTGGTGCCTCTCTAGCCATGCCTAGTAGAGATTATTCATTCAGGGCCACAAGGTAATTACATAGCCTTCCCTGCCATCTAACCAAGACTTAGTACAAATCTAATCCTAAGGTTAGGATTCCCTGTTGTGTGTCTGTGCTGCGCCTCAGAACACGGCAAAGACAAAGGTTCAAGAGGGGGCAGAAAATAGATTTATTTTATAATGATATTTATTGATAAGGGTGGGGATTATTGTACAGTGTCAAAAATATATTGGTCCACCAATGGGATGATATATGTGACATTGATTCAGGTGAAAATTGAAAATATTCTGTTTGTGTATTTTAGGGGATCTGCATCATTGATTGATCTCATCCCTTATATGGGAATATGGAATCCTGCTATGTCTGTGGGTTGAGTGATACATGATGCAATACTCATCATGGGGTGACTTGCTGAGTGCCCCTGTGTGTTGTGAGATGTGTTGGCAACTGAGGTGTCCAACTTGGTTGCAGTATATGGAGTATATAAAAACTATTTAAAGAAAATTTAGGAGTATTAATTATTGATTTATATTTAAAATATTACAAATAGAGTTATAAATCTGATTTTTTGAATTATAGGATGTTATATTGGATCGAAACATTAGTTGGATCTTTGACCTTCTATTGGCTTGAGGTGTTCATATATTAAATCTGGTTTCAGGGTCAAGAGGGAATCCAGCAGAGATCATTGGGACTTGGTCAATAGGGAGAAAGGATAGATCCTTCTTTATGCTTGCCAAAAGGTATTTGTAGGTGATGGAGTGGGGGTTACTTTTGAGGTTATCAAGCAATGAAAACGTGAACGCGCTGGTATCACCAACTTCCTTGGTTCCCAAGTCAGCTGAGGTTTGACTATCTTGGCATCTAGTTTTTAGTGCTTGTTGTGATGTTGGCTTACCCAGACAAGAGAATCACATCGAGTGGGATCAGTTCTTGTATATTTGTGTTTGGGCTTGGCTAAAGGGATGTTAATACAGAATGGAAGAGAGGCTTACCACTAATGAATCCAAGTTTTTAAACTCGTAAGGAAGATCGAGCATTGTTCCAGAATGGCAGCAGTCTATAATAACTGTTAAGCGGCAGGCTTCAGGAAGCCTATTAACTACGAGGTCGTGAAGTACATTGTCGACGATGGTGCCAGCAGTTTTATAGTCTACTGGACAGATTACTTCGTTTAAGCCATCTCGTTCGATGCCGGTCGGGTCGGGCTCTTGAAGACCGTGCCCACTGAAGTAAAACACAAGCGAATCGTTTCTTTGTGCTCCATCCAGAAGCCATCCCAGAGCATCAAGTATTCTCTTTCGTGTGGGACTTTCCGAAGTTTCGTCGTCGGTGAGCAGAAGGATTTGATCATCTTTGAAGCTGTAATGCTCAATGAGTGCCTTTTTCATGTTCTTGGCATCATTCACACAGCTATCCAGCGTGTTGTTGTAATCGAAGTAATTGATGCCAATTATCAATGCCCTCTTATTGCCGCTTAGTTCCGAAGCCTCGAATTTCTTGACAAACGTGCTATCTATGCTCCGCTTTACTGGAGCTGTTTGTGCTTTCTTTGCCGCGTGCTTAGCGCATGCTTTCTTTTCTTTGCCTAAAGATTGTCCCATTGTCAAGATCCTTAACCTCAAAGCTACCCAGCGCTTGATTTATGATTTCAAACAAACTATTCTTGAACTCTTAGAATATTTACATCCTCTTTAGCGCCATTTCTATTTCTCCGATGTTGGCCGCCACCACCAATCATATGCTAGTTAGTAACATGGTCAATGAATTGTAGAGCTTTCTCAACTCTATGCGGGTCTATAATTATCCAGTATCCTTTTTAGACAGCTTCAAATTTAGCAATGTATCACCTATGAACCCCCGATTTTGATCGTGCATTTAAACCCTAGTATAAGCTCTACGTCTAAACCAGATATGGCAAAATATCAGAAACCTAGATGCTTGACCAAGAATTCACGGAAAGGGTCATTATATAAGTATTCAATATAAGTTGAGAAAGTGCGAAATAGCCCCAAGCAGCCATGAAGAACAAGCAGTGATCCTTCACTTCAAGACAAACATACATTCCAAATCTAACATCTGCCATTTTTTTTTTTGGGGGGGGGGTAACTAAATTTATTAAAGTTCGAAGACGGCGTTAAAAAGGAACGCGGCCATTAGGGAGTTGGGATATGTGCCACTGAGGGACAACCAACATCTGCCACTTGATGTAGATGCTTATTATCCAACCCCATAGCTGATTCGACTCAGTAAATTACATATTCGATTTAAAAACGGCTTTAAACTACTATTTTATGACAGACTCATTTACATCTAGGTATTACAAAGCTAAATGGTTAGATCCAATCCACCCAATCAGCATAGACAACGTGCCTCACTACATGACCTAATAAAGAAATTTAACCCACGAAAAAGTGGAACGTTCCCAATTGCCAAGGTATTTATGCCTTTCAATGTTTAAGCCCTCATAAGAATAGCCTGGGCCAGAAATTAATCAACGGTTGATTTAAAAATAAAGCTCAAATGCTTTCAAATCCAACAATCTTGGATTTTAATTCAATAAGTCAGGTTGAGATAAGAGCAGAATTGAAGCTAGCTCAAATGACTCAATCCGCAAAATCCGGATCCTGGTTTATCTGTGATGTTTGGGCGGATAAATGTGACCTCTCAATATAAAATTTAATTAAAAACTAAACCTCTGAATCTGATGATAATTAGTATCTCTTCTCTCATATTATCTATGGAGATGTAAAAAACGTTTTTTATATTAGATAATTAAAAATATTAACACAGAATAAATTTTGACTATATCATTCTTTATCAATTGTTTTAATAAATCATAATCATAGAAAATCTTCATTTGATTTTTAAACTGTATTTAATGCGAATTATTTAAACAAATCATTTGAAAATCAATATTATGCTAGTTTCTATAATTCAGAGTACATCAAGCAATATATTTTATCCGCTTTTGGGTGCAAGTGGTACTAGTTAATAATAAAATCACATCTCGGGTCCAAGCTGAGTAAGCAAAATATGCTAAGAGTTATCTTCTAAAACCAATAACTAACAAGTAGTAAATACAAAAATTGATTACCTTATCATCAAATATTAAGAAAGAATGCTCATTTTCTTTAAATATACTTATTTGCTGATAAATACATATAGCTAAATTGGAAACTATATTGATATTTTAGCTCTTTCAACCATCACTTTAAAAGTAAGGCCATGATCTAATCAGCTAAAATAACAATGTATTATTATTTTTGTTGTTGTGAGATGAACTAGTAAATTTAGTTGAATTAATATTATATTAAACCCAAAATGGATACTTCGGTTGATAAAATATCTCACAATTGTTGTGAATATACTTCTGAGAAGTATAATAAACAAAATAAAGGGGAAATTAAGAAGAGAATGATGCTTTATTGATATGATTTTAGATTACTATATAATATATTTAGAATCCATATACTGTCCATGTATGTTATGGTAGCCATGAGGCTTATCTAAGTAGTGCTCTATTTAGGATTTGAAAGGTTTGATCCCAGTATTAGATGGCTAATTGATAAGAGCACCACCAACTTAGTAGTCAATTGGGAATTAATTTCCCAAGAGGGAGTAATTGTAGATGTTGCAACATCTTCCCTGGGGTGCCAAAAGATGGATCCTTAGAAATTTTCTTAAGAGTGTTGGGGATTCCATCCTGGTATTGATCTAGTTTTGCATTGGTAACAGGTAGTCGTGAATTATGTTGGGCAGTTCTTGCCTTGCATAGGTGGAGTCAATCATGATGCATACATTTCAAACCAGTGCAGGCATCAATTCCTTTGATGAGGTAGGTATTGTTGGGTTTAGATTACATGACAGTTCCTGGTCCTCTTAGTCCTGACTCTAACTTTTGAAAACTGAGGTAGATAACCCAAACCTTGTCTCTGGCTTAAAAATTGCTCCTGTTGGATGGGGATTGTTTCTCTCCTAACTCTTTCCTTTTTAGTCTCTTGGTCCTTTCTGATGTGTTGTACATCAGGGTCATTGTTGGTTGGTATTTTCTTAGGTAAGGGTAATTCAGGTCCTAACTTAGTACTGATAATGGCAATTTTATGTCCATAGACAAGTTCATACAGGCTTTTCTTTTATTGCAGTTGAGATGAGTTTGACATACCTGTCAAGAATGACATTTCAATACTTATATTGAAACCCCCAGAATCAAACCCTGGCCCTCTGGAGATGACTTGCACCAACCAGGATGGACAGGGACCCGTCAGCCTGCCAGGTATCAAGACTGACACTTAATACTTGTATTGAAAATCCCATGATCAAACCCTGGCCCCCTGAAGATGACTTGTGTCAACCAGGGTGAACAGAGACCCGCCAACCTGTTGATTTGCAGACTTTAGTTGTCAAATTACTCCACATTCTGCTAGTTTGTTAAGGGTGATTTCCTGAATGTTTATCAGATTACCACCAACCTTGCACCACTGAGGACTCAGACCTACACAGATATTGTTGCTTGCCTAAAGGAGGTTAAGACAAGGCCTGATACTGGTCCTGCCAATGAGCACCATCTGGCGCCAGTCCCCTGTCCAGAATTGGCAACACAATTAGCCGTCTCAGGTGATGTAGTGAACAGAAGTTGCAGAACAAAGCATTGCCACTTCTGTTCACTAGAGCCAGTCCAGCCAAGACCCGCCAAACCAGTGCCACTGAGGGCCCAGACCTATGTGGAAGCCTTAGCTTGGACAAGGCCCCCTACTAGCCCTGCCAATAAGCGCCAACTGTTGCTAGTCTCCAGTCCGGAAAGGGGAATGTAATTAGCCTGCTTAGGTGACATAGTGAACCAAAGCGGCAAAATTAAGAATTCTTGTTTGCCAGAGTGTGCCTGACCAGGACCCAATGCCCTCCAGACCCCAAGCCAAGATCCATGCCCTACCAGCAAACCGCCCATGGACCTGAAGCCTGCAAAAAGAAAAGAAGCAAAACCACATGGTATAAGAACGCTGGCAGTATGGTGATGACCATATTGTCATTTTTGATAATAAAGTTTTATGAACCTTTGGTTTGAAAAAATCTTACCTTATCTAGTCTTAGTGATCTTCCATCTTAACTCTGTTCAAGTAGACCATCAGGCAACCACCCCCTCTGGAGACCAACCTGCCAATCCTTCCCAGGCACTATACTGTCCCCCAGGAGCCCCCTTTAGACCTGTGCATTTTACCAAATACCCGCCCAACCCTGCCTACGCAAAATAAGACTTGGAGACCATCCTCATTGCTGACCCCTTGGCAAGGACTAGAGAAACTGAATACATAGGACGTGAAGGAAAGTGGTACAAAAGGCCGCCCTTATTGTTCAAAGACAAGTACAATTATCTGCCTGCCTACTTTGTTCCCATGACTCCACCCTTAACCCTGCAACCCGACCACCCAATTGAGACCCCCATCACTGCAGAGACTACATCCACCCAACTGTTTGGAGTACTCTATATTACTTTGACAGGAATGGTGGATTCCATGGTCCCTAATCCTGGACCCTGGTCCTTACTCAGGCAATCCATATCTTACATTATAAAGTTAGCACCCATTCTATGGTGGGCTTTAGCTGCCGGCTTGGTCTCACCCCATCCTGAGCCACCCAATGCCTCTACCTATACCTGGATTCCTGACATTAATGGGCAAAATTAGTCAACACAGCAACAAAGGGCTCACATGCAAAGCAAAACCATTCAAAATACAATCCAAAATACATTGATTTACAAACAAAATGGTGTGAGTTGACTTTCAGTGTACATATTTTTACTATGTGAATTGATGATGAAATGCACCCAAGCAAGGTGAGTCAAAACTCAATCCACAAACAAAACACAATAGCAACTCACTATGTAAACAAAATCACTCAGTGTGTGCAATGGATTGTAATCATGAATGGTACCAAGGTATCTAAAATAAGACACACAATCCAAGACATAAATTTTAAAAATATTGTGTTGGGTGCTTAATTTGGCGTAAATCTGGGAAAATGGGTGGAAATTATTTCAGGTATTCTAAAATGGGCGTTGTAAAACCAAAAGCAACTAATTAATAAATAAAAAATCTATAATTGGGATATTGGGTAGGAAAAACTCTAATTAAATATCCTTATTCAGATAAAAGCAAAAATTAAAAATAGGGAGTAAGTTAATTGAAATTTATTTAATATTTTATTAAATTCTGAAAATGGAAGAAACACAGAAAATGACTATCATTGCACCTGTTGTGCGCTGCAGTTGCCCCTGCGGGTCAAAGAATAGAGTTGGTGCAACCCAAGTGCCTACTCAAGAAGGAGATGGGAGAGGAGAGTTCCATAGTGACGCTGCACTTACACAGTTGGTTCAAGGGGCACAAGATGCTAGGGTGCGGAGCATCAACCCTTGGGTCCCAAAGCTGACCTGGAAGCCCACCAAGGTCACCACTACAAAGAAAGTTAGAAACAAGGAGGTAGAACTTACTTTTTATGTGTTTGACGTTGTGTACCAGCAAGAGTCAGTCCCGTCAGCCATGATGGAGAAGGTGAAGCTTGTACTTGATACTAGCTACAAGCCCTACGTCAGTGATGGCAATCAGGAAGAGGACAAGGAGCTTGAGTTCTTCAGAACTGACAAGGGACAGTTGGTGCTCAAAAAGGTTGCTGCGTTTTACACTAAGGTGCCCATGCACTGTGTTGTGCCCAATGCCAACAAGTCAATCCCCACCGCTAAAAAGCCCACCCAGAAGCGCATCCCCGACATCAAACACATCATCCTGCTTAAGCTAATGCGTGAATCTGGTGATTAAAAGGTGGATGCAGCTCTTGTTGGGGTGGATCCCAAGTACGCCAGTAAGACCTTCCACAAATTCATCAATACTGGCCGAGTCCTTGCCGCAGAGAAATCCTTGTGCGTTTCCACCATGCTCACCAAGGAGCACAAATGGGCAATCCGCCAGTGGATCACCTGGGATTGCCATCTTGAACTGGCAAATATACAGACAATGGTCAAGCCCACTTTTGGGGTTGAGGCTTCCATTTACTTTTACTACCATCTGCTGAAGAAGATGCACTTTTCCTGGAAAAAGCTCAGGGTATCTCTGTACAATTAGAATAGCACAACCAACATTGAGACCCGGAAAAACTACACAGAGGCGTACACTGCCCTCAAATCCAAGGGGGCAGTCAATTTTTACTATATTGACAAATTGGCATTTGCCTTGTCTATGCGCAATGCATATGGCTATGTCCCCAAAGGCTCCAATGACAGGATGACTTGGCATGCTGCAGTCTTCACCACAGCCTACTCAATGGTGGCTCTTCTTGGTTCAAAGGGAGTCAAGCTATACCAAATGATACTGGGCTCCCACAACAGCCATACCTTTCTATCATTCCTCCAATCGGTCCAGGAGCACCTGAGGTGCACGAGCCCTGGCTTCACCAATGTCATTGTGTTGGACAACATTGTTTTCCACAAAGTGGCTTGCTGCAACTGAACCAGTGAGGATTCAGTATTTGGAATTGGGGAAGACAACAGTCCAATAGAAAGGACAGAATAATCATAACAAGGTGTTGTTTATTGTAGAATATATTGATTAATATACTATGTGGGGAAAGCCACAAGGCCACAAGGGGGTGGCACAGTGGGGAGTTCCATGTAAGGTTTAGAGCCAAGGAATAACTTGTGCAGGGATCAGCAAGTCAAATTGGTAGCGCTCCTAATTAAGATGAAGTACCTGCCATTCAATATTGCCATCAGATTAATCCAAAACGTTAGATACGGCAAGGGGCACTTGTTGAGAGCCCCCTGTGTATTGTAAGATACATTAGCAGGCAAGGCTGAAGGCTCAGTTGCAACAGGCTGACATTCTAGAGGAATTCCCAATGATTGACACCAACAGTGCAGTGGCCCCCCAGCAATTGGCCACAGCAAATTTGCGCCTTCTCTTCCTCTCTGCTTATTTACCCTTCCTAAATCCCATTGAGGAAGACTTAGGGTGGCTCAAGCAAGTTGTCAAGCGAGGAACCCCAACTGGGACCAAGGACCTCTTTAATTTGCTGCAGGCCGAGATCCACACCCTCCCAGCTGAGACTGTGGCCAAATTCTATGGCCACACTGATTTGTTCATCCCTGTGTGCCTAGCCAAACAGCCAATCAATTAAAGGCTTAATGTGTCCAATTTTTTTATATTCTCTAATTTACTATTCAAGATTTATTAATTATCATTTTATATTTAGATGTTGCTCAAGCCTGCAATCACATTCAGCAGGACAATCAATGAAGGTTAATAATTTATTTATTTATAATCATTTTTTATTTTGTCATAAAAGGGTATCCCAAACGCTTGATACTGGATTATGCAAATGCATTAATATCACTTTTGGCAAATAAATGTAATAATAATAAAAAAGTTAAATGTAATGTGTACAAATCAGAAGTAGATTTTATTGAAATATATTATTATGCTTTTTTTAAGACCTTCTCTGGGATATATTCTGCAAATATTGTTTGCTAAAATAAGAATTGGAAAATTTTATTATAATAAAAATAATATAAATTGCAATGGAATTATTTGGAAGAGATAATTTATTAAGAGCGCCTGTAGTGAGTTCTTCTGTATGTACCTACCCTGCAATGGAGGTGGCGCACAACCTCCACCGCCACACCGTGGACAGTGGATACACCCTTATTAAAATATCCACAGCAACTAGTAAAAGGGAGTAAGGTCAGGTGCAAATGGAGGAGCAGCTTCTCTGGCAGGGCTGCAAACCCGTAGATACCAGCCAAGACCAGGGTGTCCTGTATGATGTGATCCACTGAGTCATGCCCGGGGGGACCTTCTTCCCGTCCAAGGAGAGCCTGGCCTCTTCAATTCCTAGGAGGACCCCATCAAGATCCTCCACGCTGGTGACCATTCCAAAGTAGAAGAGATACCCAAGGTAAACCACCAGATGAAGCCTTTGCCCAGCAAAGGCTTCTGTGAACTCACACAGTTTATTATAGACTGCGCTTATCTTCTTGCCTTGCCTGGTCTTTACAAAGGTCAGCTCCATGGCTGCAGGGAGCCCCGTCTTGTTGGCACTCCAGGCCAACCCAAAGTCTGCCAGGAGGATCTTGGTCTTCTTTACAGCTGTTGCGTCTGCAACAGCCAATTTGCCCACCGCGCGCCCAAAGTTCTCCAACAGGTAAGAGATGGTATGCTCCACCAGGAAGCAGAAGCAAGCAGCCGCATGAGCCTGGCCCATCTCCAGTACATTCTTGAATGGGAGCACTGCCAGGATGTCCCAAACAAGCTCAATGGAGTTTACATAGTAAACTCTTCTGAGGGATACCGGGTCCAGGTGGACCAGTTGGGCATCCTTGTAGGCAGTAACTGCCCACTCAGATGCCCCCTTGCCATGCGTCAGCCCGGCCAATGCCTCTTGCAACATTAGAAAGGACCTGTGGATGCGGTCCTCCAGCTCCCACAAGACAGGAGGGGAAAGATACAGCTGCTTGGCCACATGAGTGGCTTAGTTGGCATATAATGTGGCAGGGACAAAGGGGACCAGGACTTGGCAGAGTTCACTGTCTATGTTCTCTAAAAAACAGGTAAGTATTTACAAATTTTTATTAATTTTATTTTTTTATGTTACCTTCATGTGTTTCCTCCTTGCTGGCGGTTTCAGAAGGCTTGGCCATTCTTGGTGCAAGCAGTTGTGTGGGCAATTCTTTATCCTCTGTTCTGGCACGCTTGGCAGGTTTGAGATGTTCAAACATCTCTGGGTTGTCAACCCAGACATACGGCGCAGAAAGATTGTATGCCTTAAATTGCAGGCCCTCAACCACCGTCTTCTGGATGTTGAGAAGATGCTCAATGGTCTTTTCAGGGGTGTCTGGTATTTTGGTCATTAGGACCTTTGCGGACACCTTGTCAATTTTGTCCCCTGTAAAGACAGCAGCCTTGACTTTTGCCTTGACCTTGCGGACAATGTCTTTGATTTTGGCAATTGCCAAGTTGAGATCCTTCAAAAGCTTCTCCAATTCTCTTGTTGATTTTTTACTAACCTTTTCATATGTTTTTATAGCTTTCTCCTAATAAATTCTGTATTATTTTGATACTTTTGCCTCTTTGTTTATTCCTTTTTTTCCCATTTACTATATTATCCCGTCTTTTTACCCATTTTGTATATGTTTTACGCTCATCTCAATATGTGTTGTTTGCTTTGTGTTGGCATTGTTTCCTTGATACCATATTATTTTTGGCGCTTTGCACAGCCCCTTGTGAAAATATTAACAACAATTTGGTGATCAGCTAAATTTGAATTAGAAAATTAAGTGTTAACTGTTTTTAGATAAAGTTGTTACTGATCCAAATTTAAAATCTTAATGATAAACTTTAAGCCAATCAGGAGCTGAGTGATAAAGTGATTGTTGTGATATAAAGGTCACTCAATAATTTTTTGGTGTATGTACGCTAATTAATATGATTGGCTGGATGTTTTGCTATTGTACGCCATTGCTACTGTGGCAAGTTGTTGATGGACTAGTGCCCAATCAGTTGCTGGGTTAGCACTAGTCCATCAACAACTCACCACAGCAGCAATGACGCACAATGGCAAAACATCCAGCCAATCATATTAATTAGCGCACATACACCAAAAAATTATTGAATGACCCTTTATGTCACAACAATCACTTTATCACTTGGCTCCTGATTGGCTTAAATTTTATAATTAAGGTTTTGAATTCAGATCAGTAACAACTTTATCTAAAAACAGTTAACACTTAATTTTCTAATTCAAATTTAGCTGATCACCAAATTGTTGTCAATATTTTCACAAGGGGCTGTGTCTGGGTACTAAAAATAACTGTATTCTGGATCTAGATACATGACAGTAAATATATGACTTTATAGAAATAAGCTGAACATAAAGAATAAAGCTAACTATAAACAAAGAGAACATGAACAATTGAAATTCAAAATAAAGATAATATAAATAGAAAATTTTTGGTGACAGGGGGTTTATTGGCGCAGGAAAGAGTGATACCTAGTAGGCAGAATAGTGTGGGAAGGAAGACGTAGAGGCAGTGCTGGCCTAGGGGGTCTGGGATTGGGTGGGTGGGGCTAGAAGGTGGGGGATGGGGTGGCGGGGGAAGGGTAGGAGGATTGCACGTGACGGCTGCCATATACTGTTGTTGGTATTCCTCATCTGTCATTGGCTGGATAGGCTGGTAAGTGGCAGTGGCACAAGGTGGTAGGTGCTTGTCCTTCTGTGATTGGTTGCCCATGTTCACATGGAAGATAATTTGGGCAAACAAGTCAGCCACCATTTGGCGGCCAAAGAGAAAATTGTGGTCAAGGACCCCAAAATAGAGGTCGTTGAAAGCCTGAGGGCGGTGCTCCTGTAGTGTGGATCTAATGTTGAAGAACACAACATCAGCCAGATGGATGTCTGCATGCCCGCTGGGTAGACTGAGGCCTGGTGTCCACGTTCCTGAATGGCTTCAAGGTTGGTGGAGCTACCCTCCATCTGGCGGCTCAAGAAAGCCCAATGCTTTGAATTCAAGCCATCTCAGGAGTCAAGTAATCTACTGAGGATGTGGCTGTACAAGTAGCCATTGATGAAATCTGGGTTTCTCCAATAGTAGACAAAACCCTTGGCTGAAACAGCTAGAAATGCACCAATGAACATCCCCTTTTTGACTTTTTTCCTTCTATTCTTGGCAGCGGCTTTTCCTTGCTCACTGAAATTTTTCAAAAGCTATTGTAGATTATAATATGAGACAAACATGACATCATCTGATAGACTAGTCAAGCATTGTACCAGGGTTAATTTGATGTCTAGATCATATGGGGAATCCTCAGCGCCATCTCATTGGTTATCAGCAAAATTGGTAAGAACCCGTATTGAAGTCAACTTCCCATACATCCAGAGCTGCACCATGCGCTCAGACACCCAAATGCCATGGTGCACAAGTTGCTTCTGGACCTGGGTCAAGGGAAGCTTGGGATCCCTCTGGAGGAGGTCAAGCATTATTGGGTATGCCTCATTGATTTGGGACTTGGGGGCCTTCTTGGGCTTCTTGGCCGTCCCAATCAGATTCCCCCTGTTTATCAGGTTGTTGAATTCCCGCATGACAGTAGCTTGGGTAAATTGCAACTGGGTGGCAATCTGTTCCCAGGACAGACCCTGTAGATTCAGTGCCACAATTTCCTGAAGAATTTGGGCAGTGATGATTCATTGCTTGGGGCGCTGGGCCAGGGGAGCTGAAGCCTGATTGGCTGTAGGGGGGCAGGTTGGCTGATGGCAGGAAGTTGTTCCAAATCAAGGTTGCCATCCTGATTGGTTGGTTGATAGGCAGCTTGTGTGGGGGTGGGTAAGGGAGCAGGGGCAGAGCTAGATGCTAAGTGACTCTCAAACAAGTCAAAGTCATATGGGTCGGGGGTCAGTAATAGGTCAGCTTCCTTGTTACCCGCCTCAAAGGCTTGGGTATAAACAGGTGCCTCCACGTTCTGAGCCTTGCCTCCATTGAAGCTGGCTTGGCTGCTGCTGGCTTGGCTGCTTGTGCCATTGAAGATGCTGCTAGTAAAAACCATTGTAAAAACCCTAGGATAAAATCACTAAAAGTAGAAATTTTAAAATTTAATCATTTATTTTTATTGTAATCTCAAGTCCATATTTGGAAGATTCTCAAAACCTTTTCATACAAATCTGGGGCCATAAAAAATGAATAAAAGGCCTCTGTTCCTAAATTGGATAGCTGTTGATTGGCTGTTAAACTGTTATATTTCTATTTTAGGCTGCTCATACTACACATCTTGTGTGAGTTCATTTTGTTTTGTGCTTGTGGAATCTTGCTTCTATATTGCTCAACTTTTTTTTCATTATAGTCCTTCTGTTGGTGCCTCATATGAATCCTGATTGGATTATAATATACTACAGAACAGCATCCATCCATTTCACTTGTTTTGTCAGTTCATTTCATTTGTGGTTTGAACTACACTGCTTGATGTTTGATATAATTTCATATACTGGGCTAGAGAAATTTTGTTTTTTGTTTGACAGTTCATTTATTAACCAAAAATATTTAAATTAATTGAATCCTGAATCTTGCGCAACTTGGATTTTGTTCAAATCTGAAATTGTTTTGTTTAAATCTGAAGTATTTTTGGTTGTTACCATAGCTTTTAAAACTACTGTAGTTCTTTGGAGAAGAACTCACATTTGGATGGTTTAGCTACTAGCTGATTATCTCGGAGGGTGTTGAGTACCATATAAGTGTTCTTCCAGTGTTGTTTTTTGTTAGGACTATAGATGATTATATCATCTAGGTAGAATATGGCTCTTTTTTTAATATGGTCCTTGAACACTTTGTTAATGAAGGTCACAAAGGTACTGGGGACGTTTGTCATATTAAAGTTAAGGACTACACATTAAAATGACCTGTATTTGGTCCTGAATGCTGTCTTTGGGATGTCCTCAGGTTTAAATCAGATTTGGTGGTATCCTACAGTTAGGTCAATCTTTGTAAAGAATTGAGACCCCCTAAGACATCAAAGAGGTTGTCAATCAGAGACAGGGGATACCAGTTTATAATTGCAACCTTATTAAGAGCTCTGTAAATGGTAACAAGATGTAAACCTCCATCTTTCTTAGCCACAAAGAAGACAGCTGCACTAAAAGGATTTTTAGATGGTCCGATGAGCTCTTTTTATAGGGCCTCATCCAGATATTCTTTCATTGTATTGTCCTCTTGTGGCATTAGGCAGTGGATAGGGCGTGCTCTTGGCACACTTCCTTTGAGGTTGATTTCATGTTGGATGCCACAATTGGGCAGTAGCTGTTTTGTTCCTGTCCACCAGTCCTCAAAGTGTGTCCTGGTTCATAGCCAAGGTCCGGTTGGAAGGGGTTGTCATTCTCTAGTAAGGGAAAATGTATCTCAGAAATATGTCTAGGGGTCAAAATGGGCTTTTATTCACTCTCAGAAGGGAGATCCCCTTAGAAACCTTCTGGTATATGGCCTGGGGATTCAGGGAAACAATATAGATTTGCCAATACTTGGAGTCTTTCACCAATATTTTGGACTCCATGTACTTGGTCTTGGACTCCTGCACCTTAGTCTTGGATTCTGCTCCTTAGTCTTGAACTCCTGCACCGCACTTAGGCTCCATCTCTTTATCTCAAGCTCCAGCTCCTTAATCTTGTGTTCCTGCTCCTTTATCTTGGGCTTCAGCTCTCTGTATAGCTCTAGTGGCCTTGGTATTCCACTTGTATCAGTGTAACCAAGCTCCTGCTGGTAATCAAAAGGCTTTCAAAAACCTCTTGGCAGAAACTCAAAAGACCCAGGAAAGACCCCATAACTTTCCAGCTATCCCCCTTCTTATAGTGTTCTTTTCTCAATGGTTCCGCCTTCATAATAGCTTTCTTCAAAAGCTTAAACTATTGCTGCTCAATTTTTTCTATAATGACTTGAGCTTATATACTTACTTTCTCAAAAGCTTAAAGTATTAATTTACTACTTCCTTTCTTATACTTTAAGCTTTTTGGCTTCCAACCAATCATATTCATCAGTAAACATGCCAGAACTCAACCAATGAATGCAGAGCGCAAAACTAGAACATTTTTGAATTTCCACTGGGATCCAACTAGGAAATCAATTTCCACCACTCAAACCAGCCAAATTGACAACTCTTTGTGCACCAAAGTGTTAAACAGTCCATTCTTTGGGCATCATTCCAATCAATCAGCTTCTGATAAATCTACAGTTAAAACAAAATAACTTATTTCTTCTTTTTCTCTCCTTTTATATGATAATGAATTCCATCTTTATATCATATATTTTGGCAGCATTAATTAATTCTTTTACTAGTAATTTCTTATACACATCTACACTTTCAAGAGTCCAAAACAAGCATCCTAGCTCCTGTATCCACTTCTGTCAGTCCTTCTTAGCTAAATTTCAGTTTCTCAGCTAGTCCTTCACCATGATATTCTGGTCCTTCAATTATTTCAAGTTATTCAACAGCTCAGACCAGTCCTACAGCTACTCCTGCATCATGATCAGCTAATCCTTCATCAATCCTGCATCATGATCAGCTATTCCTGCACCATGATCTTTCAGTCGTTTTGCTCATCCTTAATAGGAACCACCTTGGTTCCACATGCAAAATGAACTATTTTGTTTCCAAACTTCAACATGAACCAACAGTCCCTCAACTAGTCTTCACTGTGATCTTACAGTCCTTCTTACTAGTCTTCTCTGCTGATTCTGTGAACCACCTTGGTTCTTTATCTCAGTCTCTGTTACCAGAACCTGTAGACCCAGGCATGAGTCTACATTGAACTGGCCTTTGACTGGGCCCTTGCAAGTGGCAATCCACTTAGGCCATTCAACCATATATCAATGTCTATGTGTTGTCTTTACCCACCCAGGTGATTAAGTCTGGGCTTTCAGTTGCAGAGTAATCAGCTCCACTTCCCAGAGGCCTGATCACACCAAGTTATGCAGCTGATTCCCTAAGTAACCGCCTTGGTGACACTTCTGAACAAATCTATGCCCTCCAATGCTCACTTTGGGATCTTCCCAAAGCTTTCATGGGGACATAAACAAGGACACCCTATCAGTCTGTTAGGTAGGATGCTTGCTCACAGACCTCCTGTAAGTGTATCAGGGTACGTAGAGCCCTCAGAGCTCTTCTCCTCCCTGGCAGCCTGCGCTACCTATCAGGGGTCCAAAACTTACAGCCCTGGTAGGCAAGTCCTCTACCATGCTGGCACACTCTTTTACCCTGACAGCCCGCGTTACCTGACAGGGTCTAAACATATTCCAGCCTGAGCAGCAAACGCTACCCATCAGGCTGGATCACTCCCCACCCCAAGCAGCTAAAGTTCCCTGCTGAGCTATCTCATTCCTCACCCCTAGCAGCCACAGTTCCCTTCTGGGTGAGGACCTCTAGCCCACAGCAGCCAATATCTCCTTCTGGGTGAGGACAACATCTGCCTCTAGTAGTCTTTACACCTACTAGCTAGGACTTACCTTCCCTAGTAGCCATTATTCCCTACTAGGCCTCTACCTGCAACAAACCACCAAACTTTTACTTGGTCAACATTAGCCCCGCCTGTAAGCCACCAAACATGTGGACCGTCACAATAGCCCTGGAAAAGTTTCTTGAAAAACAGAAGGGAATTCCATGACTAGCTGTGCTTGGATTGGGTCTTGTTCACATGTGCTTTATGTAGTTTTAAAGTGGATAATTGTATATGTGCAAGTGTTCCAACTTATTTTGCTAGAATCTGATTTCTCTTATATTTCATTAATCTTTACAAGAACATGATCCCTCATGAGGGTGTTAAGGTGAGTTAGATACACACAATGATTTACTTCTCCTTATTGTATGGTGAGGGTAGCGCTATCCTATTCAATGTGAGGTTTTGTCTTTATAATCCAATCTAAACCCAGTACTACACTGTACTTAGGTATTAGAATAATGGGGCCGCTAAGGGTAGTTTGAATGTCTTCTATCTTAGCCTGGGAGGGGTTTGACTCTCTATTGACTGGAGTGCCTCTGTTGTATGCCATAATTAATTGCTTGACATTGCTATTGATTTTTGGTAATTTTATGAGGCTGGCAATTTTTTTCAACAAGGGATTTATCTGATCCAGTGTCAAATAGTGCTGTGCCTTGATATCTTCAAAAACAGAAAGGATAAGTTAGAAGTTTATTTCCTGTTTGGGTGGCAAACAGTATAGGATTGCTGGAGGGTACTTGGATCATAGTAATTAAATCCACATCCTGGTTCCTGTACAAGTCTTGTAAAGTGGGGAAGGGCGGCTCACCTAAGCACTCCCCTGAGCTTTTCCTCCTTGGGTGCAGTGTCAGTACTCATCTGGATTCTTGAGTTGTACAATTTCTGCCTCAATAATGGGGTTGTTGGATCAGTTGATTTGTTTATTTATTTGGATGAGTGTTTTTTGGCTAAGGGGCTCTCCTTCTGCTTGTTGTTTGTGTGTAAATTGTCAGACTTCTGAGCAGCTCCTTTTCCTTCCAAGAATATATCTTGAAGAACTTAAATTGGGTAATATCAAACTGAAATCTAATATGTGTTGGGATAATATTATAGAAATCCAAATGTGGTCCAGTGTCAGGGAACTAACCTTAGGAGATGGCCTGTCATTTTCTGGGATTGGATGGGGCCCAGGCTTAGTGGTAAGAGCCTACCATAAGATTGATTCTAACTCAAATAGGTATTAAAGATTTCATCAACCAAGACCACAAGCCATAGGCCAGGATGATAGTGTTAATCACCCCGGTAAGGATCATTTACACTATTTCAAACAGCTTTTTGGTGTGGTCTAAGGGGAGTTTGGGTGTATATGTGTGCATTGGTTTGAGAATGAGAGGAGTCTCCATGTTCAGTTGGTAGGAAGGGAGAAAGTTGTAATTATATTTAAACAGTTAGGGTTAATTAATACACCAAGGGCACTTTCTGTTATATCTGGTCAGCTCTTTACTTTGGGCCAAGGGATCTTGCGCTATTATATAGTCAGAGGTGTAATCTTTATATTCAGGATTCAAGGGGTACTCTGGAAAGTGAACAGGGCCAAAGAGGGTACATGGTGAATTTAAACTTGCAGGCAGAAGGAAAGGTGGGCCAGAAGAATTGGAGTAATATGGGCAGATAACTCAGATAAAAATGATCATATTTGGGGGGGAAATATCTCATAACCTTTATTCAAAAAATGGGGATTAAGTCTAGTGCAGTGTCCAGGGATTTATATAGTACCCTGCTGCTAGACTTTACATCTACTAAAGGGGAATCATCATAAGATTGAAAAGTGGGAATTTGGGTGGGCAGAGTGCCCAGGTTTTGGGACAGCAAAATGAAACTTGTTCAGGAAAGATATTCATTGACTGGTTCTTCAGAAAGGGTAGTGTAACCCTTCTTTTCCTAAGTTATATCTTGGGTGCATCATTTAGGTACATGTTTTCTTTAGGTAAGGGGACTTGATTGACCACCAAATTAGACCTTAAGCTCATTAAGCTAATGATAGTTATCTCTTTGCCTCCATTAGAAAATTTGTTATGTCCCTCACTAGGTGCCATATTTGGCAACTTTTTTGCTGATTTCTTCCCTCTCTTGGGCATTTATGGCCTGGGCTTGAGAGGATTCAATCCCAAAAAAGATGGGAGGCCGCCCCCCTGGGCCTCAGGGCTATCAGTCTGCAGGCAGTTGTGACCAGGGTTTGAACCCTGCTCCATACCTTGGGTTTTAAGAAGGTAAATTTTATCATTCTTGACAACTATTTTCATCAAGGTTAAGGCTGTCAGGGGCTTGGTCATGTATATATTTGTACACTTCAATGTAATCATCAATGGTTTCTGAAAGCTTGAAGGTTCTGAGTTCAGTCATGATTATAACATCAGCATCTTTGATGGTAAAATTTTCTAAGAAGGCATCTTTGATCATGTACCAGTCTTCATTGTGACCAGGGTACTGGTTGAACCATTTGCTCACAAATCAGGAGGCAGCCCCAGTAACTTGTAATAAATTTTCACTTGCCCAGAGTCATTGGGGATATCCCACTTGTGTGAATTTGTTTTGTGTTCTTTGGATTCAGAGTTTGGTGTTTTGACAGCGTAGTACTGAGAAATTTTCTAATTTTTCTGATCAAAGACATTGAAATACAATTTTAGGTCTTTTGGACATGTCCTGGATTGGGGACAGGTTCAGGGCTCCTTGCTGCTGAGTAAGTTATACTATTTGGTGGGTATGAGGATATTTTAGAAGACAGTGTATCCTGTAGAGACGTCCTGACCTTCTTCATATCTTCTCTGGATGGTGGGAAGCCATCTGCTGGATTCTTTTCTTTGAATGGATTTTTCCTTTATGTTGTATAGGTGTGAATAACCTACTATGTTGCTCTTTCTCCTAGGAAGTTCACAAGGTTTGTCCTGGGCCAAATTCAGATAATGACTGGTTTGGGGCAACATTCTCAGGGGTACTTTTTCTATGAAAAGATCAAAAGTGAATTATCTTAATACTCCAAAAGGGACTCACTATGCCCCCAATCATCATTGGCAATTGATAACTAGGGGGAAATATTTCACAGAAATTAATGGACTACCAAAAAAACTCCATCATCTAGGAGACTGTTTGCATGATACTCTTTAGTACAAAAATATCCCAGATATCAAAGTTATTTTCACTGCTTTACTTATTAATCAACCAGGGGTTTTATATGAGTGAACATACTTAATTTATGCCCCATCTGATCTTCTTAGACATCTTCAAAATCATTAACACTAGGGAAGTTCTCTGTCACAAAAAGGGAGGATATGAATCAAGATATTCTTTATTAACAGAAGGAAGATCCTCTTAGAAACCTTCTAATTTGTCACTATTTTGGAGTCTTTTTACCATCTACTCCTTCAGCAATGTCAGGAATGACAATTTGGATGCACCTGAATCCCAAAGTACAGAACCAGAGTCAAACCCTGAACAAAACCCTTTTCAGACCACCAGTTCCAAATACTGAGAACCCAACAGCTCACTACCAATTGAAAAAGTTGTTGCCTACCCGCCAGGACCCAAACCCTTAACTACCATACAGGGTTCTGCCAGAAAACTGCCAGTGTAAGATGCTGTGAATTTCCCTGAGGTGCCAATGCCTGACACCGGTGGTTTTCTTAGTGAAATGCACAACTCCCCTAATGAGAGTTGTTCTGTTGTAACTGTGCTGTTTTAGCAGAGTTACACGGGGAAAAATATTTAGAAGATAGATACAGTAGTTTTAAAATCTACGGCAACAAGCGAAATGAACTCAGATTTAAATGAAATGAATTCAGATTTAAGTGAAATTGAAATGAACCCAAATCTATTGTAAATCAATATAAATTCATTTATTTTTTATTTTGTTTAAATCTGAGTTCATTTTGTTTATACCTGGATTGTTTTTGCTTGTTGCCATAGCTTTTAAAACTACTGTAATAATCTTTATTGGGAGATAGTGATTATATAGTTCATGTGAATCAATGGATAACAGGAACATGATTGGTGATCACACAGTTGGATAGAAGAAGGGGATGGTTTGATCCTGATAATGAGTCAAGTGCCAAAACAAGGTATCCACCGTAGAGGATCATCATCTGTTCATGTTGTTGGATTTGGTAATTTGAGTTGACTTCCTAGTCTGGCTTCAAGTGACCGGATAATCAGATTGCGGGTCACAAACCTGCTTGGTTGGAACCTTGCTGGCGGGTTGAGCCTGCGGTTTTGACAGTTACAAACACCCCCTAAGCACAGGAAGTTGTACTGAACCAGAAGGGCCACCCAATGCCCAAGTTGCTAAACAGAAGAATTTAAAGTCTTCTCACCCCAAAGCAGTCAGTGGCAACCCGCCAGTGCCAAGCGCCACCCTGCCATCTAAGTTCCTGATTCCAACCTGCCCAATCTCAAGAAACCCAACCAGAAAATGAAGTGTGGCAGCGCATTATAAGTACCTACCAGACCAAGATCAATCACCATTGTCATTTTTAAATAAAGATTATGAGATATTGGTTCTGTCAGGGAATTCTTCCCTGACTACATCAATTATTTGGAGCCCCTCAAACAAGATACCCAAAAAAAAGAAACCAACAACCAAGTTTTAGACACCAATTTGATCTCTGGGAAGAAACCAGACAGGGATCAAACCTGGAACCCTAAGTACCATGACAATGTTGGTTTAAATTCAGTCAATTCACATACATTCCCTATTTATGTTAAACCAATTGATTAAGTTTTTGCTTTCAAACTTCAATTCAAGTTCAAAAAGGTTAATAGTTTAAGAAACAATGTCACTTACTGCTGCGCTTCTGATTGGCTGAGCACACCATGCTTGATGCTCTGTGACCCGCTCTACTTAACTTTGAGCCAAGCTCTATACTTGATGTTCCTTGATATTCAACAATTAAGCTGCTACTTCAATATTAATCTTGTGGCTTATCCCTGGTTCCTCTGGCTTCATCATAAGTTAATGATACCTTTTATTAAGCTTCAACTTAAACATAACATGGCAAAGGTATTATTTATAATTATAAATTCATGTAAATACCTTTTATTTCACTAATAACCACTTAAATGTGTCAGCCTCCATTTGAGACTATAAGTTGGCCATCCTTATCAATTCTACTTGTTCCAACAATAAAGTCTTATTCTAATCCATACCTACCTACAATTATTTTCTGATCCCTTCTTTAAAATCATGAAAGGAATTTTATTCCTGTTAAGGCTTCTAGTCCTTTTGTTTACAGTGGTATTGGGGATTGAACCCCCTACTCCCACCACTGACTGGCACATCTCCTCCCCTGATGATTCCCAACAGAAGGAGTCCCTGGCCAATGAGTGGTTCAAGTACCTCTCAGGCCACTGGGGAAGAAAGTTACATTATGGTTGCACTACCAACCCTTCTCCTCCAGTTGAACTCTTGCTGGTTAGACCTTATACATCATTCTACCTGTTAATGTACGTGTTAGAATACTATCTGCTGGGTTGTTTCAGTTCTATGATGGGCAGATTTGCTTATCTGGGCCACCTTGGCCATCTTGCTATGGTCACAGTACCCATTGGTTTGGTCATTGCAGGACTTAACATAGGGGCTTTGGCTCACCAGATTGGGAATTTGTTCCCCCTCAGGTGGGTCCCTGGAAGGTTCCTCCAACTATTGCTGTATTTTATCCTTGTAATCTGCCAGTTAACTCAAAGATCATATGATCCTCCTGCCAATCTGCCAGCTATGTATTGTCTGCCAGGTGCTCCATTTGGTCCTGTCCATTTTACAGAATACCTCTTGAAGCCCAAGTACAAGGACTACACCACAGACAATATATTAGCCTGGGATCTCTTGGACAGAACTAAATAGTTAAACAGATACAACTGGAAAGGCTCTTGGCATGTTACCAAGCCCCGCCTGTTCAGAGATAAATACAACTTCCTCCCTGCCTACCAATTAAACATGGAATCACCTGTCACCCCTAAATCAATTCTGGCATCTGCTGCTGAGCTTCCCTTGGACCATACCAATAAGCTATTTGAGATTTTATATATTATTCTCATGGGAGTAATAGATAATATTGTTCCTTCTGCTGGTCTGTGGTCATGGGTGAGCAAGTCAATGTCCTACCTCATTAAGTTAGCACCAATCCTTTGGTGGGCCCTGCCCACCCAGTTCACAAACTGCCAGTTCCTAAATGCTAGCAAGCCAGCAGATCAGGGTTGGTTCCCTGAAAATCAAAGACTTCTGAACACTTCAGAAGAAATCTTGTTATTCCAAACCAACCAGATGTGTAATCATCAATATATAGATTACACACCCAACAAAGATCTTACTTGCAAATAAAAGATTTTCAAAAAGCCCCTGCAACTTTTTGATCAGCCTCCTACTTATAGCGCCTTGTTCCCAATGTTTCTGCCTTCAGAATAGCTTTCTTCAAAAGCTTAAACTTTTGGCACTCACTTTTTCCTAGAAAAAAATAAGCTTACACACTTAGTTTCTCAAAAGCTTAAAGTATTGATTCACTGTTTTCTTGATCATACTTTAAGCTTTTAGCTTTCAACCAACCATATTCATCAGGAAACATGCCCTCAACTCAACCAATTATTTAAGTGTTGAAGACCATGCCAGTTATGAAGATTTACTGCAATATAACTATGAGAGTAATTTCCACTGCTCAAGTTGCTTGAAGCGTTAAAACTTTGTGCATCAAAGCGTTAACTGGTTCCATGTTCCAGTACCAGTCTTCTCTGCATTCAACCTTAACTAATTTAAATATTAGAAACCTATTTAAATTTTTCTTCTTGATATTCTTTAAATTTTTGCCCAGATGTTTAATCTCATAGTAAAATCCAGGAAAACATCCCACCAAAACGGCTTTGTATTCTGCTCTCATAGCAAGATACCTTAATCTACTATAGAAATTTACTAAGGAAACCTCTTACCTTCAACTTCTCAAAATTCCTCCTTAATTTTGCTACTACAATAAAGCCAAGGCAAAACATTCCACCTTCTTCTACCCCTGAAAATCAATTCAGAGAAACGTTGGAAATTTTCCCAACCCTCTTTGCTCTGTTCCTTCTCTTACCAAACCTCTTTGGAGAAATGTTTAAGCATTTCCCTGAACTGTTCCAAACTTCTTCTCTTAGTATAGTATTCCACAGGTTATTAATCACTTCTGTAGCTTTTACAGATGACTTCCATCCTGGTTTTCTTTTTTTGGTTCTCATCAGTAAGCACCTCAGACTCAGGCAATAAGTATTTACTAGTGAATCAACCTAGAATTGGCTCTCATCAGTGACCTACACTTTAGGTCATCAGAAGCAAGCAATCATTACTACTGCATTACAGCTTTTTTCATTCACCCAAGTGGTTACCTTGAGCCTTCAGGCACAAAGTAACCAACTTCACTTCCCAGAAACCTCCAAATAATTAAGTTGTTGCAACTGAACCAATGATAGCTCAGTATTTGATTGTGGAAGACAACAGTCTAATAGAAAGGACAGAAATGAGAAGAATAGGATAAGTTTTATTAATCAATATTGTGATTAATATACTATATGGGGAGGGCCACAAGACCACCAGGGGATGGCACCGTGGTGGGTTCCATGTAAGTTTCAAAGCCAAGAAATAACTTGTGCAGGGATCAGCAATGTCAAATTGACAGTGCTCCTAATTAGGAGATAGTGCCTGCAGTTTGACACTGCCATCAGTTTGACCCATGCCGTTAGATATGTCATGTGGCAACTCATTGAGCGCCCCCTGTGTATAGTGAGGTATGTTGGCAGGAAAGAGGTAAATCTTGATTGCAACACCCCCCTGCCCCCTGTTTGTTGTCAGGAACCAGGATTGGAATCTGTGGGAGATCTGGGAAGGTCCGCACAAAGAGCCTTTGTGTGAGAATGGTGTGGCAGGGGTGCAAGAAATCATGGTGGAGTGTTTTTATGTTTCCTAGGGCGTCTTCAGGCTGATAGGTGTGATTGTTGTAGACAGCTTCTACCTTGAAGGGCTTGAGGTGGTTGGGTTCTAATTTGGCAGAGTTAGGATTAAGGGTATAGACAGGATCACCCACAGCATACCTTGCTTTGAGGTGTCTAGCGCCCTTGATCTGTTCTTGTTCTATGTTGCAAGCCTTGTCACACCATTGGCTCAGGGAGGGGATAGTTACAAGGGGAGGTTTTGTGGGAACTGTGGACTGTAAATTCCCTTGTTCCACCCCCGTCAGATCATCAGGAGTCCCAAAGGCCAAGGTGCTAGGGCTGAAGCCTGTAACACAATTGATCCTGGTCTGTAAGATAAGTAGGGAAGTGGGAAGATGTTTGATCCAGGCAGTATCGGGGTGCTCCTGTGAGAGCTTGGTAATCAGTTATACCAGGGAATCATTCAGTAATTCTACACATCTGTTGGCTTGGGGGTGATATGGCGTGATGACCACTTGTTGGAGGGTGTTCTTGGCACAGTATTCCTTCATAATGTCACCTATGAGCTCAGGTCCCCCATCAGTGATGAGACACTTGGGGCATCTAAAGTGCACCAAAATCTTCTTGCCAATGAACTGGGTGATGGTGGTGGCAGTGTGATTGGTTGTCACCTATGCCAAAGACCAACTAATGAAGTAGTCAATAGCTGTGATGATGAACTTCTTGCCCAGCTTGTCTTCAGGTAAGGGTCCTAAAATTTCAAGAGCCCACTGTTTGAAGGGTTTCATGGCTTTGATGAGTAGGACTGACTTGGGCAGGGCAGGCTTGGACGTGTTCTTTTCACACAGGACACACGTCTCAAGGAGGTCCAGGATGTCCTGGCGTATGCAGGGCCACCAAACCTTGTGTTTCATGATTTCAAAGAGGTTACATCCTCTGATATGACCCAAGGTGTGGTAGTAGTGCAGTATGGTGTCTCCTCATTGTGTGATGGGAATATAAGGTGTTTTTTCATCTGTCTCTGCCTGGCGGCAAACATTGCCAGCATCAGTGGTGAACTGGCTTTTGTTGTCCTTCAGCTTGGAAATAGTCACAGAGTTGAGGCCTTTGTAACAAGTGGCTTCAGGACACAGGTAGAGCATGGGCCAGTATGGATCTAAGCCGTCATCTCCCGTGATGGACACTACATAGAGTCTGGAGAGAGTGTCAGCTGTGACAAGTTCCCTCCCAGGCTTGTACTGAATGCGCAACTGATAGGGAGATAGGCATTTGACCCAGCCTTCCTCGTGTTGTGTCAATTTGGGCTGTGTATTGAAGTACTTGAGCAACTTGTGATCTGTCAGAACATGGGGTGGAAAAGTGGCCCCTTCCAGGTAGCAACGCCACTTCTTGACGCAGTGCACAATTGCTGCTAATTCTTTATCATGTATGGGGTAACATTTTTCTGAGTCAGTGAGCTTCCTGAATTTGTATTCCACAGGAAGGAAGACGCCCTTGGTATTTTCTACCTGTAGCACGCCCCATATGGCTCTGTCAGAGGCATCAGTCTCAAGTTTGTACTGGTGGTTCCAATTGGGGAATTGCAGTACAGGTGTAACTGTAAGTCTTTGTTTCAACGTTTTGAAGGCTTGGTCTCTGACAGGGGTCCAATGGAAGCGCTGTTTAGGGTTCAGGAGCTCAGTGAGGGGTGCAATTAGTTCCTCACAATTATGAATAAACTTGTGCACTAAGGCAACCATGCCTAAGAAGATGCGTACCTGGTACACATCAGTAGGAGGCGGCATGTTTGTGATTGCCTTGATTTTGGCAGGGTTGGGCTTTATTCCTTAGGCAGAGATGGTGTTCCCCAGGAATAGAAGCTCTGACCAGAGGAATGCACATTTAGAAGGCTTGGCCTTTAACTGATGTTTGTGAAGGGTGTTGAGTACAGCACAAAGGTGTTGGAGATGTGTGGTTTGGTCTTGACTAAAGACAACAATGTTGTCAAGATACACAACAACACATCTTATAATCTAGTCTTAAAAGGCTTTATTCATCAACATGGCAAAGGTGGAGGGAGCGTTGGTCATTCCAAAGTTCATGACACAACAAAGTTCTGCAGCTTTTTCTCTGGACAATCTCTCTAATGATAGTTCTGGGCTATCCATGCTTGCCCAACAACTTTAAGACTTACTTAAAGATTCTTTAAAGTCATATAAGGAGAAAATTTACATACATACTAATTAAAGCTACCTAACTTCATTCTCACCCAGCTGGGATCAGGATTTAAGTGCTACCTCAGCACATCCATCCCAGGATACACAGCTTATATATCCTTACAAAGCATTAGCAAGAGGCCACCTTACTAACATCTTAAGGCAAAAACCAATCACCTCAGTTGAGAAGCCCCCAGCTATCACAGCTGGCCAAACAAAAAAACCAAAAACATTTATTTCTGTCAGGTAATCATTCTTTACTTGGCCAACATCAGCTCACACCTGCAAAACAGCTCAACATGTGAATCATCACAGCAGCCAGCTGGGCAGTGCCTTGTTCAGGGAAGGGTTTTGATGGATTACCAAGGCAAAAATCAGGCTCATAAGGCCAATAGCAGGGGCCTCTTTGCCTCTATTTGGCAAGTGGTTGTGGTTTTTCAGAGGTCACTGCCAATATCTTTGCATGAAGTCTTTGTATTCAAAAAGAAGGTACTTTCAAAAAAAGGTCTTTGCATTCAAGGGATTAGCAGGCCAAATCCTGGGAGATTTTATTCCAAAAAAAACCAGGCTGGCAGGCCCTGGTCCTCAGGGCTGGCGGCCTGCAGTCCAGTTTGGCCAGGGTTTGAATCTTGTCCCAAACCTTGAGTTTTAAAAGGAAAAATGGTATTATTGAAAATTAGAGAGGCTTTTCAGAAACCAGGGATGATGACCACAAGAGTGAAACCATACAAAAATATATCTTGATATTCTCTTGATTGTCTTTATTAATAGACAACACAAACAGGAAATATTTGTCTGTGTATCCAAGTGGCACTGAGTGGCACAATACTCAGATGTCATGGTGAAAAAGAAGATCTTTCACCTGAGTCAAGGAAAGCTTGTGGTCTCTCTGTAAAAAGTTTGGTCTAATGTAGTATGCTTTTTCATCTGGTACTTGGTAATCACTTTTTGCATTTTTACCCTGGAAGTGTTTAATTTTTTCATGGGATTTTTGGACTCTTGTATTATGATGCCACAAGCAATTTTCAGGTTTTTGACCTTGCCCCAATTCAGACCATAATTATTTAAGATCACAATCTCCTGTAAAATTTTGATATGGTTATTTAGAACTCTGGCTTAGGGTTTACATGTGCCACATACTTATTGGCTGCAAGTAAAGATGATTTGTTATTGAGTGCTGATGATACCAGAAGTAATTATCTGACTTGAGTAATCTCTTTGCTGATGCTTAGAGAGTGATCAATCAGAGAAGCAAGGTTGAACCTGGCCAACTGATGATGCTCAAACAGAGTGAACCCAGTTAAACTGGGATATATGTATAGGTCATCTTTCTTGTTACCTGTGATGATAAGCAACTTTTGGGGAATCTTCAAATATAGATTTAGAAAAGAAAGAAGTATCTTTTATTGGATAATACTTTAGACTTATATAGCTTGTGCTGTAGGGAGGACTTAAGTTGGATCAAAGATAGGGGAGGTCATGTGTGAGTTGGATTCAGATTGCTGGATACTTGGGAGAGTCATGTGATATTGGTTTGTTGCCATTTTTGGAATGCTGAACTGAATATTGGATTGGCACCAAACCAGGCAATGACTGGATTTTAAGTGTGTTAGTGACAGCCAGAATACCAGTACATCCAGCTTCTTGACATCTGTATCAAAGATCTGGGTATAAATTGGGGCTTTACTGTACCTGTTCCCATGTTCATTGACACTGCTTTGGCCAGCATACTGCGCCTTGTGCACATCAATTATTATCACTAATAAAGATCACTTTAAAATAAAGGCAAT
Organism: Entomophthora muscae; assembly: GCA_014839935.2. Taxonomy (NCBI): domain Eukaryota; kingdom Fungi; phylum Entomophthoromycota; class Entomophthoromycetes; order Entomophthorales; family Entomophthoraceae; genus Entomophthora; species Entomophthora muscae. The sequence continues at coordinate 538,222 of QTSX02003556.1, forward strand.
AAAATCACTAAAAATATATGTTTTAACTTTCTTGGCCTTGATTTATAATTACATGTCCCAATTTAGACGGCTCTAAAACTATTGTCTGCATATATTGAACCTTAAAAAATTGGTAAAATACCCTTGTTCCCAGATCAAAAAGCTTTTGATTGCTTGTTGAGACATGTATATATACTATTTTAGGGAGCAAATATGATGCATCCTGTGTGACTTTACTTTTTGTGTTTGTGAAATTTCATTTGAAGGTTTCTATGGTCTTTCATTCTGTGCATCTGTTGGTACCCTGCATGTATCCATAGTGGGCTATTTAACATCACGGAACAGCACAGATACACTTTTCTTGCTGTGCTGAGTTGGCTTGTTTGCAGTTTGGAGGTTTTTTCTTGCATTTTTTCTTTTATAATCCATCTAAGTGCTCTTACGTCATCTGCTTGGCCTTTTGCCAATTAGACAATTACTTTCAAATTCTTTACAGTCTGTAACTTGAACCAGTTGTGCTTCACTTAAGGTGAAGTACATTTTTTTACAGATTAACTGCTTTTTCATCCTCACAGTTGTGAAAACTGCTGGACTTTTTGGTAAACAATTAACTGTTATAGATTTAGTTGATTTTAAGCTGTCAGATCTTGAGTTGGCTGTATATATCCACTACTCATGAAAGCCTATACGTTGAGATTATATTGTATGGCAGCCATTTGATTCGTCACCAAGAGTGAGAAGAGCTTTTTGGGCAGAGAATGTACGAGATTCCTGAAATATACCATATAATGTAATAAAATACTAAACTTATATAAATCATAATCCTTTAAAATCATTTAAAATATTTCTTATTGATTTCAAGGGTCGGAGAACATAGTTTATACAAGTATTTCTTTTTTCAAAACTTGTTTCTTTTTATTTTATTATCTGGTCTAATTGACATCCCCTAAGTATAATTATACTGCCTTGGGTTATGATCACGGCAAAAATAATAAAGTAATAAAAAGTTTGATACAACAGTATTCTACAAGGTAGAGTTATCCGTAAACCAGGTAATAAGCTAAAGCCCTGGTAGTTAATGAAGAAAAGAGAAATCAAATCCTCTAGATACATAATGTTCTAGCGTTAACATACTTGTAATAGAAATAGGCTTGTACTTAACACAATATTCACCACTGCTCAGCCTTTTTGTCTGACCAATAGACACCAAAGCCCTTATCAAATTGCTCATCAGTATAAGTACCGACAATGTCTTTCAACGGCGCAAGGGATAAAAAGACAGGAGTCTCTGCACCTTGGTCCACAGTTAAATGGCCCATACCACTAGTCATATCTGTATTGACATATCCTGGATGACAGGATAAAATAAGTAAATTTTTCCCATCGGAAGCTCGTCTTTGTTCGTGAGCAAACACTTTAGATAGCGCAGTCATTCCCACTTTCGAAACACCGTATGCTAGAAATATTAGAGGATTTAGGCTAATACACTACCAGAATTAGACCACCCAAGCTCTTTGAAGTTTCCTTCTTTCACGGCATTTGTGAAGCTTTCCATTAGTTCCGTTACATCGGAAACCTTAAGGTTGGGGTCAAGGAATTTTTTTTGAAGAGGCTCAGATAACTGAGATAGCTTTCCTATCATACTTGAAACATTAATGACACGTCCTTCTTTTCTCATTAAAGGCAGCATGTTTTCCATCATTTTAAGTGTGCCATAATAGTTTGTTTCAAGTGTCCATTTGACGATATCGTAGTCAAAGGTAGGCCCCTTCGAAGCTTAAGATCATTAGTTTACTCGCAATGGTATATTTTACCAATTCCTGCATTATTAACGAGAATGTCAATCCCTAATGATAAGTCAGTTACTAAAAGAGTTAAATACCTCCATGTTTCTCTTCCAAGGCTTTTTTAAACGTTTTAATTGATTCTTCAGATCCTATGTCAAGGGGGTGGTGTTGAAGTCGAAAGTTTAGCGGAGCACTGGAAAGCTGGGGTTTAAGATCTTCAATGGCTTTTTCACCCAATTCAGTGTTGCGTGAAGTGAGGTATAAGGTTACGTCACGCTGTGCGTCCTTCCAATATGAAGGTGCCTGAAGCACAATTTGCTTGACAATGGCTTTCCCAATACCTTTATTCTTTGAAAATTTAAATTTCAATAATTAAATAAACTTGTAAATTTATATCCAAACAACGATGTTTGATTCGAGACAGGTATATATGGTTGAAAACGTTTTGATACCAAATTCCAAAATTATTAAAATATTAATAGAATTTAGCTCATCTAAGTTCTATTTGACTATACAATAAAAAATATTAGAGCCTGATATCCAATATATTACTAAATTAAATATTCCGAATAACCTAACTGTAAAGCTTGGTAAAATATACAATGCGCTGCTAAAGCTTACCGCGCCTGTGATAACGATAATCATGCTATCAGCACTGGGTGCATCGGTTAACAAGGGCATGTTTAGTTTACAATAAGCGTGCACTGCGGTCTATATTGCCATTAAATAGCCGTCGAAACTGGTGACGCAAGCAACCTGGAGGAATCAGTAGTATTGGATGACATAACCATGAGTTGCTTTGGTTTCATATGAGACGTTATAGAATAAGCAGAACCCTTAAACATCTTTGCATGGGTTCTGGATGGTACTACACTAAAATTCCAGTTCAGCTTCCGATTCCACATTAAAAAAGTTTGGGCTTTAATTTATCACTTCAGCTAGTGGCTCAATAGATTTTAATTTTAATTTTTGTATAATCCATTCCGATAAATCAATTTTTATTTTTAATAGCCTGAAAAGTTACTATTACGTCATTTTCAATAAGTTAAGCCGAACGACAAGCCTACTTCTAGCAGTTTGGTCATCTTAACAGACATGCTATCAAATTTGTAGTGCTATATATTCATAGTTTAAAAATATCTTATTTCAACCTTGTAACTTTGAATAGTAATAGCTCAATAAAAAATCAATATTTTTGTAAACTGTAAGCAATCAACATAAAGCCAAATATATTATGTTTATGTTAGTTTAAAATTTTAAACACATCCGTATACTAAATAGCAATACAATATTAATATTGAGAAATGCTAAACTATATATAATTTTAATAACTATACATAACAGATCACTTTAAAACAAAAAGTAATAAACTGGTTTTTTGGGGCAGGAAGATGTTATGTCAACTATTGTTCTGTCAACTGATTTTCCAACAAACAACATTACACACACTGTTTTCCGTCATTCCAATGAAATACAAATAAAAACAACCCAAATTCTCAGCAAAAAAATCAAATCTAATTGTCTATTAACTTAGACAGTTAATAAAAAAAAATTACACATTGAAATAAGCTTAAATTTCAACAACAAATAAAAAACAAAAAAACTTAATTTTTTAATAAAAACAATTTTAAATCCTAATATGTAAACTATTATTACTAAAATAAATTTAAAAAATCACCGATTATTTTTAAAAATTAGATATAAAAACTAGGCAAATAGTCTATTATACAAATCAATAGTAATTATTAAAGCTAAAGTTGATAAAATTTTAGACCCTCTTTAGGTATTCTAGGATCGTATCCTTTTTATAGCTCTTATGCACCAGATTATACATTGTGTTGCAACTGAAATCAACATTCTAGTTGTCACTGTATCTCACAATACATAAGAGGTGCTTGACTAGTATTCAATGACAGGTCTAACAGCATATTTTTTTCTTTATTCTCTTAACATAATGAGATCTAATATTCTTATATAAAGAACAACCTAATTAAAATGAAAATTCTGCACATGACCTCATTTGGCACAGGTTTACACCTTATCTAAAACACCACCGGCATGCTATTATCTCTTAGTGACTCAATAGCTTGCTATCCTGATAAAAATTATCATTACTTTCAATAAAACACATCTTATTCCCAACTATTTTCCTTTCTCTTTCTGAACTGTTGTCCTTTTCAGCACTAACACTGAACTATCATTAGTTTAGTTACAACAGCACTAGCAGTAATTGGTTTAATTACCAGCCTAACTTTAAAAAATCTTCCAGAAAAAAACATAGTAAGGACTGTATGGCTAACCCTTTCAATAAAACATTTCTGCCTACCCTCAAAATAATGTCTCATTAGATAGCATCATTTATAAAAATCATCTTGAACTACTCAGCATTTAAAATAGACTGTGGCTGGGTAAACAAGACAACATTATATCTTTCTCTCAGTTAGAATTCTCTCAACAAGTACTAAACTTGCAGCTGAACACTTTCACTGGCAGTGTAGAAAACTTTGGCATTTTTAGCTGTATATACTATCTGAAACCCTTCTCCAAATCTGTCAAGTTCCAGAACCTATGTGGGTTGTCACTGCCTTAGGGTATCTGACTGGCCCTACCATTCCCTGATTTACCATGTGAGTGAGCCACAAGGCTGAGGTCACCTGGGTCATCTTCAAGAAAGCTGTCAAGTCACACTACAGTTAGACTATCTTGTTTATTGTAGTAAAAACACATATATTAAGCATCAAACAGACAGGATAAATCACAAAATATCTTGCTGCCTGGCAACAAGCACTTGTTGCCATACCAAATGTTGCAACATCTTTGATTACTCCCTCTTGGGGAATTAACGCCCCAAGTAAATCACCGACCAGCTCACCAAGTGGTTCACTGCCCAGTCAATAAACCGGTGGCACCATTATCAGTTGATCATCTATGACGGGAATCTCTCAATCCAGGTCCTAAATGGAACACAACTTGATTAAGCCCCGTGACTCAAGAGGAACATTACTCAGATAAGCCCCATGACCTCCATGACGTACATGGACAACATGTGGCTTACCATGATACTATATATTAACCTATATTCATATTCAATAAAGTATTATTCTCTTCTTAATATTCCCCTTTATTTTGTTTATTATACTTCCCAGAAGTATAAACTCAACAGTGGTAGCACAGGTAGTTATCCATACCTACCCAACTCAAAGGAAAAATTCTTCCCAAGAAAAGAACCCAAGCAATGTCACTCCCTAACAGTTGGAGAGATTACAAAGTAGGACAAGACATCCCTCCAGGACTTGTCATCCACAATAATCTCCTTTTACCCATTGACCAGTACAACACTCTTAAAACCCGCAAACTGTTCCCTACCACACCAGCCACAACAGCACCTATGCAACCTGAGATACCCAATATAGTGTTTCAGCGCTTACATACCGCTGAGATTGGCGCCTTTGCAGGGCTCTGCCGTGAGAACGCCTTGCTTTGGATCAACAGCACCGAGAGCAATTTTGAACAAGTGGAGTACCCCCAAAGACTTTGGGTTGGCAAAATTGCCCTCTGCGTCACAGGAACTGCTTTGCGTTTTGTTACCAAATGGCTGGCTCAACATCCTGACCAAAAGGAAAATTGGGAAATGTTCAAAGCCACATTCCTTGAGAAATTCTCCATGAAAGATTCAGATGTGGTGATTATGACCGAACTCTGAACCTTCAAAATGACAGGAACCATCAAGGAATACATTGCCGCATACAAAGGACTACATGACTGTGCACCCAACACCATCAACTTTGATGAACCTGGGCCACACCTGGACTTATACAATGGCCTCCCTACCCATATTAGACGTCAGTTCAACATGACCTGCTGCCAGAACCTTGAGGACATATTTTTATAGGGAAAACGCGCAGCTCAGAAGTCTGATGATCTACACACCTCCAACAAACGCAAGGAAAACCCCGCAGTTAAGAGGGAGCCTCACCCCAATAAGCAAAACAACCGAGCCACCAACACCCAACCTTGACACAGGAATCTCACTGCACAAGCCAACCAGGCTAGGACTGAAGATACCAACAAGGAGGGAAAGGCTCAGGGGAGTGCTTAGGAAAGCCGCCCTCCCCCTCTTCACAAGACTTGTACAGAGAACAGGATGTGGACTTAATCATCATGATCCAGGTTCCCTCCAGCAATCCTCTACTGTTTGCTGCCCAATCTGGAAATAAACTCCTTACCTATCCTTTCCGTTTTTGCAGATACCAGGGCTCAGCACTATTTGACACTGGATCCAACCAACCACTCATTAACAAGAGTTTTGCCAACCTCATGAAGTTACCTACCATTCAAAGTAACATCAAGAGAGTCATCATGGTGGACAACCACAGCACACCAGTTACCCATGAGACCAGATCTTTCTGGGCCCAAATTGGAGACGTCCAAACAACAATTAATGGCCCCATCATTTCCATCCCCAATTACAATATCATACTTGGATTAGATTGGATGCAAAAGACAAATCCTCACATAGACTGGGACAGTGCCACCCTCACTATCCAGAGAAGAGAAGTCCAGCATCACGTGTACCTAACACATCTTGACACCCTCATGAGGGACCACATATTTGTAAAGATAATGGAAACAGAGAAAGAAACTGACATCAGCAAAATCAATTGGAGTACATGTACATATGAAGTCATTCACTTCAAAAACACAGAAATCCAATACAAACAAAACCCAATTAGGGACCAGCTAGTCAATGAATTTCCCTCTGTATTCCAAGAATCACTACCCGGGCTTCCCCCTGACTGGGTTATACAACATGAGATCAACCTAAAAGGTAGCGTACCCAAGGCGCAACCCATCTACTGCCTCACACCACAAGAAGACAACGCTCTGAAGGCCTACCTTGATGAAGCACTTGAAAAAGGCCTCATCAGACCTTAAAAGTCACCCTTTGGTGCCGCTGTCTTCTTTGTGGCAAAGAAAGATGGAGGCCTCTGCCTAGTCACAGACTTCAGGGCCCTCAACAAGGTCACAATAAAGAACAGGTATTCCCTGCCCCTAATTGATGACCTTTTTGATGCCCTGGGGGGTCCCAAATCTTCACAAAAATTGATTTGACAGCAGGATATCACCAAATTTGCGTAAAACCTGAAGACATTCCAAAGACCACATTTCAAACTAAATACAGGTCCTTTGAATGTGTTGTCCTTGATTTTGGCATGAAAAACGCTCCCAGCACCTTTTTAACCTTCATGAACAAAGTATTCATAGAACACATTGGGAAAAGAGCAATCACCTACCTGGAAAATATCATCATTTACAGTACCAACCTATAACAACACTGGGAAGACGTCCGCGCAGTCCTCCGTACCCTAAAGGAAAACCAACTAATTGCCAAACTGTCCAAATGCAAGTTCTTCTCAACTGAACTCCCCTTCCTTGGTCATATCATTAGCAAAGATGGTATCAAACCTGATCCAGACAAAATATGTACCATAACAGAAATGCCAGCCCCAAGGAGCAAGAGCAAACTCTGCACTTTCCTTGGAATAGTAGCCTATGTACGCAGGTTCATCCCTGACTGGGGCGCCCTAACAGCCCCCCTATCAGACATCACAGAGAAAACAACCAAGTTTGTCTGGACACCTTTATGAGATCAACATTTCTGCCAATTGAAGGAAAACATGATCACTGCCCCCATCTTGCAATACCCAAACCGGGAGGGCATTTATGAGCTAGAAACCGACGCCTCTGATTATGCCATAGGAGGAGTCCTCTGTATCCAAACGGCCCAGAAAGACTTCATCCCAGTGGCATATGAATCCAGGAAGCTATCAGACGGCAAACAAAGATACCCTATACCAACAAGGAGTTGGTTGCCATCATACACTGCCTCATGAAATGGCAATGTTATCTGGAAGGAGCCCAAAAGTTCAAGGTACTCAACAATCACAAGTTGTTGGTATTCTTTAAAACAAAACAGCACCTGTCAATAAGAAAAGCTGAATGGATGAGTCTCATACAGAGATATCTCATGAAAATTGAATACAAGCCAGGCAGAGAGATTCTTACTGCAGACGCCCTATCAAGGCTATACAATAAACACATCCTGCGCACTAATGGCAACCCCAACTGGCCCATGTTAATAATGGGGACTCTCCAGGAAGGATTCCCACCTGGCACACCAATGGACATCCAAGAGAAAGTCCTCAAGAACAAACATCTGTTATAAAACGTATATAGTACCGTTCACTGAATCCTTCCAAGTGGTAACACTGTACCCTAAGTCCCGCCAACACAAAAGATTGACACAATCCTCCGTTATCACAGAGACCTGGGACACACCCGTAGCAGAAACTTGCATGAATATCTCAAGACTTGCTACTAGTGGCCCAATATGCTAGATGATATCAGAGAGGTACTGAAACAATGCAAGGTCTGTGAAAACTACGCCCAAACCAAAGCTCCACCCAAGTCAGTAGTACCTGTATCCATCACACAGCCCTTCAAGGTATGGTTGTTAGATATTGTGGTACCTATGCCTGATAAAAGCAAAGGCAAGAAGTACATCATCATAGCCATCAACTATGCAACCAGATGGCCCGTAGCACAAGCCACAAAAGAACACAAAGGCAATGATGTGAGAAGATTCATTGGCAAAGAAATCATAGGTAAGTTTGGAAAGCCTGACCTCTTAATCACAGATGGAGGCACTGAACTTAAAGTTATTGACACCAACATCTACCTTGCCAAAAATGGAATAAAACACATCACAGCCAGCCCATATCACCCACAAGCAAATGGTCACGTAGAACAACTAAATGGCTCTCTAGTGGAAGCCCTCAGTAAGTTGTCTGCCAATAATCCAAAAGCCTGGGTTGATATGCTACCAACCGCCCTTATGGTCTGCAGAACACAAGTCAACCACAATACAGGCAAAAGCCCTTATGAACTTATCTATGGTCAAAAACCTTCACTTGTCAGTACAACCACGGGACCACAACTGCCACTCCCAAAGAAGATATCAGACAGCAATGACCCAAAAGTACTACAAGCCAGAAAAGACCAAGAGATGATAGAAAAACAAAGGGTTAAGAGGGAAGCAATTCCATTACAACAAGAAAGGTTCCAAGTCAGAGACAAGATCTGGGTTGTCAACCACAACCAACACAAATTAGACCCAGGGTTACGTGGACCAGGCATTGTCATGGAAGTGAAGCCCAATAACACCTACATGATCAAAGGGATTGGAGCTTGAACTGAACTAAAAGTATGCATCATGATCAACTTTGTTTGTGTAAGGCAAGAGCAGCCCAACAAAATTCAAGACTCCCTGTTCCTAATGGCAAACTGGATCAGTACCAAGCATGTATACCAGATACCCTCAAAAAGATTCCCAAGGTTCCGCCTTCCAGCACCCCAGGGGGAGATGTTGCAACATCTTCAATAACTCCCTCTCAGGGAATTAACGCCCCGAGTAAATCACCAAGCGGCTCACCAAGTGGTTCACTGTCCAGTCAATAAACCGGTAGCACCATTATCAGTTGACCATCTATGACGGGGATCTCTAAATCCAGGTCCTAAATGAAACACAACTTGATTAAGCCTCATGACTCAAGAGGAACATTACTCAGATAAGCCCCATGACCTCCATGACGTACATGGACAACATGTGGCTTACCATGATACTATATATTAACCTATATTCATATTCAATAAAGTATCATTCTCTTCTTAATCTTCCCCTTTATTTTGTTTATTATACTTCCCAGAAGTATAAACTTGACACAAACAACATTATCATGAGAATGCTATGATTTTTACTGTTGTAAATGTGCTGTTTTAGAAGAGTTATAAGGGGAAAATATTTAGAAACTAGATAATATTCTTTATTGAAAGATAATGATTATATAGATAGTGTGAGTCATGGGTAACAGGAACATGATTGTGTTGATCACACGGTGGGATGATGAAGGGGGTGGCTTGATCCTGGTAATGAGTCAAGAGCCAAAACATGGTATCCATCATAAGGGATCATCATCTGTTCATATTGTTGAATTTGGGAATTTGAGTTGACTTCCTAGTTTGTCTTTGAGTAACTAGATAATCAGATTGCAGGTCACAAACCCGCTTACTTAAACCTTGCTGGCAGACTGAGCCTGCTGTTTCAACATTACTATCATTCTCAACAGGTTAAAACCTGATTTCTGTAGTTGAGTACCTGTGAGATAATACACATTCACTGAAAACTTTATAAGGGAATTATAGAATCAAACAACTAGGGCACCATAAGGTTCTAAAACACCAGCAAACCTGCAACCCAACTATTGCCATGCCTGAAAGTGCCCATAGACAAGTGAGATGCTACCAACGTTTTCAGCAGAACAGCAATAATAACAATTTCTGAAAGAGGGAGCTTTACCTGGCATAAATTAAGAAATCAGGAAAATCCTGGTGCTGTAGATACAAGAGGCTTTGCAACCCCACCCAGCACTTACCCTTGCTTTTAATTTTTCTCAGAAGAAACCCCTGAAATTATAATGTAGGTGGAGTTAAAATATTAGATGTCTTTCAAGTACAAACTGAAAATTCAATCTTACAGGCTAGCCATACCCAAAATAAAATCACACTTTTAGGTCAATTCTTTTTGCTTTAATGGCCATGGCTATTATCTTTTTGTGAATACTGATGCAAATCACACCATGGTCAATCAGGAATTTTCAGACAAGCAACAGCTGGAATGTGCACCTAGTTGTTTTAAAGCAGTGCAAGTAGCTGACTCCAGGAGAGTAGCTATCATGCACAAATTTTTTATATTATCAGTTTGGATGAGTAGCATTCAGGTCAGCCTCTCTGACCCCATCATGAGTAATCTCAGCCATAACATGATTGCTGGTTTATACTGGCTACACCACAACTTTCCTTACATTGACTGAGACACTTCTGTTATCACACTAAGAAAAACTAGTGCCAGGTTTCAGATCTATCTAATTAAGATAAAGAACCTACTTCACAACATCACCTTTGTTTGTATCACTGAACAGGGTCCCTAAAATTTCAAATTGGGAAAGTTATATTTCCATCAGTGTTATGTCAAGCTTATTTATCCTGAAACACAATTAACCCCATCTTGTAGTAATTCATTACCAGCTCTACAAAATTTTCTTCTTGATTTTGAGAGTGCGCTTAATAAAATATTGTATCAACCACCTGCATCACAAGACATTCTGCACACTGGTTAATGGCAGAAGACACTTCTCAGGGAGAGTTCACTGTATTTTTTGACGCCCAATAAGGAAAAAACTCTCTGATAACCCCTTGAAGACGCTTTATATAAAGGGTTCATCTGTCTGTCTCATCTCTGTATTAGGCTGTAGTCTTTTTTGGATAAAAAATGCAGGCCCCTCTATATGTTTGCAGACAATTGAGCCCACAACAAGTTTGCAGCAAAGAAAAATGTATTTTTTGCTAATGGATGGCTTAGTTGATCCACTCACAAGTGCTAAGGTCTTTGTCAAGATCAATTCACTGTGGGGTGTTATCAAGTCAAAACTGCTTTCAAGAACAGGGTCAACCCTGCCTTTCAAACATGCTATGGGTTGTTTACGTACCAGGTTATGAGCTTGTGCATGGCTATTAGGCTAGTCATTTTTACAACACTCATGAATAAGACTTTTAAGGATATGATTAGGAAATGTGCTGGCATGCACCTGGATGAAATTACTGTGTCTATCCAGGGTCAGGGAAAACATCTTCAGTACCGCTTTGGTGTCCAGAATACCCTTTGAGAACATCAGCTGAAGGCCAAACTTTCAAAATGTGAGCTCTTTCAGATATAGTTATTCTTTTTTGGCTACACAATATTGGCTGCAGGCATCAAGTCTGGTCCAGCAAGAATCAAGGCCAGCACTGATACTTTGCCTCTCACTTATATCAACCAAGTGTGCACACTTCTGGGTACTCTTATATATGTGAGAAAACGCATCCCTAACTTTGGTGAGTTGATGGTATCTCTTATCAAGTTTTAGGCACCAAGGTACAGTTTTTTGTTCCCATCAGAGAGCAGGCCTCTGAGAAACTCAAAAAAGATTTGCAATAGCTCCAGATATACAGCTTTTTAACCATTATTGCTGGTATAATCCTGAAACTGCTGCCTTATACCATGTTATGGGTGGGCCTCTGTGCAGAAGCAGACAGTGGGGACTTTCTCCCTGTATCCTATGCACCCTGCAAGATGACTGGTACTGATCAATGTTATCCCATTCATGAAAGGGAACTAGCAGCCAATGTACATTGTGTGAAACAATGCTGTTGCTACTTGGATGTCCCAAGCTCTCTTTCTCATACTTAATGGTGATAAGCCTCTCAGTGCTCCACCGCAAAGTTCTGTCTGGCTCAACCTCAGCTACCTGGCTCAAACCATCATCCCCCTACTGTAATACCCAAGTATTGAGAATAAAACTTTAGTAACATAATATGGCAGGTTAGGCATCTTGAAGACGTTCAAGGCTATACAATTGGATAGAGGTTTATTACCTGATGGAAGGCTTTGGCAAGAATGTTGCATTGTCTAAGGGTGACGGCAAGGTACAGTAGTGTAGCTGCGGGAATCACATAATTAGCCAAGTTGAGAGTTGGGCAAGATGACACCAGAGGTGTTCACAGGTTCAAATTTATTGAGTTGAGGCAATTTGGCTCATTGTACAATATCTCTTTTTGTCCAAGTGGTTCAGTATCAAACTGAGCATAGGTTGGCTGGTTTAAGGAATTCTATCCCTTTCACAAAATCAACTGCAAATCCTAGAAAAATCTACATAATCAAAAACAGAATTAAGAGTGATAGCTGTTATTTTAATCAAATTGGTTCAAAACCAGGTTCAAAAAAATTAGTGAATACACTAAGGCGGATGAAACCAAAAACACATCCAAGAGCAAAAGCAAAAGCTCAAATCCAATAATTAATATAAACTCTACTTCAATATCAAAAATCCAAGCAATGAATGAAGAATACAACAACAGTAGCAAAAGTGCATTTAACAATGGCTCCAAACACTCCCCTACTAGCCAATCAGACCAAAAACAAATGCACAAACCAATGCAAACAATATCCAGGGGAACCTGAAAGCCAATCAGTGAATGCCTATCAACCAAGCCTAGGAAATACCATTCATCTAAGTCCCAAAAACCATCAGAAACATAGTGCAGAAGAATACTGCAAGGCAATAAGTCCAATTACTTCTTCTTCCTGCATTGCAGGCTGAAGCCTGCTGCAGACCTGCAAAGCAATTCTTTCCACTCTACCCTTGCAGGATTGCCTGGTAACCTCTATGATCCCTCCATCAATTGACTTCAGTATTTAAACTGAATATTTTTCCTTGAGCCTATTGCTCCAACAATTTCTTTTATTCCTATCAACCAAATAAATCTATATTTTCAATTCTAAACACTTGATTAGTAGATTCTAAAAGGGTTTCCCCAATAACATGAAGTTCATCTTCCTTGTATGGACTTTTTGTGTGTTAATCAGCTATGAGCAAGCCAATGTTAACTTCAAAAACCCTGAACTAACTCCTACTGACAAATCTGAAGACTCAATTTGGTATCATTTTGGTCCGCGTCAAAGACATGCCCCTTATGTTGAAACAGCTTGATTCCCTCCTATCATCCACCCCAAGGCCCCTGGTTGGTCTTGGGGTACACCAGTGTGTATTAATTTCTCAATCCCTTCACTCCCTTCTTGGGAAGATTCCGTCTATTTGGTCACCTTCTACACATGTTAATGATAGGGATTCCAGTAGGTTCCACTCTGATCAAATTCAACTTGGGAGCTCTTCTCCATTCAATTGGAGAAAGGCTTCCCAATGAGTGGATCCCTGACAGCTGGTTACCCCCTATCCCAAGGTAAGCTGTCAAGACAGCTGTGAAGATGATGTAGTTTATCTTCTGATTTGGGGAGAGGTAATGGGTTTAGTAAGGTTACTTGCTTAGCCTAGGTAAAGGATTGATTAATATGATAATATTGAGGAGGATATTCACTCAATGATAGCACAAACTATCATTAAGTGGTTTGTCTTTATTTATAATAGTGGACCTGCAAGGCATGATTATTGAAAGGTATAGCATTGGGGAACCAAGAGTCTGAGCTGCATCTGTTATTCCCTTTTCTGGGTTGGCTGACAATTGAGAAGGTTTGGCTGGATCCCAGTTTGCATTGGCATAGTGTAAGTTGGGCCTTCTTCATGCATCTAAATTTATTTACTAAATTTGGTGCATTATTTTCATTGATGGATAGCCTGTCAGTCAATACCCATTTGGTAGGCTTCCAAATTAGGCAGTAGTTCCTCCCAAGTTTGGCTTTGGGGAAATTTCCTTTCCTGATTTCTTGATCTGGTTATTTCCCAAAGGAGTGGATGGGGACTGGCCTGCTGGCATGGGAGGGCAAAGGCTGGCAGGTGGCAGGCTGGCCCATGGGTGCCTGGTTTGAGGATGGCTTGCAGGTGGGGCTGGCAAGAGTGGTGGGTGCCTGTGCAGTGGCAGTGGGCATCTGCTTAATGGGACAAGTGTCTGCGTGTTGGTAGCAGGCAGCAGCTTGGTGGTGGCAGGCTTCTGCGTGGAGGCAGCAGGGGCCGGTGCGGTGGCAGTGGACATCTGCTTGGTAGTGGCGGGGGCCTGCGCAGTGGTGGCAGACGCCTGCTTGGTGGCGGTGGGTGCCTTCACATTGACGGCGGGCAATGGCTTGGTTATGACAGGCTTTTGCATGGTGGCAGCAGGGGCCCGCGCGGTGGCAGTGGACATCTGCTTGGTGGTGGCAGGTGCCTGCACGTTGACATTGGGCAACAGCTTGGTTGTGGCAGGCTTCTGTGTGGTGGCAGCATGTATCTGATTAGTGGTGATGAGTGTCTGTGTGTTGGTTACTATGGGGTTCCTGTCCACCAGTCCCCAAAGTGTGTCCTGGATCATAGCCAGGAACTGGCTGGAAGAGGTTGTCATTTTCTAGGAAGGGAAAATGTATCTCAAAAATATGTATAGGGGTCAAAATGGGCTTTTATTCACTCTCAGAAGGAATATCCCCTTAGAAACCTTCTGGTAAAGGCCCGGGGGATCAGGGAAACAAAATGAGTTTGTCAATACTTGATGTCTTCCACCAATATCTTGGACTCCATGTACTTGATCTTGGACTCCTGCACCTTAGTCTTGGACTTCTTCTCCTTAAACTTGGACTTCTGTGCCTTAGAATTAGACTCCTGCACTACGCTTAGGATCCAGATCCTTATTCTTGGGCTCCTGCTCTGTTATCTTGGGCTTCAGCTCTCTTTATAGTTCTAGTGGCCTTTTTATTCCACTTGTATAAGTCCAACCAAGCTCCTGCTGGCAATCAAAAAGCTTCTAAAAACCTTTTGGCAGAAACTTAAAAGACCCGGAAAAGACTCCACCAAAGACCCAGAAAGACCCTGTAACTTTCCAGCTAGCTTCCTTCTTATAGTGTTCTTTTTCTAACAGCTCCTCCTTTAAAATGGCTTTCTTCAAAATCTTAAACCATTGCTGTCCCCTTTTTCTTATAATAACTTAAGTTTAAATACTTGCTTTCCCAAAAGCTTAAAGTATTAATTCACTATTTCCTTGCTTATACTTTAAGATTTTGGCTTCCAACCAATCATCTTCATCAGGAAACCTTCTAGAACTCAACCAATGAATGCAGAGCACAAAACTTGACTATTTCTGAAGTTCCACCGGGATCCAACTAGGAAATCAATTTCCATCGCTCAAAGCAACAACTCTTTGCGCACCAAAGCGTTAACTGGTCCATTATTCCAGCACCAGTATTCTCTGTGTTCAACCTAAAGCAATTAAAATAGTAGAATACTATTTAAACTGTTATTTTTGGACCTCTTCAATGTTTCCCCCATATATTTACAAATATTGTAAAATCCAAGGAAAACATCCCACCAAAACAACTTTGTATCCAGCTCTCATAGCAACATACCTTCATCTATTCTAGAAACCTAAAAAATAAATCTCTTACCCAAACTTATATCCACATTCCTTCTTGAGTTTACTACTAAACCAAGGCAAAACATTCCACATTTTACCACCTTGGCAAATCAATTTGGCAAAATCTTGACTCATTTCTCTGGATCACCAGTTCTTCATCATCATCTTCTGGTCCTTCAGCCAGCTCCTGCATCATGATCAGCTAATTCTACATCATGATCTTCAACCACATCTTCCAGTTCTTTAGCTTAACCAGCAATCAGTTCATCTTAGACAACAAACAGCTCATCTTAGTCTCTAAACAGTTCATTCCAGTCTTCCAACAGCTTATCAGTCCTCTGGATACTTCTTTATCATGACCAGCTACTCCTTCATCATAATCTCTGAGCTCTTCAAATTATAATCACTAGGAACCACCTTGGTTACACCTTCACAATTGTCAGGGATCCAGTCTCTGGCAGCTGGCCCGCCGTTTCTGGGGGTAACTTGGGCCGTGGTTTTTGCGGGCAGGGCCCACCACAAGAGAGGAGCTAACTTTAGAAGGTAGGAAGCAGACTTCCCCATCCAAGACCACGGGCTGGCAGCCAGTACAATGGTGTCCACCACCCCTGTGAGGGTGATGTACACTATTCCAAAAAGCTTGCTGGTATGGTTGGTTAGAAGGTCAGGTGAAGAGGCTGGCATTGGTTTGGGTGTTATAGGCAGTTCCATATAGATATTGTAGGCTGGGAGATAATTAAATTTTCCTCTAAATAGTTTTGGGATGAAGAATATCCACAGGCCTTGATGGTTGTATCTAATAGCGGATTGGATGCGGGCTAGCGGGTCAAGTTTGAGGATTTTCTCTGGTGTATAATCCTTATATTTGGGCTTCAAGTGATAATCAGTGAAGTGAACGGGCCCAAAGGGTGCACCAGATGAACAGAAAACTGCAGGTGGTGGGGCAGGAGGGCCAGAAGATCTTGAACTGAATTGATAGACAACAAATAAAAAATATGGTAATAGCTGTAAGAACCAAAGTAACATAACCTTTATTTAAAAATGGCAATAAGTTCAAGTGCAGAATCTATAGGCATATATAGTATTCCACCTCCAAACTTAGTATTTTCCATCAGGGCTTTATCAAAATATCAGGAAAAGTGCAGATGGGCAGCCAGAGGGCCCAGGTGTGGGAGCGGCAAAATGGCACCTTGGCTGGGTGTTCTCTAATTGGTCAGAACGTCCAATTTGATCACTTGATTTTCTTGATTCTTTGCTGTGGTCACGGGGTCAGGCCCAAAGCCCAGGGTTATCTTTTCTGAGTAGGGTTTGATTGGTTACTTGAGAGGACTTCAAACTCATGAAATTCACAGAGACACCATCTCTGCTTCCATTAGGCAATTTGAGAGGCTCCTCTTTGGGTGCCACCATATTTGAACTGGTGCAGGTATTCTGGCTTTGGGACTTAGCGGGAGCCTCAGCTTGCAGGGGCTCAATCCCAAAAAAACGTGGGCAAGCGGGCCCTTGGTCCATGGGCCCAGCGGCCCACAGGAATGTAGGTTCAGGGTTTGAATCCCACCCTTTGGCCCAGGTTTCCCGGGGCAACAAATTGTCAATCCTGATATCATCCCCTTCTTTCCCCGAGGGCCCTCTCTTCTGGTCCTTTTTGTTCAGATAGAGTTGGACAGCTTCTTGGGCATTAGCTAGGTTGCTCAGTGGTTCCCATGTACTTTCTTCTAGCGGGTACCCTTTCCATTTGACGTAGTACTGGGGTTTCTGGTAGTGGATCCTGTTGCCATGTATGTATTCACCTTTGTATTATTAAGCACGGCCTATTTGGAGGGGCAGGGGGTTTGTTTTAAGCCGTTGGTGGGGGAGAAAGTTCCCATCCTTTTTAAATAACAGGAATTGGTGGAATACGTTGTGAATCTTCCAGGAGGGGGGTAGGTCTAGCTTATAAGCAACTTCTCCAATTAGTTTGGTGATCTTGTGAGGGCCACTTCTTCTGTAAGCTAGCTTCCTACAGGGCACATATAGGGTCACACTGCAAGAGTCCAGGTATACTTCATCCCTAACTTGCAAGGGTTGGATTGGTTTTTGTTTTTGGTTGGTGAAGGCTTTGTAGGTTTTCACTGCGCAGTTCAGGTTGATCAAGCATGTTTTTTGTGTGTCGTGGATCCGCTCAACCCAGGAACATCCAGTGGTGTTAGTTTCCTTCTCGCCAATCTTGGGATCCCAGGTGGGATCAAAACCGTAGTTGGCTTTGAACAGAGACATCCAGTGGAGGCGTGGTCTTTACTATTGTATGCAAACTGGGCCATGGGAAGCATGTTGGCCCAATTGTCCTGGTCAGCATTGGCATAGCATTGGAGGTATTGTTCTAGGATCTGATTTACTCTTTTGGTTTGGCTGTCAGTTTGGGGTGGTAGGAGGTAGATACACACTGCTTGATTCCCAAGTCTTTCATCACTTGCATCCAGTAGTTTGACATGAATTGGGGTCCTCTGTCTGTGATGATTTCCTCAGGTGTCCTGTGTTAGGTGAGGATGTGGTCGTGGAAGTGTTGGGCTGTCTCTGATGCTGTGCAATGAGTGGTGATTGGTACAAAGCCTGCCATCTTAGTGAAGCAGTCTACCATGACCAGGATCAAGTTGAAGGAGAGGGACAGGGGAAATTTGACAATGTAGTCCATGAAAAAGGATCTCCAGGGTCCAGCAGGTATATACAAGAGTCTTAGAAGTCCTTCAGGTTTGTTTCTGTGGGGTTTGGTTTGTCCACAGGTCTCACATCCTTTCAGGTACACGCTTACTTCTTGGTCCATCTTTGGCCAGGCAAAGTTCCTTCTAATGCTCTGGAGGGTCTTGAGTCTCCCTGGGTGTCTGGCCATCTCAGAATTGTGATAATCTCTCAAGATGTTGGTCCTGATGCTTCCTTCTAGCATAAAGATTATGTTGTGCAGCATTAGTGTTGTTCCCTTCAATGAGTAGCCTTTTTGGTAATGGGAGCTATCCAAGGATTTTGAAAGGTTGGCGATCATGGTTTTGATGAATTTTTCAAGTGATTGGGCCTTCAGTACTTCTGGTTTGCTGGCCCTGATCTTCATCAATCCCAGGTGTATGCCTAGGCTAGCTGGGTCCAAGAGTACTTGAGTGTTGTGGTCAAAAGTTTCTATGTGGGTGGGTGCCAGGTCAGTTCTTCTACTCAGGGCGTTGGGTACTACGTTTACCTTTCCTGGCTTGTAGTCTATGGTCAGGGTGTAGTCAGCCAGTTCTAAAGCCCATCTTGCTTGTTGTTGGTTGAGCTGTTGTGGTTTGAAGAAATAGACCAAGTTCTTGTGGTCTGTCAGGACCTTTACTGGGAATTCAGCGCCACAGAGGTACCAGCGCCAATGTTTCAGGGTCTTCATAATGGCTAGCATCTCTTTGTTGTAAATTAAATAGTTCTCTTCTGTGGGCAGTATCTTCTTGGAGTAATATGCTACAGGATGTAGCATACCATCCCCTCCTTCCTGAAGAAGGACCCCGCCCACCGCAAAGTTGGACGTGTCGGTTTCTAGCACAAATGGCTGGGAGGGGTTGGTCATGGCCAGGACAGGGGCAGAAGTGAAGGCAAGTTTCAGGGTATCAAAGGTGGTGGTGCATTCTGGAGTCCAGGCAAAGGCAACCTTGTTGGAGCACAGGCGGGTCAGGGGCAGAGTGATGTGAGAAAAATTTTGGATGAAATCCCTGCAATAATTTGCCAGGCCCAAAAAACTTCTCACATCTTTTCTGCATTTGGGGGTCAGCCAGGAGGTCACAGCGTGCACTTTATCCTGGGCCATTGCAAACCCTCCAGTTTTCACTATGTAGCCTAGAAATTCCACTTCTGGTTGGAAGAACTCACACTTTTTGAGCTTTGCGTGTAAGTTGGCTTGAGAGAGTTTGTTAAAGATTAGATCTAGGTGAAGTAAGTGCTCTTTGTGGGTCTTGCTGTAGATGAGGATGTTGTCAAGGTAGGCCACACAGAATTGGTCAATGTATTTGCCCAATACTGTGTTTATCATGCGCTGGAAGGTGCTAGGGGCTTTGAATAGTCCAAATGGCATCACCAGGTATTTGTAGAGTCCATACCTGGTCTTGAATGCTGTTTTGTATTTGTCGCCCTCTTTGATTCAAATTTGGTTGAACACATCTCTAAGGTCAATCTTGGAGTACACCTGGGCGCCTGTCAGCACATTGCACAAGTTGTCAGCGTTAGGTATGGGGTAGCAATTCTTTGCAGTTATCTTGTTCAATTTCTGATAATTAACGCACGGGCACATACCACAGTCTTTCTTGCCCAAAAACAGCATTGGTGACAAACAAGGGCTCTTGGACACGTGGATGAAGCCTTTCTTGGTCATGTCTTTGATATATGCCTTGAGAGCCAGCTGTTCCTTGTGGTTGCAGCTATAAATAGGTCCATGTTTGGGTTTGGTGCCAGGCAGGAGGTCAATAGCATGATCATACTTGGTGTGTTCAGGGAGATGGGTGGCTGCCTCTTTGCTGAATACATGGGTCCATTTTCCTAGGGAAGCAGGGAGGACGCCCACGCTTGGTTCAATCTGTATGGTCATGAGCCTTTGGGTGGGTTCCTTGGGATTTGTGCAAAAGGGAACAGTGTTGCGGGTACCCTTATCACCTAAGGTGATGTTCTGTTCTTGGTAGTTGAGGATGAGGCCATTCCTGTCTGACCAGGAGTCCCCAAGAATGAGGGGGTGTGGTAGGCCTTTCAACATAATGAGAGATGATGGGTATGTGTTGTTTACTATTACCAAGGGTAGTTCTTGTTCACATTTGTATCCTGTATCCTTGGTGCTGTTTACCAAGATGGTCTGTAAACAATTCTCAGAGGCAGACAGGCCTAGTTCTTGGGCTAAGTCAGCGTTAATGAAACTCTCATCTGCTCCAGTTTCAATGAACGCCTTTAGTTTTAGGATTGTTCCTCCAACATTAACAGATACTAGGATAAAATTGTAAGACTGGGAAGAAGCATTTATTTGGGCCAAAGAGACAGGATCAGGGGTTTTCTTAGGGCAGGCTCTGGTCAAGTGCCCTGCTTTATGGCAGTGGAAACAGAGTCCTT
The DNA here is from genome assembly GCA_014839935.2 of Entomophthora muscae. Taxonomy (NCBI): domain Eukaryota; kingdom Fungi; phylum Entomophthoromycota; class Entomophthoromycetes; order Entomophthorales; family Entomophthoraceae; genus Entomophthora; species Entomophthora muscae. The sequence continues at coordinate 559,056 of QTSX02003556.1, forward strand.
CTCTGTAGTGTTTTTGAAGTTCCTCAGGGGCCATCCCCCCTCTATTGGGTGTGGTGGCTCGGGTTTGGTGGGTCTGGGAGGGCCCAGAATTCTCTTGATTCATGATGAGGCCCTTGTATAAGGAGACCAGGTCTTCCAAGCCAAGGGTTGGCGGGTGGTGCTTAAATAAGTTCTTCATGGCTGGGTTCACTCCCTTTTGGAAGATGATGGCTGAAAATTCATCCTCAAGTTGAGTGCAGGTCTTCAGTTTAAGGGATTTGTCAATGTTAGCCTGAATGGGTTGGGAGCCTTGACAGATTTCTAGCAAGAAGTTCAGGGTGTAGTATCTGGTGTCGCAATCCTCCCCAGTTGCCATTAACTCAGCCTCAAACTTGGCATATTCCAAACAGAATTCTACATCTTCTGCTGTGTCTTTGCCAAACCAGTCTAGAGCGTCTCCAGAGAGCATGGAAGCAACCCCCAGTACCTTCTTGATGTTGCTGGCGTAGGAGGGGTGTTGGTCTGAAAATGAAAGTTGAGGACTGTCATGGCGCATCAGGCTTCCTCAAGTGTGAGCTTCCCCATCTGGGGCATCTCAACCTTGGTGGGAGATTGGTTCACAATTACATTTTGCACTTAGTAGGAGGGCTTGTTGGTATCAGTGGCGGTGGTGTCTGTTCTTTTCAGGTTGTTTGGGTTTGCATTCTTCCACATAGAAGAGGTCAGGTTCATGGTCCTCTTATAGATGTAATAAGTGATTATTAATAACAAAAGCATAAAAGATTCCCCAAGAAATAACAACATCTTGGGGCTCAGGGTACCAGGTTTTAAAAAGATTGCCATAATGCCAGGGATCCAGTCTTGGGCGGCTAGCCCACCGTTTCTGGGGGTAACTTGGGCTGGGGTTTTTGCAGGCAGATCCCACCACAAGAGAGGAGCTAACTTTAGAAGGTAGGAAGCAGACTTCCCCAACCCAAGACCATGGGCCAGCAGCCGGTACAATGGTGTCCACCACCCCTGTGAGGGTGATGTACACTATTCCAAAAAGCTTTCTGGTATGGTTGGTTAGAAGGTCAGGTGAAGAGTCTGACATTGGTTTGGGTGTTACAGGTGGTTTCATATAGATATTGTAGGCCAGGAGATAATTAAATTTTCCTCTAAATAGTTTTGGGGTGGAGAATATACACAGGCCTTGGCGGTTGTATCTAATAGCAGATTGGATGCAGGCTAGCGGGTCAAGTTTGAGGATTTTCTCTGGTGTATAATCCTTATATTTGGGCTTCAAGTGATAATCAGTGAAGTGAACGGGCCCAAAGGGTGCACCAGATGAACAGAAAACTGCAGGTGGTGGGGCAGGAGGGCCGGAAGATCTTGAACTGAATTGATAGACAACAAATAAAAAATATGGTAATAGCTGTAAGAACCAAAGTAACATAACCTTTGTTTAAAAATGGCAATAAGTTTTGAGTGCAGAATCTATAGGCATATATAGCATTCCGCCTCCAAACTTAGTATTTTCATCAGGGCTTTATCAAAATATTGGGATAAGTGCAGGCGGGCAGCCAGAGGGCCTGGGTGTGAGAGCGGTGAAATGGCACCTTGGCTGGGTGTTCTCTCATTGGTCAGAACGTCCAATTTGGTCACTCAATTTTCTTGATTCTTTGCTGTGGTCACAGGGCCAGGCCCAAAGCCCGGGTTTATCTTTGGCAGTAGGGTTTGATTGGTTACTTGAGAGGACTTCAAACCCATGAAATTCACAGAGGCGCCATCTCTGCTTCTATTAGGCAATTTGAGAGGCTCTTCTTTGGGCGCCACCATGGTTGAGCTGGTGCAGGTATTCTGGCTTTGGGACTTAGCGGGAGCCTCAGCTTGCAGGGGCTCAATCCCAAAAAAACTCTGGCGAGCGGGCCCTTGGTCCATGGGCCCAGAGGCCCGCAGGAATGTAGGTTCAGGGTTTGAATCCCACCCTTGGGCCCGGGTTTCCTGGGGTAATGAATTGTCAATCCTGACAACAATGAACCATTTTGGTTTCAAACTTCAACATGAACCAACAGTCTCTCAACTAGTCTTCACTGTGATCAAACAGTCCTTCTTACTAGTCTTCTCTGCTGATTCTGTGAACCAACTTGGCTCTTTATCTCAGTCCCCGTTACCAGAACCTATAGACCCAGGCATGAGTCTACATTGAACCAGTGTTTGGCTGGGCCCTTGCAAGTGGCACTCTACTTAGGCCATCCAACAATAGATCAATGTCTATGTGTTGTTTTTAATCACTCAGGTGATTAAATCTGGGCTTTCAGTTGCAAAGTAATCAGCTTTACTTCCCAGAGGCCTGATAACATCAAGTTCTGCAGTTGCTTCCCCAAGCAAACCGCCTTGGTGACTCCTCTGAGCAAATCTATGCCCCCCAATGCTTGCTTTGGGTTCTTCCCAAAGCTCTCATAGGGGCATAAACAAGGACACCCTACCAGTCTGTTAGGTAGGATGCTTGCTCACAGACCTCCTGTAAGCGTATCAGGGTACACAGAGCCCTCAGATCTTTTCCCCTTCCTGGCAGCCCGTGCTACCCGCCAGGGGTCCAAAACTCACAGCCCTGGTAGGCAAGTCCCCTATCATACTGGCATACACTTCTACCCTGGCAGCCTGTGTTACCCGCCAGGGTCTAAACATCTTACAGCCTGAGTAGCAAACACTACCCATCAGGCTGGATCACTCCCCACCCCAAGCAGCTAAAGCTCCCTGCTGAGCTATCTCATTCCTCACCCCTAGCAGCCACAGTTTCCTGCTAGGTGAGAACCTCTAGCCCACAGCAGCCAATATCTTCTGCTGGGTAAAGACACCATCTGCCTCTAGTAGTCTTTACACCTACTAGCTAGGCCTTACCTTTACTAGTAGCCATTATTTCCTACTAGGCCTCTACCTTCAACAAACAACCAAACTTCTACTCAGCCAACATTAGCCCCACCCACAAACCACCAAACATGTGGACTGTCACAGTTACACAACTATAAGTGTCAGGAATATTCCTGATACCTACCAGCTACAAATGCAGCAGAGCCCTAGAGAGATGCTGGTTACAGCTGATGTCTCTCTTGATTATATGCAGAATCTGTTGCAGTAAATGTCAGTCTAGACCCTAACTGGACCCTACTATACCTACATCTGGAGTTCACCTGATATGAGGCGTAAACTCTGGGACCAACTCTGAGTTAAAAAATGCTGAATGGCAGCTTTCCACAGATGCAGGGGCATCTGCTGCCAGCTGAGACTTGGAAAAGGGCACCTTAAATCCCTATAACCCAGCACTGAGATATTATTCTTCACTATCATTGTACCTTATACCACATTTGTAGCTGTGACCTGTACATGTCATGGAGCGCAAGGTTGAGAAATCAACTGTGGTCAAGATATCTGGGATCTTCTGCAAGCAGGTGTGCTGTGCATAAAGAATATATCTATCCCTGAACCTCCTAGTTCTGTTGTTCTGGTAGAGGCCATAAAATCCTTTGGGGAGTAAGCTTATGATGTTTAAGCCCCTATCTGAAGTAAGCTAGGCAAGAAATACATCATTGCTGTCCTTGATCACTTCAATTGCTGGCATGATGAGCAAGCAACCACCAATTTTATTATCAGCACAGTGACTTGCTTTATCAGAAAGAAAGTTCTAGCTACTTTGGCTGTCTCAAACAACCTGTCACAGACGCTGATAAGAAACTTGTGAAGGGTGCTATGAAATCCTAATGTGCCACAAATGCCCTCAAATAAGAAGTAGTCATCCTGTATCACCCTAAGGCTAATAGATAAATGAAACAACTCAACAGCTCCCCAATGAAATTGCTCTTCAAACCGCCCTAAAGCATTCTAACACGGCGTGAGCAGAGAGTTTTTTATTGTACTCCTCATCCTGAGAACTGAAATCAACTGTGGTACTGAGTCTAGTTATAGAACACTGGTGCTTGGAATTGCAGATGAGGTGTCTGGGATCTTAAGGATAAAAAGTTTCCCATAAATCCCCCTGAACTCCTTCTCACAGTTATGCCCTTCATTGTACTGTGGTGCGCCAAGGCTTGGGAGGCAAAGTGCGCAAGCTGTCAGGGATCCATCCTGTGGTAGGTTCCTGAGAACTTGCAGGCAGTCAGCCTGCAGGCCCAGAAGAAAGGGCCCACCACAGGATGGGGGCTAACTTTACAATGTAGGATAGTGATTTTCCAAGGATGGCCCAGGGCCCGCTGGAGGGCACCATAGAATCAATTAAACCAGTGAGGGTGATGTACATGACCACAAATGTCTGAGTGGAGGTGGACTCACTGGTAGCAATGGATTCTTGCGGGCAGTTGGGCCGCAGGGTCAAGGGAGGGGTCATTGGTACCAAGTATACAGGCAAGTAGTTATATTTGTTACAAAATAGCAAAGCTTTTTTGATAATAAAATCTCCTTCACAATCAATAAGCTCTGTTTCTCTGGTACAGGCTTATGAGCCGTAAATTAGGATCTCCTCTAAGGTAAATTCTGGGTAATCTGGATTTGGAGAATACTCTGTAAAACAGACTGGGCCGTAAGAAGCTCCTGGGGACAAAATAATTTGGGTGGTTGGCCCGCAGTTTCTTGGGGTTGATGAAAAGTGGGGACAGAACTGGGGGAATTGAATTAAAAATGATAAAGTGCTAAAAGGAGGCAGAGTAAGACCTGCGTGAACCAAAGGTTCATGACAATTCATTGTAAGAATGTCAATGAGTATCTTCCTGACATCTTCAGGGTATAAGTATGCTCATCAAACTTGGGAAAACTTTTGCAATTTCTTGTAGCCCAAGGGGTGGCACTTACCAGAGTTTGCACATTCCTGGGGGTGCCCAAAATTGTCAAGTCCTCATTGGTTGGGTTGGGGCAAGAAATCTCAAATTCACCTTTTGAGGCAAAGGATTCTTCATTTCATTGCAGGCCTTGGCCTTGAGGTAATGCAGGTGGTGTCTCATTGGTGGCGGCCCGGAAGATTGCGGGGACATTATTAAGGTTGTTGATCTCATTGGCTGGTCCAAGAATATTGTCTAAGAGGCAGGGTTCGAGTATAAAAGGTACCCCACTGGTGGGTTTTGGAGGTTTCTCCAAAGTCAAATCTGTTTCTGGTTCAATCACAGAAAAATGTGGGCTGAGGGGCTGGCAGCCCACAGAGGTCTGAGTTTCAATCCCAGAAATGGGATTTTTATTTGCCAATTGACAGTAGAAATTTGTCACTTGTGACAAAAGAGTTAAGGGAGCCACCAAACCCCTAGAGGCTGGTTAGGGTATAGAAGATCCCAGGTATTCTCTTAGCCCTCAGCAAGAAAAACTGGACTCTCAACCCCTTGAATCCTATAAATTACTTCTGGTTATAAATAATCACATCTATCATCTGAAAGGTTCTGAGAAGAACACTGAGCAACTTTATTGTGACTAATTGTGCATCTATCACACCATCTTTTCCTGAGAATGATTTTTCTGCACCTTCTCATATACTTCATAGGTTATCATGGATGTTGAAGATGGCAGAGAAAAACAGGGGAAAGGGAAAGTATTGCAACCAAACCAATTACCCTGGTTGCTGATGTATCTCCCAATGTACATGAGGTGCTCAGCAAGCTGCCCCATACATATCTGTATTGTATTCTCTTGCTCTCTTCAACTTGGCGGGGTCTCATATTCTCTTATGAGAAAATCCCCCCAGTTATGATGACAGTCTCTCACATGATCTTATCCAGCATATTTTCACACCTGGTTTGGATCACTGATACCATGTAACTCTGCTTAGTTGTCCGCTGGCTTACTACCTTGGTATAGGGTGTATATTGTTCTTGATAACCATGGTCTTGTTTATGATATTTCTGTCCTTTTCTGGACAGCTTTTTCCCCCAAACTTGAACGCTGAACTATAGCTAGTTCTTTTACAACTGTGTCTAAACTTTCAAGTTGAAACTTTACATGGCCACCAAATACCTTTTATTCTGAAGTTTACATCCTAATAGCCTTATATCATGTTGGTTCTACCAGGCAAACTGTGATCAGCAGAGTGAAGTATGAGTTCTTTGTAGAGCCAAGTGAATCGATGGACCTGTTGTAACCTCCTTGATTACTCCCGCTTCGTGAGTTACAGCGCTGAGAACCACCTTGGAACACTGAGTAGGGAGTGCCCCAAAAACTTGGTTCGGGTACTCTTCTGGGAGCAACCTGTTGGGACAAAGGAATCCTTCCATCAAGACCCACGCGGATACCGTGTGGCATACTTTTAGGTTTGGAAGCATCGCTTCCTGTTTCAATAACTATATCATTTCTTCGAGATCTTCCTATTTTCTTGTTTTTTAGCTTTGGGATGTATATGTTTAACAAGGTCAGCCGGTTCTCAGCTGAAGCCATAAATTGGATTTAAGTTATCTATGCCAAGGTTAAAAGATAGGAATGATCGACATAAGTTTGTAACATCTCTGCTTAAAAAAGTAAACTCTTAAGTACCCCTTTTACAGTATTTTCACGTGCTAGGTGTAATTGATGAAAAGGGGTGGTAACAGCATCTTAAAGGGCGCTGCCTTAAGAGCAAGAAACCTTTTTATTGGTCCAAGTAGTCAGGCAGCTGTATCCTGTATCGCCGTAAGAAGGCGTCGAATAGGTTCATCCGAAAGCTTGTGGAAAAGTTTTTGCTCAGATGGATGCCAAGCTCCCATCTTTTAAGCGTCATCTTTGCCAGGCATAAAGTCCGGAGAAGCAGATGCTGCCGGTCGCCAGAAAGCTGGGGGACAAAGCAGAAGAAAGGCTCTCCGATATGGAGATGCAGGTCAGGGAGATCTTTATAGTGGTAATGCTTCATGATGAGCCTGGACATGGCCATTAAAGTATCCGTCCGCACGATAAAGAAGGGGGCGCTGGAGACGAAAGAAAGGATGCCGATGCCTTTGATAGCCCCCACAAGGCCCGTAACTAATAGGTGTTGGCCATAGACATCTTTTGGATCCATTTGGGTATTCTGCTCTAAAAGAGCCTTCTCGAAGATGTTTAGCAGAAAAACCTTAAGCTGATAGAAGCGCACGATGAGTACCCACTTGACTGGGATAATAGGGTACGATGGATCGGCTCGATGCAACAACCTTAACTGATTCACTCCCGATATGATGATGCGATCTTGCTTATTTCCAATCCAGCGCAGCTTTTCTTTGAGTTCGGAAAGCTTTCCTGTGCAAAACCTAGTTTCATGGTGAAGCAGCCTGAGCAGTATATCGCTTTCGGATTTGCTTTTGGTGTACACCAGGCTACTTATCTTTTCAGTGTACGAACCCAGCTGCGAAGCATCGCTGGCGGAAAGCGCCTTTGGCGAATTAAACACGAAGCATATGTTGCTTGGGATAAAGGAATAACCCATTAATTTAAAGAATCTGACATCGATTGAAAGGATGATGCGAAATAAAATCTGCCTTTCAAACACCATGTTTGCATGTATAGTCTCGTTAGGGTTCCTGCACTTTGGAAACTGGTGGATGCCTAAAGAATATTGAATTGTTGAAATGTAGTGCCAGAAGAATTCCTTTCTCTTAAATAAAGGCGAATTGTTTTCGGTCAGCCAGAGAATGAGGAGGCTTTGGAGAGTATCAAGCGAAGGACGAAGCTTAGAGGGCGTAGTCTGGATCAGCAGTTGTTCATCTAGCTCTTTGACGAGGTCGGTCACTTTTGTTGAGGGACAAAGGAACTGTATTCCGGTTCTCCATATTGCCAGGGTTAACAGGTAGGACCGTGGGTAGCATAGGAAATCTCTTCTGCTAAAAAGAGGTATATATGGATTGAAGTAGTAGAAAAAGGCTTCGTGGGCAAGCTCCAAGATAGCCGAGGAATCGTCAAAGGTATTTAAGAAGGAAAGGGGCAGTAAAGCCTTTCTAAACCGGCTAAAATTGGAGGAAATGACGGAGGAAATAAACCTTTTGTCAGACGGCGAGGCATCAAGAATGGAAACTCCCATAATAGATAACAAGTACTGCAATTGAGCTGGAGAAGAAGGGGTTAGTGACCATTCGTTTAATTTGGACAACCACGCCAAGACAGGGCGAAGGGGCGCCTTTGCATTAAAATATATGATAGACATCCTTTTCTCTTTTCGCTTGTGCTGTATTTTCGTATCTTCATCCCTTTTCTTTTCAGGGCTGGGAGGGGCTTGGCTTGGAAGAGGGAAAGTGATATTCTTAAAACAACTCTGTATAGTATTGTTAAAGGATGGCTTGGGTCTAGGCTTGTTATTTTTTGGCAGTTTAAACCTTTCTACATTATCGTAGGCGAACTTAGGCTGGATTTTTAAATCACGCAATCTCGTACATTTAAGATTAAATTTGAAGCAATGATCGCAAATAGGAAGTTTCTTGTTGCAGCCGACATGCTTTATGTAACATTGATCACAGGCTATCGAGCTAACTAAAACCTTTGAATCGCCACCCTCGGCCGAAACTTTCAAAGAATTCATTTCTAGTTGGCTGTTGGATATATGGTATGCTTTAGAGTATCCGATAAAGTTTACCATAAAGTCAGTATACTTCTTTGGACTTCAGATTAAGCTTTGAAGTGGTAATCTAGAGTACGGGATTGCTAAGTTTCGATATTTAATCTAGCCTAGAATTTTTATGTTCAATTTATCGTTCGATCCAGTGGTGCGACAGTTTCACTATCAGCTCCAATATCTGATAAACTGATAACGCTTATCAGTGAGATCTAAATTGTTAATAACACTTTATTCTGTAACTTATTTTCTTTAGCTGCTGCTGCCCTATGTTCAACCTGGCTGGTATTAATGTTACTGATGGCTTGATTGTACATGTTCTCCTGTATCTGAATATATAATATTTGCAATTTATCTTTATACTATCATAAAACTTCATCCAATGCACCACTATTTCCTGGTTCACCATTGCCTTCTATTTTCAAATATAAAATTGGATTATTGATGTCAAAGTTTGGGACAGGAAGATATCCAGGCAATTAATTTCTCTACAACCAATTCAGCCAATCTTGATCCAACTATAGGTTTCTTTATATGCAATTTTTTAACTTTACAATAGTAACCCAACAATCCAAAATAATTAAAGCTCATCCTATAAAAATTTATTTTTAAAAATTTAATTAAATTAAATTCCACTTGTAAAAAATAAAAATGTTAACTTGCTAAACGGGAATTTTTAAAATCAAGCCCACTACTTACAAAAAAATAAACACAATCATATATGTAGGTTATATCTTTGTCAAGATATCAAGTTCCCGACCCTTTTGTTATAGCAAAGCCAAAATGTTTACCTATGGACAAAACCATGGTTAGATCAAAATTGGCTGAAATCAGTTGTGGAAAAATTAGTTGCCTGAATATCCTCCTGCCCCAAACTTTGGTACCTGACATGGTCTAACAGCATTGTTTTTGACATATTGTGAGATTCCAATGTATTTTAGTTGTAAATAAAAAAGTATCTATATGAAGAATACGGATTTAGCCTTATCAGGAAATCCCGACTGAGTAAGGTTGGCTGATCAATCTTCATCCCAAAGCTACTGACAAAAATAGACAGGGCATTGCCAGAATAAATCCTTATGTTGCATGTGCATATCATAATGCCAATAGTTTGATAATCACTAGAAGATTTTGTGGTTGAAATAATGTTAATAATATGATCCTCCTATCCCTGAAGCTTGATACAGAGTGGCTGAACTCTTATTGGCCAAAAATAATCACCAAAAGATGAAAATCTGGGAAAGATGATTTCAAGAACACTACTACTGATACATGTAAGAGAGGGGGGCTAAACTAACTAAGTTTGGCTCCCATCCTGGGAGAAGGATCCACCAGGACACCATCTAGTGCAGGACTGGGACAGCCGCTTGAAGGGGCGTCTATAGGGAGGACGTGGCAGATAAATGGGGAAGTATAAGTCCAAGCCCATCTGTCAGGCACCCACCCACTAGGAAGCAATCTTCCTAGGTGGTGAATGATTGCAGAGGGATTTAATCCAGTGATCAAAGATTTCACAGGCAAGAATACCATGCCTAAATGGAATAATTCTCCAAACACTTGGTATCTACCTAGCAGCGGGTTGAAGCGTCCCAAGAAGAAGTATACTCCTAAATAACAAAGTAAGAAAGCCAAAGCCAAAGGGCAGAAAACTTGGGGTTTGGGAACCTGGGTTGTGGATTCATAGTTCTTGGTCTCTTCTTGGACAGGGGGGTTGTGTGATAGGGGTGTCACAGTATACCAAACTCCAGGAATAACACAGCACCAAGAGCTGTCTAAGAATTGGGATTCTAGTGTGATACCTGAATCAGCGTGCAATCCCATTGAAGTGCTGGCCAACACTGTTGGCAGCAGGACTATCCAAAATAACCATTTATACCCAAGAGACTCCATAAGAGGAGTCTTGGATAATCTCATGGTTTGGATTTTAAAGGCTTAAGTCAAGTAAAAAGGTAAGCAAAAATAATTCACAGTGGGTGAATGTAGACTTTATTGATTGAACAAATTTATAATTATAGATTACCCGCCTTATATAGCATGGTAGAAATGAGGAAGTTGGGGCAAGATGTAAAGGAGGTAGGGAAATTTGGAGATTTTTCTGGAGAAATTGAGGGGTTAGAATCATAAAACTGGAGAATTAAATAATTTTCTTCAAAATTATGCTTTCTGCAGCCAAAGTAACCAAATTCAACTCTTTTAAAACCCTAACTGACAGGCATTGCTTAACTGATCTGCAAGGGAGGATGGAGACCAAGAGTATCACAACAAGAAGGAACTGAAGACAACAGAATCAAAAACAGGCAAGGATTTTGAAAACGCTGTAAACGTCACTGCCAGCAATAGCTGAGGAATTCAAATTAGCGTTGTTGAGCGTTGATTGGCTGAATTTATCAGCAAAAGATAACAATTGGTTCAAAACTAACTTTAAGCTAACTTAAACTAGATCTGAAGCAACTGAGTCTAGAGAAGACCCAGGTTCAAATCCTGGTGCTAAAATTGCTGGATCTGCGGACCAACCTAAGCAATCCTGTGGGGTTCCTGTCCACCAGTCTCTAAAATGTGTCCTGGATTGTAGCCAGGGACCAGCTGAAAGGGATTGTCATTCTCTAGTAAGGAAAAATGTATCTCAGAAATATGTATAGGGGTCAAAATGGGATTTTATTCACTCTCAGAAGGAAGATCCCCTTAGAAACCTTCTGGTAAAAGCCTGGGGGATCAGGGAAACAATATGGATTTTCCAATACAAGGAGTCCTCCAAAAATATCTTGGACTCCTTGTGCTTGGTCTTGGACTTCTACACCTTAGTCTTGGACGTCTGCTCCTTAGACTTGAACTCCTGCCCCTTAAACTTGGACTCTGGCGCCGCGCTGAGGATCCAGCTTCTTATTCTTGGGCTCCTGCTCTGTTATCTTGGGCTTCAGCTCTCTTTATAGCTCCAGTGGCCTTGTTATTCCACTTGTCAGTCCAATAAAGCTCCTGCTGGTGATCAAAAGGCTTCCAAAACCCCTAGTGGAAGAAACTCAAAAGGCCTCAGAAAGATCCCGTCAAAGACCCAGAAAGACCTCCAAAAAGACCTCAAAAGACACCGTAACTTTCCAGCCAGCCACCTTCTTATAGTGTCCTTTTCCCAACGGTTCTGCCTTTAAAATGGCTTTCTTCAGAAGCTTAAACCATTGCCGCTCACTTTTTCTTATAATAACTTAAGCTTACATACTTACTTTCTCAAAAGCTTAAAGTATTAATTCACTATTTCCTTGCTTATACTTTAAGCTTTTGGCTTCCAACCAATCATTTTCATCAGGAAACCTGCCAGAACTCAACAAATGAATGCAGAGCGCAGAAATAGACCACTTCTGAAGTTCCACCGGGATCCAACTAGGAAAATAATTTCCACAGCTCAAACCGCTCAAAGCAATAACTCTTTGTGCACCAAAGCGTTAACCAGTCCATCATTCCGGCACCAGTATTCCCTGCATTCAACCTAAACACATTTAAAATAGTAGAATACTATTTAAACTTTTCTTTTTGGACCTCTTTGACGTTTTCCCTATATATTTACAAATCTTGTAAAATCCAAGGAAAACGTCCCACCAAAACAACTTTGTATCCAGCTCTCATAGCAACATACCTTCATCTATCCTAGGAACTTAATAAATAAATATCTTACCCACACTTTTATCCACATTCCTTCTTGATTTTACTACTAAACCAAGGCAAAAAATTCTACATTTTCCCACTTCAGCAAAATCTTGGCTCATTTCTCTGGACCATTAGTTCTTCACCATCATCTTTGGGTTCTCCAGCCAGCTATTCAACCACATCTTACAGCTCTTTAGCTTAACCAGCAAACAGTCTATCTTAGTTCACATAACAGCTTCTTTCCAGTATTTAAACAGCCTATCAGTCCTCTGGCTACTTCTTTATCAAGACCAGCTACTTCTGCATCATGATCTTTGAGCCCTTCAAATTATCCTCACTAGAAACAATCTTGGTTCAACCTGCACAATGAACCATTTTGGTTCCAAACTTCAATATGAACCAACAGTTCTTTAACTAGCCTTCTCTGTGATCAAACAGTTCCTCTTACTAGTCTTCTATGCTGATTCTGTGAACCACCTCAGTTCTTTATCTCAGTCCCCGTTACCAGAACCTGTAGACCCAGGCATGAGTCTACATTGAACTGGCATTTGACTGGGCCCTTGCAAGTGGCACTCCACTTAGGCTATTCAACCATAGATCCTCACAGCCTATGTTGTTGTTTTTACTCACCCAGGTGATTAAGTCTGGGCTTTCAGTTGCATAGTAATCAGCTCTACTTCCCAGAGGCCTGATCACACCAATTTCTGCAGCTTGCTTCCCTGAGCAAACTGCCTTGGTGACACCTCCAAGAAAATCTATACCCTCCAATGCTCACTCTGGGCTCTCCCCAAAAGCTCCCATAGGGGCATAAACAAGGACACCCTACCGTCTGCTAGGTAGGATGCTTGCTCACAGACCTCCTGTAAGCGTATCAGAGTACGTAGAGACCTCAGAGCTCTTCCCCTCCCTGGCAGCCCACGTTACCCACCAGGGGTCCAAAACCTTCTCCACCTCAAACAGACAAAGTTCCCTACTAGCTATCTCATTCTTCACCCTTTTGCAGCCACAGTTCCCTGCTAGGTGAAGAACTCTAGCACACAGCAGCCAATATCTTCTGCTGGGTGGAGACACCATCTGCCTCTAGTAGTCTTTACACCTACCAGCTAGGCCTTACCATCCCTAGTAGCCATCATCCCCTACTAAGCCTATACCTGCAACAAACAACCAAACTTTTGCTTGGTCAACATTAGCCCCGCCTGCAAACCACCAAACATGTGGACTGTCACAGTAACCATATCCAATCTAAAGGAAAATGAAAGTCAGTTCACCACCAATGCTGGCAATGTCTGCCGCTGGGCAGAGACAGGTGAAAAGATGCCCTATACTCCCATCACACAGCAAGGTGACACCATACTACACTACCACCGCACCTTGGGTCATATCAGACGACGTAACCTCTTCAAAATCATGAAACATAAGGTTTGGTGGCCATTTATGCGCCAAGACATCTTGAACCTCCTCAAGACATGTGTGCTGTGTGAAAAGAACACGTCTAAACCTGCACCCCAAAGTCTGTCCTGCCCATTAAGGTCATGAAACCCTTCAAACAGTGGCCCCTTGACATTGTTGGACCTCTCCCCAAAGACAGACTTGGAAATAAGCACATCATTACAGCCATCAATTATTTCACTTGTTAGCCAGTAGCGTGGGCAACCACTAACCACACTGCCACCATCATCACTTGCTTTATTGGTAAAGATATTGTGGCCCGTTTTGGGCGGCCCAAACATCTTATCAAAGATGGGAGACCTGAGCTTGTAGGGAATGTTATGAAGGTGTACTGCACCAATAATGCCCTTCAAAGGATAGTCACAAATCCCTACCATCCCCAAGCCAATGGGCGCATGGAGCTCCTGAATGATTCACTGGTACAACTGATTGCCAAACTCTTACAAGAACATCCTAATACTATGTGGACTGAACACTTGCCCACTGCTCTACTCATCTTGCAAGCAAGGGTCAACAGGGGCACCAGGTTCAGCCCCAGTACCTTGGCCTTTGGGATTCCTGATAGCTTGGCAGGGGTAGAACAAGGGAAATTATGATCCACAGTTTCCAGGAAATTCCCCTTGTTGACCACTCCTTCCCTGAGCCAGTGGTGCGCCAAAGCCTGAGATATTGAACACAAGCAGATTGAGGGAGGGACAAGGCACCTCAAGGCCAGATACACCGTAGGTGACCTCGTCTACGCCCTCAACCCCAATTCAGCCAAATTGGAACCCAACCACTTGGGACCCTTCAAGATAGCCGCGGTCTATGACAACCACACCTACCAACTTGAAAATGCCCAAGTAAACACCAAAAAGCTTCACCACAATTGTTTGCACTGCTGCCGTGCCATCCCCACACAAAGGTTGTTTGTGCAGACCTTCCCAGATCTACCAAAACTCCAATCCTGGTGTCTGACAACAAGCAGGGGGCAAGGGAGGTGTTGCAACTGGGTTTCCAGACTTGCCTGCCAACATATCTTACAATACACAGGGGGCGCTTAATGAGTTGCCCCTTGACATGTCTAACAACATGAACAAATCTGATGGCAATGTTGAACTGCAGGTACTTTCTCCTAATTAAGAGCGCTACCAATTTGACCTTTTGATCTGCGCACAAGTTATTCCTTGGCTCCAAACCTTATATGAAACATGCCATCATGCCACCCCCTTGTGACCCAGTAGCTTTCCCCATATAGTATATTAATCACAGTATTCTATAATAAACAACATCTTATTCTATTCATTCTCATCCTTTCTATTGGAATTTTGCCTTCCCCAAATCAAATACTGAATCCTCATTGGTTCAGTTGCAACACTGAGCCTTTCTCAATTTAGATGGCAATAAAGTGTCAAGGGTCTGGATGTACAAGCATTCTGGCTACCACCAACCTACTTAACATCCAGCCATTGTCTGTTTTAGTCCTCTTCCAATATACTGTTTGACATATCAAGAATGGTAACCAAGCAATATCACCTGACTGTCCAAGTATCCAGTGGCTTGAACCCATCTAGCACATGACCAACCCCTAGGTTCAATCCAACTAAATCCCTGCCACAGTCAAGTCTATATAAGTCTAAAGTATTATCCAATAAAAAATACTTCTCTTCTTTCTTAATTCCATATTTGAAGCTTCCCCAAAAGGCACTCCTTATCACTGGTAGCAGCTACAGGTTTTGACCACGCCCATGAGAGAGAAAATGACTGACCAAAACCCACCCACCTTTGCTCACTTACTCAACCAGGCCACATCCCAGGATACCTGGAAAACGTACTTCTGCGCCCACAACATTAATGAGGATATACCTAGTGGATGCACAGTATTCAAAGGTCTGGTCATGCCCAAAGCATGCACCAAGATTATTCAATACAGTTGCTCTCTTCAACCACAAAAAAATGCAATACCACCTATCACAGGTGAAGTTACCAACACCAAATACATTTTTATCAACAAGTTCTTTGGTAAAAACAAAGAAAACATCATCAACTGGCTAGACCACTCAGCCGCTAAACTCTGCGCTAGCCACATCCCCCATGAGAAATGGGTCCAGGAAGCCAGCAAGCGCCTGTACAAGGCCGCAGCTAACTGGTTTGCCACCTGGGTTGGCTCACAAACTGACAACCAGCTTTACAACTGGGAAAAGTTCAAAGCAGACATCACACACAATTTCTGCGTCACTAAATACCTCCAAGACATTGCAATACAGCTCAGTAATCTTCCTCAGAAGACCACTATTTCAGCTTACGCCAACAAATTCAAGGAAATATGTCGCAAGATCCAAAACCAAGAACAAGCTGACAACGTACATACCAGAGCCTCATTCATCAACAGAATGAAACCCTCTGTTGCTGCCCTCATCTTCCCAGAGGTGAATACCTTCATGCCTGCGCTCATTGCAGAAGCCAAGCGCACCAAAAGACACGCAAACATGTAATATGCTGCACGCAATGGCAATCACTCCTCAAACAGCAATGGCAGAGAAAACTCCAATGGAAACAAATTCCAAAATACCAACCATAGCAACAATAACTCCAATTGCAACAATGACAATCACAGCCAAAGCGCAAACCGCTCCTGTCCCAAGAAAGAGGACACTGCCAAAGTTAACAATGCTGGAGTAGCAACCCTCTATGAATCTGACCCCACATTCTCTGACCTCAAAAGTCTCAAAACAGAGGAAAAGGGAAAAAAGGAGGGGGAACAAGCTCAAGTGCCCCTGTCTCCCCCCAACTTGACAAGAAATTGTACCAAGGCACAAACTTTGCTACTTGCATTCCCTGTGTCCTGCAGTCCTCCATTTTTATGATCTTAAAAATTAAAGATTGCTCACAACTTCTTGTATACCCATGGACTTAAAAATCACATACGCATAAAATTTTATTTGACTCTGGTGCACAACACACTATGGTTAGCAAACCTTTTGTAACCAAGTACAAAATACCAATTGTCAAATCCAACTTCAAGTACACTAAAATGGCAGACAAATCAAAGGTTCTACTCAAAGGCAAAACAACTCCCTTCAGAATTGACCTCCAAGGCATAAAAACGTCCATCAAAGGACTTGTCATGAACAAAATAAACTACAACATTGTAGCAGGCATGGACTGGTTCACCCAAGTGAACGCCAGCGTATGTTGGAAAACAAAAACCATGACCATCAAACACAACAGAGTCAATTTTAATATCCTTAAAGAACCCAATGACCTCATTCTAAGAGACACAGTATTTGTCCAGGTCATAAACCAAGATGATTCAGAACATCTAACCAAAGATAATACCCTCCACATAATGAGGTACACTGAGTTTAATAACATGCAAACACAAAAGATCCAATGCCCAGAACTTGCAGCACTCCTAAAGGAATACACTCATGTATTCAAAGAAGAACTCACCAAGCTACCCCCCAAACGGGAGGTCAAACATGGCATCAACTTATGCAAAGCCATTCCCAAACCTGCACCCCTCTACAGAATCTCTCCCATGGAGACCCAAACCCTCAAAACACACATTGAGGACAACTTAGCTAAAGGCTTCATCCGCCTGTCTGAATCCCCATGGGGACAGCAGTATTCTTTGTAAAGAATAAGAAAGGCACTCTAAGTCTAGTAACTGACTATAGAGCTCTCAATGCAAGCACAGTAAAGAATAAATACCCTCTTTCACTTATAGAGGATCTGTTTGCAAGACTCTCAGGTGCCAAATTTTTCTCCAAAATTGACCTCACCTCAGGATACAACCAAGTTGAAGTAAAGGAAAAAGACATACCAAAGACTGCATTCTGTACACAATTTGGATCCTTTGAGTGTAGGGTAATGAACTTTGGGATGACCAACGCTCCTGCAACATTTTTCACCATGATGAACCAAGTGCTAAACACTCTCTCAAATACATTATGCTACTTTGACAATATCATCATATTCTCAAAAACCAAAGAGGAACACCTCACACATGTCTGCAAGACACTCATTTGACTTGCAAAGCACCAACTTTATGCAAAACCAAGTAAGTGCCAATTTATGGAAAAGGAACTCCTGTTCTTGGGCCACATTGTCTCTGACAGTGGAATGAAAGCAGATCCAGACAAAATTAAAGCCATAAATAACATGCAACGCCCCACCTCTGTTAAACAAGTTAGATGCTTTCTCAGTATGGTAGCTTACCTAAGGAAATACATCAAAGACTGCGGAAAACTAACCACACTAATCAATGACTTAACCAAGGGTAATGCCAAAAAGAAATTCATCTGGACATCAGAATCTGACAAGAATTTCCAATTATTAAAGCAAGCTCTGATTGAAGCACCAATCTTGCAACACCCTAAAAATAACAGGTGCTACAAGCTTGAGTCAGATACCAGCAACACTGCCATTGGTGCAGTCCTGCACATCTTCCAGCCAGGGCAGCAAGACTCCCTGCCAGTATGTTAAAAAAGCAGAAAACTAACCAATACTGATCAGAGATACCCAATATACAATAAGGAATTGCTAGCAATATACCACGCTTGCAAGAAATGGAGATGTTACTTAGAAGGACATTTAAACGTCCAAGTACTAACTGACCATAAATCCTTAATCTATTTCAAAACTCAGAACACACTTGCACAGCAGCAAGCCAAATGGATGTCCTTGCTGGAACAGCTTAACCTGGACATCCAGTACAAAAAGGGGTCAGAGCTGGTCACGGCTGATGCTCTCTCTAGACTATGTCAGCCTAGAGAGGATCACCCTGGCCACCTGGACCTTGACTGGCCAAACCTGTACAACACTGAGTATAAAACCAAAGGGAAAGACCCCTCAACACATCAACTGACCCACAATACATTAGTAAGAAACAAAAAGTACTTACATGTATCAAATGGCACAGTATACCAAATTATTAATGACAAACATGTCCTGTACATCCCACTTGCACAAAGAGTTGACACCATACTAAGACATCACCGTCTGCTAGGCCATACAAAGGCTAACAACCTATACCTCACACTAAAAAAGATAGTATGGTGGCCCAACCTCAAGCAGGATATAGTTGATGTTCTGAAAAAGTGCACAGTGTGTGAGAAATACACTAGTACAAAGGCTAATCAGCCAACCCAGTAACAGACCCTGAACCATTTAAGGTTTGGGGGCTAGACGTAGTGGGGCCCTTCCCAGAAAAAAAGACAAAACAACGTTTCTTAATTGTAGCTATCAACTTTGCAACACACCGGCCCATCTGCTGGGCAACAAAGGACCACAAGGCAGAAACCATCAACTGTTTCATTAACAAAGCAATCATAGCCAACTATGGCACTCCAGACTACATCATAACTGATGGAGCAACAGAGTTATCAGATAACGTAGTTAATGACAACTTGAAATCCAAAAACATTAAACACTCCACAACCTCTCCATACAGGCCACAGGCCAACAGTAGAGTGGAACGCCTAAACGGCAGCCTTATCAGGACCCTAGAGAAAATAATGGATGGCAAAGCCAAAGACACATGGCCACTATACGGGAAACATGCATTATTAGTATTCTGAGTCCGCACCAACCAAGGAACAGGCTATTCACTATTTGAGCTAACCTACAGGTACAAACCAGAATTAATCACCCACAACAAACAGCCCTACATAAAGACCCCCCCAGGGAAACCTCCCACAGTAGAGCAAGCACCAAACCTACAACACATCTGCCTCAAAGCAAAAATAGCTGAAATGAAGAGGCTCAAGATACAAAAGGTAACCTCCACAGAGGAACCACTTCTCATCAACTCCCCTGTCTGGATTCTAGCTGGCAACAGAAAGAAACTAGACTCAGTACACAGGGGACCAGGAAAAGTCATCAAATACAGACCAGAGCACAACACTTACCTAGTAAAATTCCAAAGTGCCAAAAACCCAATTATCAAGAAATATCACAGAACCCGTCTCTGCCTCAGTAAAGGAGAGCTCTCAAGCAGACTGGTTCCAACTAGCAAACAGCTCCAGGAGCATCAGGTGGCAGCTTTTAAGACAAAGCCCCCTCCTGATGCACCAGAGTAACCCCTTAAGGGGGGTGTCAAGGGTCTGGATTTACAAGCATTCTGGCTACTGCCAACCTACTTAAAATCCAGCCATCACCCAATTTAGTCCCCTTCTTCTAATATACAGTTTGACATACCAAGAACGGTAACCAAGCAATATCACCTGACCGTCCAAGTATCCAGTGGCTTGAACCCATCTAGCACATGACCAACCCCTAGGTTTAATCCAACTAAATCCCTTCCACAGTCAAGTCTATATAAGTCTAAAGTATTATCCAATAAAATATACTTCTCTTCTTTCTTAATTCCATATTTGAAGCTTCCCCAAAAGGCGCTCCTTATCAAAAGTATGGTATTGATTTGAGACATCACATAATAAATCAACCCAAATTAACTCTACTTTGATAGTACTATCACCCTGTAGCATAGCCATTAAACCCCAATTTTCATCTAATGGTTGCATCCCTTATTCCAGATAGATCTTTGATGTTTAGGTTTCAAAAATAACATGATTTACTAATGCTTTTATATATTAAAGAGGATGCTTATGCTATATAAAAACACATCATTAAAAAATTACTAGGCTCTTAAGCGTCTAATATGAGCTACACCCATCAATGCAGCATGGAAAGATAGTCTGTTTAAACATACAGTGTCATAGTAAGCTATCTAGAATCACCATCACAGATCAACTGCTCCCACCTTTAAATTTAAAGCTTATCCTAATTTTCACAAACATTAAAAAGCACAAGAGATTTTTTTTGAAAATTGGCATGTGTATGCAGAAGGCCCACCTCTAAACACTAGGGACTTTTTAATCTTAATTTTTAAGTTAGTCTTTGTGCTATCAAAGGTTTCCACTTTGACCTGGTTGTAATAACTCTTATGGATCCATTGAATAAAAATAGGGATCATGTAAATCACTTATGTTTTTGGCCAACCACATCTCAGATATGCTATCTCAAATAAGCTTCTAGAAACACAGTTGCAGCCAAAATACATAAAGGCTTTCATACTTTTGCTAATAATAAAAATTGTTTTTGGACCATAACTTTTCCCATCTTGTGATAACATATATTTTTAGTTGTCTTTACAAGGCCATACAGATAAACTGTATAGTTTTATATCAAGATCATGCTTATTGTCAGGGCCCAAGGGCTTCCAACTCTGATCCATTTAAACTATAATCTAAGAGAAGTCCTTTATTTATTATTTAGACCAAGAATGATCACAATGAGGATAAATGGATCTAGGTTCTTTTTATACCATTTACATTGGTCTATGAGATTCTTCCAGATTATTCCTGAAGGTCCTTGTCTCTCTATCTGGGGGTCATGCTAAAAGTTTGAGGCATCAGCTGACTAATTCTAATCATATTTCTTTGGCCAGATTCAAACTTTGCGCTTTGCTTCAATTGGTCATCTAAAAATACTTTGGATGAATTTTGCTCATCTGGAGCTTTCATTTGAGCATAAGCACGTCCAAAAATAATCACTGAAAGCTGAGATACAATTGGATTTGCCCGCTCACTAATTGTTGCTTGTCTTGATTTGAAATCCAATTTTGCGGCCATTTCGGGACATGTTGACAGGGGTTTTGAACTCGGCTCTTTAAATTGCCGTAACTTTTGATCTAGGGTACCTAGGGAGATCATCAAGGTGGCTTTCTATGGCAAGAAGTAGCTTTATTGATAAAGGCTTTTAAACCGTGGCTTTTTAAAGCTACCATGTCATGGCAGGCCATGTCACTTATTCTTACTTTGAAAACCCCTCCCAAGTTTGAGCTTTTTGACACTAGTTTGTCCTTGGATGCTTCCAAAGTCTACTACCAAAGCTAATAACAAGGCTTTTAAGGACAATTAAACTTATGAAAGGACCAAAAAAGCCAAGGATACCCCAAGAAGCAGCCTCTTGAAGAAAAAATCACCTGACAAGACCCCCACACCTTCTCATGAGCCTGAGGCTGATAGCCTCACCCCTCCCCACTCTCCCTTTGTTCACCTGCCATCAGATAAAAAGAAACAACATTTCCATTTCAATACTGAAGAAAAGCATAAAGGATCTGAACACAGCTCTGATGACCATGGCTCAGTTGCCTCAGAGGAGGAGCTCATACTAGAGTGAAACTTACATGCAGTTGTCTAATACCTGCAATGATAATAGGTGGTTTAAAATCCCAGACATCTTTTCTGGATCCTTTCCTATAATGACCAAGAAGGGGGTGCTGACTCTATCAAAAATGGCTTAGTGTTCACATGCAATGATCAGAAGAAGGATGTAACTCATCATTATTACTGGTGTGATAGTCCTGGCTGCCCTGCACAATTTACTACCATATTCTTTACACAAGTCAAGGAGCTCACCAGTGAGAATGACTGCATGAGCTCTGATGATATACTCTATTATATCATGCACTGGTCCCTGCACCAAGTTATCCCACTCAATAAGGGAATGAATTCTTCTGAGCTGGTCAAACATGCCCTTCTACATCTGGACAAAATTAGGAGAGAGAAAGTTGTTGACAAGGTCAATTTTGGTGCTCCTGCTCCTAGGAGGTTGCTAAGGTGTGTCCTGGGTCAAAACCAGGGACCAGCTGGGTTGGGATGAAAGTCTCAGGGATACTATTTCCATGAAAAGAAAGAAAAGTAAACTATCTGAAATCTCTAAAAGAGACTCATCATGTTCCCAATCATCATTGGCAATTTATAACTAGAAAAAACGTTTTTACACAGCAATTTATGGCCTAGCAAAGCATTTTCATCATCTAGGGGCCTGTTTGCATTATAATCTTTGATAAAATCATATTCTGGATCTTATTGTTTTTTACACTGCTTTACTTCTTTCTAAATCAGGAGCTCTCTATGAGTGAACAGACTAAAGTTCTTCTTATTCTTATCTTCTTGACCATCCCCAAAATCACTATCAATAGGGAAGTTGTCTTTCACAAAAAGGGAATAGAGAGAAAGATAGTATTTATTAACAGAAGGAAGATCCCCTTAGAAACCTTCTAATTTACCACTGATTTGGATTATTTTTACCAGCTAATCCTTCAGCAAGGGCTTCTGAACACTTCAGAAGACATCTAGTTAACCCAAACCAACCAGTTGTTGTGAGAGAGGAGCTAAACTTAATAAGCTCAGCTCTCATCCCGGGGAGAGACCCACCAGGATTCTGTGGGGTTCCTGTTCACCAGTCCCCATGGTGTGTCCTGGATCATAGCTAGGGACTAACTGGAAGGAGAGTCATTCCCTAGCAGTGGTACAGTAGTTTTAAAATCTATGGTGACAAAAAAATGAACTCAGATTTAAACAAAAAGAATTCAGATTTAAGCAAAATTGAAATGAACCCAAATCTATTGTAAACCAATATAAATTCATTTATTTTAAATTTTATTTAAATCTGGGTTCATTTAGTTTAAATCTGGATTGTTTTTGCTTGTTGCCATAGCTTTTAAAACTACTGTAGGTGGCTTTCTTGAAGTTTCTTATACTTGGCCTGCATTACTGCAAACTCTGCCAACACTTTCCCTATAACTAGGCGTGCATACCCACCATGTACTTGTACCTTAGCTGGTTCTAGTCTCTCTGTGAGCATGTATCAATCTTTCAACAACCTAGTAAACTCATTCCTAATAAATTCCCTTCCCTTATCTGTCATCCCAAGGTGTCTAGTTAACTTCTTCCACTCCTCCTGGGAGGTCTTACTAGTGGCAAACCTTTGACAGTTTTGGCAGTAGGTATTCTACTTTCCTTAGCTAGGGTAGAAGATATTGGGTAACTCACTCATAAGGTCTATCTTTACTACTAGGAAATTTGAGCAGGGATCAAAACAGGCTTTTATTTGCTTTCAGAAGGAAGATCCCCTTAGAAATCTTCTAGGGTATGGCACAGGGGTCTGGGAAACAATATATATACCAATACTTGGAGTCCTCCAAAAATCTCTTAGAATCCTTGTACTTGATCTTGGTCTCCAGCTCTCTTTATAGCTCTAATTGCCTTATTATTCCACTTAATCCAGTCCCTGAAAATTTTCAGATTGAACCCCCTTTTATAGCTCCTTGTTTCAGTCCTTATTTCTCTCAGAAATCTGGTTTTACAGGCTTAAACTATCCGGTTTCTTCTGCTCTATAATATATTCAATCTTTTAAATTACTTGAGCCAATTAAAACCCTGCTTCTCCTTCTTTATTGTCTCATTTTTTAGGCTTAAACCCTTTAGTTAAAGCCCTTGAAACAGTGATCAAACAGGCTTTGACCTGCAGCCAATAAGACGCCCAAACTTAACTGTTTTGATGAAACGTTTACCCAAATGACTTGCTCTTGACCCTGGTTTGAGCCTGGTGCTGTCTTGCTCCGGATAAACACCTGTTCTGCATTTTGAACAATTTTGCTGTAATTCCTGTCACGTTTCTCCAGCCAAACTCAAGCACTTTCACATATGGGTCATTATTTTTCTTGTTATGCCTAGGCACCAGATTGATTATTTTATAACTTAATCACATTATTCATATTCTAATTATTCAGAAAGCTTAAAATACAATCAATCCCAAAATTTTAATTGATCTTGGGCTTAGATGACTTTTTTTAAAAAATAAGTCATCAATTTTAGAATCAAAAAGTGCAACTTATAGTATTACTGAAAATATCTTAAGTGCTACTACAAACTACAAACCAAAAATATTTATGATGAGTTGCATGGGAGAGTAATAGCAGCCCCAAAGCTATAAATGCTATTACCCTATCTTTGGCTCATCATAAATATTCTTAGTTTGTTTCAGAAAAAAATGTTGTTGCTTTTAAAAGACTGATAACTATATTTAAAATACACCCTCTAGTAAGTTGCCCTACTTCATGAACTTGCCCTAATGCACCACTAGCATCTTCTGATATTTTTGTTTCTCTGGTATCATCATGTGATTTCAAATGATAAGTTATCTCAGAATATTTTGATAAACTTTCAAATGTTAGAGGTGAAGTATATAAATTCCCATCTTTCATCAAATATGAAATATTAATGCACAGATTTTTAACTTCAAGCTCTCTTTTTATAGGCCTAACTTTTCTTTCATAAATATAAAAGAATGACTTTTGAGAAATGTTTGAGCCTGATAGTACTGATTTATATAATTCTTTTCTTTTTTCTTCTTGCTCAAAAATATTTTTAAGATCATTAATATTGTTAATATAAAGCTCATTTTCTTTTTTTCTTTAACATTTTTGATATTACACCAAAGTGACCATCAAAAATGCTTTTTACATGACATTAAACAAAATGATTATATTTTATAGAACCCTTAATATATTTAGGTGCCTCTTTAAATAAGTAATATAAAAATTCATATGATCTAAAATGATTTCCATTATCAGTCCACACTTTTTTATTTTTTATTTTTTTAAATCTATCTAATTTAAGAAGAATAATTAGACATTCACCTGAAAATAAAGAATCATGTGATAATATTTGAGACAAAAAATCATGTTATCATATTTCATTTTATTGTTTTCTTTAAAAACCAATGCAAACCCTAATAACAAGATAGGTTTTTTTGAATAAAAAAATGTTTGGTCTCAATTGGACCACTTCCAACCTTTAAGTTTTCTTTATAATCTATAACTACAACACAAGACTCATCATTGCATTCATAAATATCTTTTTTATATTCCCTATTTTGATGGACATAAAAGTCTTGGTGCTGATTAATAGTCATTAAGTCATTGTCTATAGATTCTGGTAATGGTAAGTTTTTACTTTCACATTCTTCCTTCTTTTTTCTAGTGAATTTTTTAAATTACAAATATTGGTTTATTTTTTACTTTTTATTATATTTTTAGGAATTAATTTATAGTAAGTAGAAATTAAAACTGAAATTTCATTTTTTATTTTCATATTTTCATATGTTTCTTTTTTTGTTTTAAGTAGAGTACTTAATTTCAGTTGAGTAATTACTCATATCTTTTTCTATATCTTTATAAATTTTTTCAGCACTTTTTTTGTAAACTGGCTTGTTTCAAAAGAATTTTCCAGCAATTTTTTAATTATTTTTTAGTTATTTCTTTTTTTAATGAATAGTTATTATTTTTTGGCTTTTTTTTGTTTAAGCTTACATTTTTATTTATTTTTCTTGAGTATTCAAACTCACTTTTGGTTATATTAAACCCCATATCATTAAGCTCTTTTAAAGAGTAACTGGAAGTAACCAGAGATTGCAAGGCTGGAAGATGCTTTTGGGGAGAAAATTTCATGAGATCCTTTAAGTTTACAATGAACTCATTGCTTTTTTGATTTTGAATAGTTGGCAGGAACTGAACTTTCCCAAATTCAGTTTGAGTAAGGAAGTGCTTGATGAAATTATCAAGATCATCACCAGCAATAAAGAGGAATGCCTTTTTTAACATTGTAATTCTTTCTCTTTTTGTTGAAGCTCCCAAGGGAAAAAAGGGTAGCATAGCAGAAGTAAATTTAACCAAGGACATGGTGGTATTTTGAATCTGTAATTAGGTCAGATCTCTGAAATATGCCTTAATGATGGAGTAGTTCTGATCAGAATGTGGCCTTTGAATGGGGTCTTTTGGATTAGAAGCTTTGTGGTGCTTTAGTTCTTATATACCAAGCTAAATGACACCATTCTGAAAGAAATGATGTGATAGCTTTTACTATAGTTTGAACTTGAATTTATGTTTGCAGAATTAATTAAATACCTGGTTTTCATGCACAAGTGATATGTGTGAAGCAGCTAAGCATCATTATTACATCATATCCTCTTTGTAATCAGTGCAAATCAATTAAAATGATGTATTCAGTTAACTGTAACTCTTCCGCATATTTTTAAAATGATAAAATATTAAATAATTTTATTTAAAGAATGCTTAATTTGAGGTTTGAAGCTCACTTGAACTTTAAAATTAATCTAAACAGTGATAAAAACATCCTAACTTCAAACTGCCATAAAACCCTAAATAATTGAGCTTTTTAAATAAAATAAAATAAAATACAAAAATAAAGCTCTCAATATTATATTTACTTTAGTTAAATAAAAAAGATATTTTGTATATTGAAAAAGAGTTTTTATTAGCTTTGAAGTTATTTACTTTATATCATTAGATAGAATCATAAAATAAAATCTGTATTATAATCTTTTAAATTACTTTTTATTTAATATTGAGTATAGTATACATATTAAAATTTTTTCCACCAATAGAAAGATGGGATTCTTAGCTTCATTTTGATAGTTTACAGTGTGAAAAAATATTAATTTTTCATTGTCTTATTAATGTTGTAAATATAAAATGTGTAATTAGTTACTTTTTCAAAATTGAACTGTGTTATACTGCGACTTGAGCAGCATGTGCTTTAGAAAATGGCCCAATCTCTAAAACAATGACCCATACTGTAAATTCAGAACCTAAACATAAAAATGCAGGATTGTCAAATCCTTGGTCCAAATTTTAAATCACTTTTGCGGGATAGCCTTTTTTTAATTAAATTGAATTCTTTGTATTTTTATTTGAATTTTTAAAAATGCGGGAACTCATAGACACTTTGCAAAGTTCAAGTCAAACTGCATATTTCCAATGGACAAAATGAATTAACTGGAATCAGATTTGAAGCGTTCAAATCCATCAACCATTTTCATTAAGTTTACTATATTTTTTGAAATTGCGGGATTTTCAAATCCAAGAACCAAATTTCAAATCACTTTTGAATGCCACTAGTAAACTCATATATTAATTGCGGGAACTGGAATCCAAATTGAATGTAAAGTAAGAAACTAGAACAAATCAACCCAAATCAAGAAGCTCCACTCTGGATAAAATCAAAAAGAAAGTCCAATCTCAACAAACATGTTTAGACATGAAATTAAGTGAAATGTAAAATTGTCTAAACTGGAAATGATGCAATATTCTGCACTCTAAATCACTAATATAGCAACCATAAAACCATATAATGATTTATGAGCTACACTCCTGATGACACAGAATTTTTTAAAAGTTTTTTGGCCCCTGGTGTAGCCAAGGGGCCAAAAAACTTATTTTCAAGGAAGAAAGGAGGGGAAAAGATAAACCATCAGTTTACTACACTATGTATTCATGTATTGCTATTAAGGATACTTGATTACAGTAGACTTCAGAAAATGCTAATAACAAAATAGAATTATATATTACAATCTATTTTTACCATATTGCCTTTTCCTTGGTGTGTTGATAGTTCATTTGCTGTTGATAAGGTGTTTGCATTTAATTGGATAGTTTCACCTCCAGTTGCCTTGGCTTTAGAAAATCAAGTTGCCTCTGCAACCACAGTTGGTCTCAGGGAGGCATTTTGATTTCCTATTGCCAAGGCAACTGGAGGTGAAACTATTCAATTAAATGCAAACACCTTATCAACAGCAAATGAAATATCAACACACCAAGGAAAAGGCAATATGGTAAAAATAGATTGTAATATATAATTCTATTTTATTATTAGTATTTTCTGAAATCTATTGTATCCAAGCATCTAAGTTTTAGCTGTCCTAAAATGGAATAGGGTGATTTTTGAGAATGCCTATGATTCCTAAAAGAATTAGCAAAAATCCACCCTAGATCCTTTTGCATCCTTTTTGAGACACCCATAAATTATATTTATTTCAAATTCACCCCATTTTTGATTTGAAATTTGGTTCTTGGATTTGACAATCCCGCAATTTCAGATTTTTTAAGTTTTCCATTATGTCTATGATTTGTTTGAAATACAGGAAATCTCAAATTGTACATCAGAATCCTGCATTTCTGATTCTTTTATCCTGCATTTGTTTGCTGTGTTTTGTCTTTTGTTAGTTGAGTTATCTGCTCAAGAGATTCAAAATTTACCAAGTTAAATAAATCAAAAAAAGTTAAATTTAATGTTTGATTTTATTAAATATTTTATTTTTCACTCAGCTGAGTTGCCCACAAAAGTGATTTGAAATTTGGACCAAGGATTTGACAATCCTGCATTTTTACGTTTAGGTTCTGAATTTACAGTATGTTTTACTTAGGGGATTTTGAAACCTAACTTCTTTAATGTTTTTCCAAGTTTCCCTGTGTTTTCTCAAAATTTTAGCACTTTGAACTTGCCTGTTGCTTACTTTTTTCCTCTTTCAACTATTTTGGCAAAACTCCAGCCTTTGTTCTGACAGTTTCTTTGTCCTGTTTCCGGCCTCTTTGGCTCCTTCTTACCCAATCAACGCTTAATAAATTTACAGTCTATTTTCTGTAAATCATTTTATTTTTCCTTTTTATTTCTTTATATGATATTGATTCAACTTTTTATCATATCTTTTAGCAGTTTAATTAATTCTTTTACTGCTTTTTATTATTATTAATCCTCCTTCCAATAGTCCAAATCCAGCATTCTTGCTCCTTCAACTACTTCTGCTAGTTCTTCTTAACCAACTTTCAGTTCTTCAGCTATTACTGCTCTATGATCTTCTAGTCCTTCAGCTATTCCTTTCTAGTATATCATTTAGTCCTCATCATGAACCACCTTGGTTCCATTCCTCACTATGATCCTCCAGTCCTTCAACTAGTCTTCACTGTGATCTTTTCCTATGAACCATTTTTGGATCCACCTTCAGTCCCTGTTACCAATCTAATATAGACCGCTTGCATCCCATAGGAAGCTTTTTACTATGTTTTTGGTTAGAAAATCAGTCCAATTTTTACATCCAAATGAGGCCAACAACGTTAAAAATCATTCCTAAATGATAGTAAAGTTTTGGTAGTAGATGCTGCTGCAGGAATAGTTGAGGGACACTTGGCAGTGTCTCACGGCATCCCTACCTGCAGCAGCTCAAATTAAAAGAGATTATTAGCCAAATGGATGTATACTAATACAGTTTGATATTAAGGTAGGAGAGTCAAAATCAAATATAAAAACTGAATAAAAATGATTGGAAGACAAGCTGCCACTATCCACTATGATTTGATAATTTTAAACCTGGGAGATGAGATTAGAGTTTGACGCTCAAGGTAAGGCTTCACTAGACATACTATTAACTTTTCCAACTCAAACTTAATAGATTTACTTCAATTCAAAGGTAAGCTTCAAAATGTACATATAATACTAACTATTTAGTTCAGAAGCATCAAAGTTTTTATAGATAAGATACAGTAGTTTTAAAAGCTATGGCAACAAGCAAAAATACTTCAGATTTAAACAAACTGATTTCAGATTTAAACAAAATCCAAGTCACGCAAGATTCAGGATTCAATTAATTTAAATATTTTTGGTTAATAAATGAACTGTCAAACCAAAAACAAAATTTTGCTAACCCATTACACAAAATTAGAGCAAACATCAAGCGGTGTAGTTCAAACCACAAACAAAATGAACTGACACAACAAGTGAAATAGATGGATGCTGTTCCGGAGTCTATTATAATCCAAGCATGATTTATATGAGGCACCAACAGAAGGACCAAAATGAAACAAAATTTGAGCAATATAGAAGCAAGATTCCACAAGTACAAAACAGAATGAACTCACACAAGATGTGTAGTGTGAGCAGCCTAAAATAGAAAAATAACAGTATAATAGCCAATCAACAGCTATCTAATTTAGGAGCAGAGGCATTTTATTCATTTTCATGGCTCCTGATTTGTGTATAATGGTTTTGGAACTTTACAAATATGGACTTGAGATTACAATAAAAATAAATTGTAAAATTTTAAGCTTCTACTTTTAGTGATTTTATCCTAGGTTTTTTACAATGATTTTTAATAACAACATCTTCAACTGCGCCAGCAGCCAAGCCAGCTCAGCCAAGCCAACTTCAATGGAGGCAAGGCTCAGAACGTGGAGGCACCTGTTTACACCCAAGTCTTTGAGGCGGGTAACAAGGAAGCTGACCTGTTACTGTCCCCCAACCCATATGGCTTTGACTTGTTTGAGAGTCACTTAGCGTCTAGCTCTGCCCTTGCTCCCACACCCACCCCTGCACAAGCTGCCCGTCAACCAACTAATCAGGATGGCAACCTTGATTCAGAACAACTTCCCGCCACCACCCAACCTGCCCCCTCCTCAGCCAATCAGGCTTCAGCTTCTGCCGCCCAGCGCCCTAAATGCAGAATAATCACTGCCCAAATTCTTCAGGAAATTGTGGCACTCAATCTGCAGGGTCTGTCCTGGGATCAGATAGCCAGTCAATTACAATTCACCCAGGCTACTGTCATGCAGGAATTCCACAACCTAATGAATAAGGGAAATCTGATTGGGACAGTCAAGAAGCCAAAGAAGGCCACAGAGTCCCAGATCAATGAGGCATACCCAATAATGCTTGACCTCCTCCAGCGGGACCCCAAGCTTCCCCTGACTCAGGTCTGGAAGCAACTTGCGCACCATGGCATTTGGGTATCTGAGCGCATGGTGCAGCTCTGGATGCACAGACAGGTGGCTTCAATTAAAGTTCTTACAAATTTTGCCGGCAACCAATGGGATGGCGCTGAGGATTCCTCATATGACACCACAATCAAATCAACCCTGGTCAGATGCTTGACAAGTCTAACAGATGACATCATGTTTGTCTTGTACTACAAGTTATCAATTGCATTTGACAATTTTGGTGAGCAAGGAAAAGCCGCCACCAAGAATAAAAGAAAGAAGGTCAAAAAGGGGACATTCATTGGTGCATTTCTGGCTGTTTCAGCCAAGGGTTTTGTCTACTATCAGACAAACCCAGACTTCATCAATGGGTACTCATACAGCCACATCCTTGGTGGATTGCTCAACTCCTGGGATGGCTCAAATTCCAAATACCAGGTTTTCTTGAGCCACCAGATGGAGGGAAGCTCCACTGCCCTTGAGGCCATCCAGGAACGCGGGCACCAGGCCTCTGTGTACCCAGCTGGTCACGCCAACGTCCATCTGGCAGATGTTGTGTTCTTTAATATTGGAGATACACTCTGGGAGCGCTGCCCTGAGGCTTTCAACAACCTCTATCTTGGGGTCCTTGATCACAATTTTCTTGTTGGTCACCAAATGGTGGCTGACTTGTTTGCGCAAATGGTTTTCCATATGAACATGGGCAACCAATCACGCAAGGATAAGCGCCTCCCATCCCGTGCCATAGCCACCTATCAGTCCATCCAGCCAATGACTGATGAGGAGTACAATGAGCGTTATATGACGGCCATCACGCGTAATCATCCTGCCTCCATCCCTGCCACCAACACCCCCCACCTGCAAACCCAACCCATCCAATCCCAGACCCCCCAGGCCAGCACTGCCTCTACATCTTCCTTCCCGCGCCATTCTGCCTACTAGGCATCACTCTCTCCCACCCCAATAAACCCCTGTCAACAAACATTTTCTATTTATATTATCTTTTTTTTGAATTTCAATTGTTCATGTTCTCTTTGTTTATAGTTGGTTTTATTCTTTATGTTCAGCTTATTTCTATAAAATCATATATTTACTATGTTGTGTATCTAGATCCTGAAGACAGTTCTTTTTAGCACTTAAACACATCCCCTTGTGAAAATATTAACAACAATTTGGTGATCAACTGAATTTAAATTAGAAAATTATAGTGTTAACTGCATTTAGATAAAGTTGTTACTGATCTGAATTCAAAACCTTAATGATAAACTTTAAGCCAAACAGAAGCCAAATGATAAAGTGATTGTTGTGATATAAAGGGTCATTCAATAATTCTTTGATGCATGTGCGCTAATTAATATGATTGGCTGGATGTTTTGCCATTGTACGCTATTGCTGCTGTGGCAAGTTGTTGATGGACTAGTGCTAACCCAGCAGCTGATTGGGCACTAGTCCATCAACAACTTGTCACAGCGGCAATGACATACAATAACAAAACATCCAGCCAATCATATTAATTAGCGCACATGCATCAAAGAATTATTGAATGACCCTTTATGTCACAACAATCACTTTATCACTTGGCTCCTGATTGGCTTAAAGTTTATCATTAAGATTTTGAATTTGGATCAGTAACAACTTTATCTAAATGCAGTTAACACTATAATTTTCTAATTCAAATTTAGCTGATCACAAAATTGTTGTTAATATTTTCACAAGGGGCTATGTCAAGCGCCAAAAAATAATATGTTAATCAAGGAAACAATGCCAACACAAAGCAAACAACACATATCAAGATGAGCGTAAAACATATACACAATGGGTAAAAAGATGGGATAATGTAGTAAATGGGAAAACAAAAAGGAATAAACAAAGAGGAAAAAATATCAGAATAACACATATTTTATTGGGGTGAAAGCTATAAAAACATATAGAAAGGTTAGTAAAAAATCAATGAGAGAATTAGAAAAGCTTCTGAAGGACCTCAACTTGGCAATTGCCAAAATAAAGGACATTGGCTGCAAGGTCAAAGCCAAAGTGAAGTCTGCTGTCCTCACTGGGGATAAAATTGACAAGGTGTCTTCAAAGACACTAATGTCAAAAATGCCAGACACCCAAGAGAAGACAATCAAGCACTTACTAAATATTCAAAAAACTGTGGTCAAGGGCCTCCAGTTTAAGGCATACAATCTTTCCGCGTCGTCTGTTTGGGTTGATGACCCAGAGATGTATGCCCACCTCAAACCTGCCAAGCGTGCCAGGGCAGAGGATACCAAATTGCCTGCACAATTGATTGCGCCAAGAATGGCAAAGCCGGCTGAAGCCGCCAGCAAGGAAGAAACCCAAGAAGGTACCCTAAAAAATTATAATTAATAAAAATTCTTAAATACTTACCTTTTTTTTAAAAGATGTTGATGGTGAACTCTGCCAGGTCCTGGTCCCTTTTGTCCCCCCCACCTTCTATGCCAACTATGCTAATCATGTGGCAAGGCAGCTTTTCCTGTCCCCCCCTGTCTTGCGGGAGCTTGAAGACAGGATCCATGGTACATTCCCAATGTCCAGGGAGGCATTGGCTGGGCTTTTGCATGGTGAGGGGGCATCTGAGTGGATAGTTACTGCCTACAAGGATGCCCAACTGGTCCACCTGGACCCAGTTAACCTCAGTAGAGTTTAGTTTGTAAACTCAATTGAGCTTGTTTGAGATGTCCTGGCAACGCTCCCATTCAAGAATATACCAGAGGTGGGCCAGGCTCATGCAGCTGCTTGCTTCTGCTTCCTGGTGGAGCATACCATCTCTTAACTGTTGGAGAACTTTGGGCGTGCAGTGTCAAAATTGGCTGTTGCAGACACAACAGCCATAAAGAAGACAAAAATCCTCCTGGCGGACTTTGGGCTGGCCTGGAGTGCCAACAAGACAGGGGTCCCTGCAGCTATGGATCAGACTTTTGCCAAAACCAAGCATGAGAAGAAGAATAGTGTTGTATACAACAAATTGTGCGAGTTCATGGAAGCCTTTGCTGGGCAAAGGCTTCATCTGGTTGTTTACCTGGGGTTCCTATTCTACTTTGGGATGGGCGCGTCTGTAGAGGACCTAGACAGGGTCCTTCTTGGGGTCAGCAAGGCCAGGCTCTCACTGGATGGGAAGAAGGTACCCCCTGGATACAACTTGGTTGATCATGTCATCCAGGACGCCTTGGTTCTGGCTGGCATCTTTGGGTTTGCAGCCCTGCCAGAAAAGCTGCTCCTCCATTCCCACCTCACCATCCTTCCTTTTACCAGCAGGCATGAATACTTTAATATGGGTGTATCCACTGTCCACAGTGTGGCGGTGGAGGTTGTGTGCCACCTCCATTGCGGGGTGGGTACATACCACCAAACCCATTATAGGTGCACTTAATTTTATCTCTATATCAATAAATATATTTATACTCTACCATATTTTTATACTATAAATAATTTTTCAAATGATATTTTAGTAAACAAGATTTGCAAAATATATTGCGGAAATGGGTTTCATAAAAGTATAAAATAATACAGTAATAAAATGAATTTCAACCTTAAAATTTAGGTTTAATCTTTATAAGACTATTATATATTTATTTGACAAAAGTAATATAAATATATTTGCGTAATCCAGTATCAAGCGTTTGGGATAACCTCAGATGACATATTAAATAATATATAATAAAATAAATAAATTACTTACATCTATTGATGGATCTTCTGAATGTGATTGCGGGTGTGGAACCATCTAAATATAAAATGATAATCAATAAATCTTGAATAGTAAATTAGAGAATATAAAAAAAGTTGGAAACACTATGCCTTTAATTGATTGGCTGTTTGGCTAGGCATGCAGGGATGAACAAATCAGCGTGGCCATAGATATTGCCACAGTATCAGCTGAGAGGATATGGATCCCAGCCTGCAGCAAATCAAACAGGTCCTCAGTTCCTGTTGGGGTTCCTTTCTTGACAACTTGCTTGAGCCACCCAAAGACTTCCTCAATGGGATTTAGGAAGGGCAAATAGGCAGGGAGGAAGAGAAGGCGCAAATTTGCCATGGCCAATTGCTGGGGGCCCACTGCAATTCTTGTGTCAATCATTGGGAATTCCTCAAGAATATCAGCCACCTTGTGGAGACCAACATTGTCCAATACAATTACGTTGGTGAAGCCCAGGCTTGTGCGCCTCAGGTGCTCCTGGACCAATTGGAGGAATGACAAGAAGGTACGGCTGTTGTGAGAAACTAATATCATTTGGTAAAGCTCAACCCCCTTTGGACCAAGGAGAGCCACCATTGAGTATGCTGTGGCGCGGATTGCAGCACGCCAAGCCATCCCATCATTAGAGCCTTTGGGGACATACACATACCCATTGTGCATCAACAAGGAAAATGCTGATTTGTTGATATAATAGAATTTCACTGTCCCCTTGGCTTTGAGGGCAGTGTACGCCTCAGCGTAATTTTTCTGGGTCTTGATATTGGCTGGGCTGTTCCAATTGTAGGGGGATACCCCGAGCTTTTTCCAGGAAAAGCACATTCCCTTGACCAAATGATAATAGAAGGAAATTGAGGCCTCAAACCCAAAAGCAGACTTGACCATGGCCTGTATATTTGCCAGTTCAAGAAGGTAATCTCAGGAATACACTGGCAGATTGCCCATTTGTGCTCCTTGGTGAGCATGGAAGAAACATACAAGGATTTCTCCACAGCAAGGACTCAGCCAGTATCCATGAACTTGTTGAAGGTCTTTGAGGCGTACTTGGGATCCACCCCAACAAGAGCCGCAGCCGCCTTGTAATCACCAGATTCCTGCATGAGCTGGAGAAGGATGATGCACTTAATGTCAGGAATGTGCTTGTGAGCAGGCTTTTTAGCGGTGGGGATTGACTTGTTGGCATTGGGCACAACACAGGGCATGGGCACCTTGGTGTAAAACGCAGCAACCTTTTTTGAGCACCAGCTGTCTCTCATTGGTTTGATAGAACTGGGGCTCCTTGTCATCCTCCTGATTTCCATCACTGACGTAGGGCTTGTAGCTAGTATCAAGTACAGGCTTCACCTTCTCCAGCATGGCTGAAGGGACCAACTCTTGCCGGTACACAACATCAAACACATACAAAGTAAGTTCTACCTCCTTGTTTCTAACTGTTTTGGTAGTGGTAACCTTGGTGGGCTTCCAGGTCAGCTTTGGGAC
Organism: Entomophthora muscae; assembly: GCA_014839935.2. NCBI lineage: Eukaryota > Fungi > Entomophthoromycota > Entomophthoromycetes > Entomophthorales > Entomophthoraceae > Entomophthora > Entomophthora muscae. Next base: position 595,200 of record QTSX02003556.1, read on the forward strand.
CCAAGGGTTTATGCTCTGCACCCTAGCAGCTTGTGCTCCTTGAACCGGCTGTGTCAGTGCGGCATCACTATGGAACTCTCCTCTCCTGCCTCCCTCCTGAGTAGGCTCTTGTGTTGCACTAAGTCTATTCTTTGACCTGCAGGGGCAACTGTGACTGTGGCACACAACAGGTGCAATGGTAGTCTGTTGCTGTGTTCCTTCCATTTTGAGAATTTAATAAAATATTAAATAAAACTTAACTAAGTTACTCCTTATTTTTAATTTTTGCTTTTATCTGTTTATGGATATTCAATTAGTATTTCCTCCCACCCAATATCCCAATTATAGATTTTACATTTCTTAGTTGTTTTTGGTTTTACCACACCCATTTTAGAATACCCAAAATAATTTCCACCCATTTTCCCATATTTTACGCCAAATTAAGCACCCAACACAATATTTTTAAAAAAATTGTTTCAGATCTTGTGTCTTATTTTAGATACCTTGGTATTATTCTTGATTACAACTCATTTCAAAAACTGATTGAGTGGTTTTGTTTACATAGTGAGTTGCTATTGTGTTTTGTTTTTGGATTGAGTTTTGACACACCACGCTTGGGTGCATTTTGTCACCAGTTCACATAGTAAACATATGTCACCAAAAGTCAACTCACACCATTTTGTTTGTGAATCAATGTATTTTGGATTGTATTTTGAATGGTTTTGCTTTGCATGTGAGCCCTTTATTGCTGTGTTGACCCATTTTGCCCATTAACGCCAATAAACCCTGTTAACAGAGTATATATTTTAACCTGAGAGTTGGATTTTGTTTAAATCTGAACTATTTTTGCTTGTTGCCATAGCTTTTAAAACTACTGTAAAGCTTTAAATTTCAAAGCTAATTTTGATTTAAAAATGGTAATTAAAGTTAAAGAGATCTAATTTATTAAAAATTCAAAACAAAAGCTTAATTTCAGGTAATCATTTTAAATAAACTACTAATCTTCTTCAAATCCTTTTAGATAGACTTGGTCTACAGCAGATCAAGGTTAGGTAAGCTTATTTACTAAATTAGATAAGCTAGATTAAAAATATTTTCACTATAAAGTAGAGCAAGGTTTGGTAAGTATTGTTTTGATTCACTAACCTTTTTAAACAAAGATGCCTTTCAGCAGCTAATCATTTATAATAAACTACTAACCTTCAAATCCTTTTAGATGGACTTTGTCCAAAGCAGATCTTGAGGTTGGTAAGTTTTATTTTCACTAAATTATAGACCTAGATTATTAAAAAACTGACTTTTACCCTGAAGCAGATCTTGGGTTAGGCAAGCCATTTTTTCCAAATTTTCTAAACTAGATTAGAGTCTCCCAGATTCTTACCCCAAAGCTAATCTTGGGCTGGGTAAGTCATTTTTTTGGGTAAACCACTAACTTTTATATAAAAAAACTCTATTTTACCTGCTGCAGATCATGAGAAGGGCTTTAATTTGATCTATTAATTTTAATAATAAATTTTACCTGATCAAACAACCAGTTTCTATAAAAGGTAATTTTTAAAAAACTAAAAGATACTAACCCATAAAAATATATATCTAATCTGCTGTTGGTCTATGATAAATCTTTCTTTCATAACCCTGACCCAGGTCTAAATAAACTATTGAATAAAAATAAACCATATTTTTTATTTTATCCAATAAAGGCTATAAGAACTGTTAAAAAGGTTTGACTAAAGAATATCACGTTTTAAAATATTCAAACTGCATATTTTAAATATTTTGAAGTAGTAAACAACATTGTCCTTATTTTTTTCTGACTATTTCTATTAAAAAGCTGTGTCACTTGAAAGTTTAATTTCAAATGGCAGTAATTAAATAATAACCCATGTTTTTATGAATACAGAGATAACTGCCTCAAAGAAACCCAATATGGGATTCTTTGGGGCTTAACTGTGTATATACAAATTTACATCCACTGATTATATTATTACACCTAAAGAGTTAGTTTAAAGATGGCTAGAAGAAACTTTAACTTGGTTAATCTTAATGAGCAAAACCTTCAGCATCTTATAGCTGACCAAAATCAAGAGGGTAGACAAAATGCAAACATTCAACACTGCATCAAGTGTCTTCTATACTATGATGCTTCCCAGTTTTGCACCCCCAATGGCCGTTGAGTTGGGACTTGCAAAATCTGCTGTGATATTAGAGCTAGCAGCCTGCTGAGAGAGGGGCTACTAATGCTGAAAACAACCTTGAAGAGAACCCTGATGCTTTTTTTTCCAGAATTCATACCTGGCTTCCTCTTAATATAGGCAATATGGATAAGATGTGTGAGCAATGCCATGCTTTACATTGGGCCTGTGAGGGTTCCTGGGTTACTAGACCTACTTTCCTTAGGTTTACCCTTTGCTGCAATGATGGAACCATTCAGCTATCCCTGCTTCAGCCTATTCCTGAAGAGATTCATGCCCTTTATACTCAACGCACCCCCCAGGCAATTAACTTTCTTGCCAGTATTCACCATTATAATGCTGCCTTGGCAATGAATTTGCTAATTGCAGGTAAATATTTAAATTTTTATTTGACTGCTATATTTTACATTTTATTTAACCTTTTTTAGAGCAAGATCAGCGCTTGGGAAACAACCCCCAATATGTCTCTTATTTTATTCATGGTGAGTTGTACCATGTCCAGTATTCTTTTTGCCTACACAGGGTCAAAACCATGTGTACAATCAGCTGTACTTTATTGACTTTGCACTTGCCTTACGCCAGTGTATGGAACAAAATCCTGGCCTGAATGAGGAGACACTTAGAATGCTTGACCGTGTGATCTGCCAAGTAAATCTATTTGTGAAAATCTATTTCTCTGCCACAGAAATTGTTCAGGAGTATACTCAAGCTCATCCTGAGGCTGTAGCCTATCTGCACCCCAACTTAAATTTGACAGTTGAAGCAGGCAATGATCACCATACCTACAATTTACCTCAGTAGCCCCAGATTGCTGCCCTGCTGCCCCCTGAAATGGCTGCTGTAGAGGATAGCAAGCATAATCAACAGCATGTGCTAATGCATTTACATGATGGGCGTACTGAACACATTGATCCTACAGTTGCCAAGTATATGCCAACCCACTATGTCCTTCTCTTCTCTCGAGGAGACTTGAGATTTAGCTTTGGCTTGCATCATATGGATGGGAATACGCCTGCAGCTTGCCAGCTCAGCATGCAAAGCTTTTACTATTACAGTCTTTTTCCAAGAAATGATCAACCAATGATAATTTTTCTTGCCCACCACTGTTTCAGAAGTTTATTGTGGATGCCTGGGCTTCATGTGACATGATTTGCCTGCAGTATATTGAAAGTCATCAAGATGTTTTCAGATCAGAGCTGTATAACAATCTTACTGATTATTATGATTGTATAGATATTAATGACCCACATACTATGGTTGGTCACCGCACAATTCTCCCCTCCTCTCACATTGGCTCCTGGCGCCACATGCAACAGCTTTGTCAGGATGTGATGTGCATTATCTGCAATCTTGGCAAACCTACCTTATTTATAACTTTTACAGCCAATGGTAATTAGGAAGAGATCCAAAGAGAGCTTAGCCCCCATGAAGATTCAATGGACTGTCCAGATATTGTTGCCCAGGCTTTTCATATTAAGATTAGAGAGCTTATCTGGGAAATGAAGTGAGGGTTTTTTGGCCTCTATTGTGGGCACTTTTGTGTCATGGAGTATCAAAAACGTGGACTTCCTCACATGCATTGTGTCCTTTTTCTGTGTTCCACTGATAACTTCTATATGCAGCCTCAGAATATGACCAGCTAATTTGGGCAGAGATCCCCCCTGTAGCTGCTACCCCTTACCACAACAAGCTCAGACATCTGGTTTTGAGCTAAATGATTCATACACCATGCAACCAGAATAAAGATGCATCTTGCATGCATACCTTTCCAACAGGCTGCTGCTGCTCAAAGTACTTCCCAAAGCCTTTCCAAAATGAGACAGTTCTACATGCTAATGGGTATCCAAATTATAGGCGCCAAAGCCCCCAGAATGCAATTGGATTGGAGACTGTAACTGAGCGAGATAACATTGTAGTCAATAACAGCTGGGTTTTTCTGTACTCTCCTGCCCTTATCTGGAAGTACAAGGCACATATAAACGTGGAAGCCTGCATGAATCTCTGTACAATCAAGTACATTCTCAAGTATATCTCAAAGGGGGAAGACATGTATACTGCAGCAATTGAGGTCAGGCGCCTTTGGCTGATATTGTGTGCCAGCATCCAGACGCTGTTAATAACAAGGTCTGCCAGCATCTCCACGGTTGCTACATTGCCCCGCCAAAGGCTTTCTGGGAGCTGATGGAGTTCCCTCACCATTCAATATACCCTTCCATAATTTGTTTGGCTGTTCATGCTGAGAATCTGCAGATGGTTTATTTTGCTCCTGGTGATGATGTCCTTCATCAGGTAGAAAACCCTCCCAGAACAACCCTCATGAGCTGGATGTTATATAATGCCCAAAATGAGGATGACCAACATCTGCTTTATTCAGATTTCCCTCAGCATTATACTTGGCATGCTGCCACTTGGACCTGGAGAAGACGTCAGAAGCAGGAGCAGTTTGGAAGGATTTACAACGTTAGCCCTAATCAAGGGGAACACTTATTTGTACGCCTTCTCTTAACTATTCAGTGTGGGTGCACAAGCTTTTCTGATCTAAGGACTGTTGGTGAAGGCCTAGAGCGCAGAACGTATCTCACTAACCGCCTGGCATGTGAGGCCTTGGGCTTACTACATGATGATGGGTAATGGAGAATTGCCTTACAGGAGACTGCTGAAACCCACTCTGGCCACAGACAACACTTTCTGTTTGTACAGGGCCTCACCTCTGTAGATATAACCAATGGCTTAAGAATCTAGAATGAGTTTAGAGAGAGCTTTTGCAATAATCTGGAGCACTGGATGCTATTTCTGACTATCCCAGTAGGTCTTCAAGATCCTCATCTTAATTATGGGCTTTTTTTAATTTCCTGTGAACTTCAAAAGTTTGGTCAAAGCTTAGAAGCTTACCATCTCCCTAACTATGATGAAGGCTGGGAGGATCCCAGAAACCCTGTTCAGGACTTCAATCCTCCAGTTGAACTTCTCCATGTTAACCCAGATTGTCTTAATGCAGATCAATGGACAGCCTTTAACCAGATTGTTGAGCAGATTACCCAAGATCCTACATATGCTCACTTCTTACTTCACGGCTCTGGGGGTACTGGAAAGACATTTCTTTACCAAGCTCTGGTTGTTCATTACCGTGATCAGGGTATGCACATCATTTGCATTGCTTCCACTGGCTTAGCTGCTAGTCTTCTGCCCATGGGATGGACTGCCCATTCAACTTTTAAGGTGCCTCTTAACCTAGATGAGAACTCAGTTTGTAACATCTCTGTCCAAACTCAGCTGGCTGCTCAGTTTTGCCAGACAAGCTTGATTATATGGGATGAGGCTACCATGCAGCATAAGAATGTTGTTATGGCTGTTGAGCGTACCCTCAAAGATATTTGCAATAACCAAGCTCTCTTTGGTGGGATCCCAGTAGTTTTTGGAGGTGACTTTAAGCAGACCCTTCCAGTGATCCAACATGGTGGTCATGCACAGCAGGTTGAAGCTTGCATTCAGCAGTCTAGGATTTGGCCCCAGCTTCAGATTTTGTTCCTGAACCAGAACATGCATTTGCATCAGACTGAAGAGAGTGAGGCTTATGCCTGGTACCTGGAGGATCTTTCCTTTGATCAAACTCTCCGTGGATCAGTTCAATTACCTCCTTTTATTGCTACAGTTGCTGCCGCTGACCAGCTGAATCATGCTATCTACCCACTTGATCAGCTTCAAGCTCTCACTTTTAATACTGCAGCTGAATTTTTTAGGGGACGGGCAATCTTAGCCCTCACCAATTTTCAGGTTAGTGTAACCAACTCTGACATTGTTAATACCTATCCTGGAGCCACTCATGTCTATAATGCTGAAAATTATGCTGACCCAGAAGATGGAGATGATGCAGATTTAATCAGTGCTGAGGTTATGCAGTCTCTCAATTGTAGCAGCTTGCCCTTATCTCACCTCACCCTAAAGGTGGGTGTTTCAGTGATGATCCTCTTAAATATTTATACCACTGAAGGCCTCTGCAATGATACAATGGCCATAGTTACAGCTCTTTTCCAGAAAACAATTGAAGTTACTATCATATCTGGGTTCTATCAAGGCCACTGCTACCTGATTCCCCGCCTGAAGATGATTGAGAAGAATGAGTTTCATTTTACCCTTCAGTGTTGGCAGTTCCCTATCTGTCTTGTATTCTCTATGACTATCAACAAGTTTCAGGGGCAGTCCTTAAGACATGTTGGAATTGATCTAACCCATGATCCCTTTGCCCATAGACAGCTCTATGTTGCTCTTTCTTGCACTACCAATGTGCAAGGTGTTGTAGCCTTAGTTGAACCCAACCATAATCATGGTATGACCCAAAATGTTGTCTACCCAGAAGTTCTTCTCCGCCAGGATCCTCAGCCTGAGTAAGCTTTTTAGTAATTTTTTTGTTATAATAAACTTTTATTTGAAAAAAATATTAAATAAAAAGTTAAAAATATCTTTCTATCATAAAATTACACTTTGAAAATGATTTAAAAACCATCAAAAGTAACTATTTAAAGCCAATATAATACTGTAAATTCAGAACCTAAAAGTAAAAATGTGGGATTGTCAAATTCTTTTGTATGAACTCATCAACTTACTGGAACATTTTTCATCCTTTTATATAAAAAAGTAAGTTGTTCTGGGATGAAAATTACTCCATTAAGTTGGTGAGTTCACACAAAAGAATTTGACAATCCCGCATTTTTACCTTTAGGTTCTGAATTTACAGTATGAAGCTATGTAAAACTGCTATAACTATGCTTCAAAAAATACAACATAAAGGTATGAACTATTTAAAAGGGTAGCTCATAAAATTCAAAAAAAATCTTTACTTTAACACATCTTATTCACAAATGTCTTAAAGATTAATCAGTCATTCATAATTATTTTCATTAATTTAATTCAAAAAAACAACATCTTGAATAAGAATTTAGGCTTTTATTAAATAAAACAACACAATAAATATTTAGAAAAAATTTTACTAAAAAAATATATACAGCTAGAATGCCAGAAGCATATATTAGCAGGCTGCCGTAAAAGAGTGAAGCTGGGCATAGCACAGCTTTGCTCTTTTGGCAGCCTGCTTGACACACCTTTCCTTTTACCAACTAGAGTATAATATAATATTTTAGAAGGCCACTGATTTAAAAAACAAAAAAAGGTTTTCAGCTAGGATACCTAGACGCGTACCCAGGCAGGATGCTGTAAAAGGGCAAAGTAGGCGTAGCTTGGCTTTGTTCTTTTGGCATCCCGCCCACCACCCCACGCTTGTATCTCAGATCTAAGCAATAACTCTACAAGGCTACTGGCGTTTGACTGGGCCCCTGCAAGTGACCTCCACTTGAGCCATTCAACCACAGACAATCCTCATGTCTGTGCAGTTGTCTTTACTCACTCAGGTGGTGAAGTCTGAGCTTTCAGGCGCAAAGTAACCAACTTTACTTTTCAGAGACCTAATCATTATCAAGTTCTGCAACTTCTTCCCCAAGCATCTATCCTGATGGCACCCCTGAGCATATCCATGCCCCCAATGGTAGCTTCAGGACCTCCCAAAGCCTCCAGGAAACACAAACAAGGACACCCTACCAATCTGTTAGGTAAGATGCTTATCCACAGACTTCCTGTGAGCGCACAAGGGCACATAGAGCTCTCTCAGCCCTTCTCTTCCCTGGCAGCCTACATTGTCTTCCAGGGTTACATCATAAACCAGCCCTGGTAGCCAAGTTACCTACCATTCTGGCACACTTTTCTACCCTGGCAGCCTGCGTTACCTACTGGGTTAGGATTTCATCCTTTACTAGTAGTCATCAGTTATCTACCAGGCTGAACACTCCCCACCCCAAGCAGCCTATTTTTCCTGCTGGGTGAAGAAACCAAACCAACCCCCAGCAGCCCATGTTACCTGCTGGACTGTTTTATCCTCTGCCTCTAGTAGCCAATGTTACCTACTAGGTAGGCCTTACCTTTCCTAGTAGTCCATGTTACCTCCTAGGCCTCTACCTGTCCCAAAATTCTTATACTTTTTCCAACTTTTTAGCACAAAGTCTTTATTGAGGCCAAATCAGCCCTTGCCTGCACAACAGCTTACATGTGGACTGTCACAGAGGCCATCCAGTGTAAGACTGGAATGGCTGCTAAAACAGGCTTTCAAAGGGATGTTTCAGAGAATAATTGAGGAAGATATGCATTTAACCACATCAAGAGCATACTCACAAATAGCCTCAATGTGTGCTTGGGGCCAACCTCTGGAATTACAGGCAAGTCAGAGTGGGGAGGGAAATCTTCCACCTCCACAAAACAGGGCAACAAGACCACCTCAACCTGCTGACCTACCTGAGGGCTGGTGGGCAGAGTATACTCCACACTGTTGCAAGTCAGGCTACAGACCAGATTTTCTCATGGGTATAGCAAATCATTTGCTTTACCAGGGAGATAATCAAGGAGATACAACAGCCAGGAAGGGTTCTCTCTGGCCAGGTATGCCAAGGAAGAAGTTTGACCCCAGAGTTCAGGTGAAATGGACCAGATTAATAATAGATTAGGAACCAGGGTAAAAATCACAAATTTAACAACTGAGAGCAGCATGGCTGGATTTTCAGGCAAATTCTGATATCTGTGATGGTGTTGGGATAGAGCTTACTAGTAGAAAACAGAAGAACCAGGGACACCACAAAGATTTGAGGTCTTGGACAACTGGAGATGAGGAGGTGGGCTTGGGATAGGCCTGGGAAGTCTTCTTAGACAATGGATACACTTTCTAAAACAATTCAAATCAAAAATACAGGAAATTTGAACTTAAATTAAGAATTTATTATTAAATCTAACTTTAACTCAATTTCAAACCCAAAACCAAAAAAGCAGGTAAATATACAAACTGATATAATCAAATGGCAAGCGGCAAGCGGCACTATTCAAAGAGAGCTGATGAGAGTACAATAGACAGATCATCAGTTGCTTGAGAAGCATTAGGCCAGATTGGAAGGAGGACAGGTGCATTTGAGATCCTCTTGAAGTGTAGCAGAACAGGGTTGTCAAAATGGAGGCCAGAAAAATCATTCTAAGTGAAAAAAACAGAATTAAGATTAGATAGAGAAGAAATATAAAGATGTAAGAGAGGGGTGCTAAACTAACTAAGTTTGGCTCCCATCCTGGTGAGAAATACCACCAGGATACCACCCAGTGGAGGAATGGGATGGCTGCTCAAAGGGGGGACCACAGAGAGGACACAGGGGACAGCTGAGGGAAGTAAGCGTTCAGTCCCATCAGTACCAGACCAGTGATCAACCAGGGCATACAAGAGGGAGCAGGAGGCAGCATCATAGGAGCCAGGAGGGGCACCAAGTTGTCCTTCTCCAGGCTAAGAAGGGAGGCCATTGACACCTCCTCACCCACAGGAGCAGGCAAGATGTGGTCTACCACATTCAGATCCAGGTTGTTGCAGGTTAAGCTCTTAACTATGGCATCTTCAGAGAATAGAAGACCACTGGGAAGATCCAATAGGATAGAGGGATTTTTTCCCACAAGTCAAAAAGAAGAGGAGATTTTAGTCCATAAGTATGGCAACGTGGACCACAGGAGCAGCAGAAATAGAGCCAAGGAAAATACCATAAACTTCAAAACAGGGAGTATCATGGTTGCAATCTCCACAAAATTTAGATAAGGTTGGTGGGATTGCTTAAACTGTAAGCAATAAAAATGAGGCAAACAGGAGCACCCACAAGCAAGAAACCAGGCAGGAAGCAACCAAGTGGTTTTGGAGAGCTTGGCAGTGATCTCAGGTGGCTTGGATTGTACAGAAACAAAAAGCAGGTATGAAAACAAAAGAATTTAAGAAAAATTCAAAGTAAAATTAGATTTTATATTGAAAATTAACTGAAATTTTATGTTTGAAAGCTATTTTTGAAAGCAAAAGCGTAACTATACGGTAACTATATGCCAGAGCCCCTTCTGCAAGTCCCAGAAGAGATGCCGGGTTTGAAGCAGGTGGATACAAGGTAAGCTTTAAGAGAACAACTATCACTTTAATCTTTAGATTGTAGAAACTCCAAACAGGTGTTTCAACCAAGATAAATTTTAAAATTGTGTTCAACAAGTTCCAAACTTTAATGATATTGTAAAATAGACAAGCAGAAGACTGGAGGTCTCCTTGCTGTGTAAAAAGGGAGTTTTTGCAGGGGGAGGAGTAACATGACTATAGAACTTGAATCTAATTGGCTGATGGAGAAATTTTGTTGGTCAGGACCAAGGAGACTGGAGATTTTCATCTTAATTTCTGCAGTACTGCCTGATTGGCTAGAGGGACTCCCAGGCATATGGAATTCATCTGGTTTTTTGAGCTTTGATGTGGCGTCCCTTGTTTGGGTAGATCTGATAGTTTTCAAAAGTGGGGGACACCAGGCCAACAAGTAGTCCAAATTAACCAATGTTTATTCCCAGGAAGGGGCAGCCAGGGGCAATGAATCCACGGGATAGGCCAGCACAAATCTCTCATCAACTGTGTGTGCCAAATCCCCAAAGAATTAAGGGGTTTGGCTGATATTTTTGGACCTTTCTTAGTGCAGTGAGGGAAAATAGTGTGATATAATGCCAGGGGTGGCAGTGAATTTACAAAAGGGCAGGCCAAGGGATAGACAAGGAGTTGGGGCCGGTTGCACAACTGCTGACGTCAAATTATCAAACACTGGGGCCAAAAGGCCCAAATGTTCAAGCATTTTTTGAAACTTCCTTTATTTCTCAGGGTGAATAAAGTATCTAGAAATAAGTTTCTAGTGGGGAATTTGGGAAATTTTTAAGGGAATTTGGGCTGGAGAGGATGGGGAATTACAGCTTATGATTGGTCAGCACAAATATTTTTTCATTCAATGGTTCAAGGATGAAATAATATTAAATGGTGTCATAATTTGAAAAATTCTGTCAACCAGTGGGTCAAGCACTATACTCTTTTGGCAAAAAATAACATGTGACTAATTTATTGTAGTTAATTGGCAAGAGCAGGGGTATATCCAGAATTTGGAGAGGTACCTGGGCAACTCCAGCTTTAACACATTTTTATGTATGATAACATTTAAACTGTCTGGTGTTTTCAAAGGTTTAGCAGCTCTCCAGCAACAGTTCCAAGTGTGGCAAGGGTGGGTAATTCCTTCCATCTGTCTTTCTACCAGAACATAAACCTTGACACTAATTTTGAGCTTAGGAGTACTAAGGGAGCCATCAGAAGCTGTAAGGAATGAAAAGAGGTAATAAAGTTATTGCAACATCTTTGATTACTCCCTCTCAGGGAATTAAGGCCCCAAGTAGATCACTAAATGGCTCAACAACCAGCCAGCAAATTGGCAGCACTACTACCAGTTGACCATCTATTACAGGGATCAAATGATCCAGATTCTAAATGGAACACAACTTGAATAAACCTTGTGAATTAAGAGGAACATTACTCAGATAAGCCCCTTGATCATCATGACTTATATGGACGGCATGTGACTTATCATGATTGTCGTATCTTTGGGTATGGTGAGATGAATTGCTGTAAACACTTAACTCAAATATGACCTTAATTATTATTAAAGATTAATCTAAGATAGTTCTTTAGCCTAATGCATTTAATAAAGTATAAGTTATGTAGTTTTGATCTTTTATTCATAAATCAAGGAGAGAGTTATATAGTATTTGAGGGATTAATAGGAGCCGCAGAGCGCCAGGATTCTCTTTTCTACAGCCAGGTTCCTCTGTCACTTAGCCCACTATCAACCTAATGATTGGATGATCATTAGTTAATATGACTTCAAAGTGCAACTTAGTTGATCAATTGGACTAGTTATCATCCATTACAAGAGTACCATTGTTCTATTGCTCACTGAGCTTAATGGATCAATAATTGTTACAGTGAAGATTAGTTTACAACCAATCACTTCACAACAATGATACTATATAACACCTTATATTTATATCAAATAAAGTATCATTCTCTTCTTAAATTTCCACTTTATCTTGTTTATTATACTTCCCAGAAGTATAAAATTGACAGTGGTAGCACAGGTAGGTTATCCACACCTACACAAATTTAAGGAAAAATTCCTCCCAAGAAAAGGAACCAACAATTGGTGCTCCCTAACAGCTGGAGAGACTACAAAGAAAGACAAGACATCCCCAGAGGCCTTGTCATCTACAATAACTCCCTTGTGCCCATCATCAGTACAACGCTCTCAAAGCCCGCAGGCTGTTACCTGTAGCCCCAATCACAACAGAGACACAACAGCCTGAAATACCTAACATTATATTCCAAAAACTACATTCAGCAGAAATTGGGACCTTTTCAGGGTTACGCCAGGAAAACACTAACCTCTGGATCAACAGCACGCAAAGCAAGTTCACACAAGTAGGCTAACCCGCAGACTGTGGGCCAGTGAAGTCTCCCTCTGTGTCACAGGAGCCGCCTCTTGTTTTGTAAGTAAATGGCTTGACCAACACCCTGACATAAATGAAAGCTGGGACATTTTCAAAGCTGCCTTCCTCAAAAGTTTTGCCATGAAGACTTCTGATGTGGTGATCATGACAGAACTTTGAACCTTCAAAATGATGGGAACATTTGAGGACTATATTGCAGCATATGAAGACTTACGCGGCAGAGCTCCCAGAACCATCAACTTTGACAAGCCAGGGCTTTGGTTGTACTTCTACAACAGCCTCCCCACACATATCCAAAATAAGTTTGACATGACCTTCTGCAAGAACCTCAAAGATATATTCTTGAAAGGAAAACACGTAGCTCATAAATCTTACAATCTACATGCAACAAACAAGCAAAAAGAGAGTCCTACAGCCAAGAAGGATCCTTGACCAAACAAACAAAATAACCAAGCCAACAACACCTATCCTTGAAATGGGAATTGTACTGCACAAGTCAACCAGTCAAGCACCAAAGATACCAACAAGGAGGGAAAAGCTCAGGGGAGTGCTTAGGCAAGCCATCCTCCCCCAGCCTACAAGACTGATTGGGGCTGTGTGACAGTCCACATGTTTGATGGTTTGCAGGTGGGGCTTATGTTGGCCAAGTGAAAGTTTAGTAACTTCTGTTGAAGAAGTAGCTGTAGGACTGGTCTGAGCTGTTGGAGACTGAAATGAGCTGGCTGAAGGATCATAAGATGATTAAGAACTGGTGGTCTGGAGAAATGAGCCAAGATTTTGCTGAATTGATCTGCCAAGGAGGTAAAATGTGGAATGTTTTGCCTTAGTTTAGTAGTAAACTCAAGAAGTAATGTGAATAGAAGTGTGGGTAAGATATTTATTTATTAAGTTCCTAGGATAGATGAAGGTATGTTGCTATGAGAGCAGGATACAAAGTTGTTTTGGTGGGACGTTTTCCTTGGAGTTTACTATATTTGTAAATATATGGGGAAAACGTTGAAGAGGTCCAGAAAGAACAGTTTAAATAGTATTCTACTATTTTAAATGGGTTCAGGTTGAATGCAGGGAATACTGGTGCCGGAATGATGGACTGGTTAACGCTTTGGTGCACAAAGAGTTATTGCTTTGAGCGGTTTGAGCCGTGGAAATTATTTTCCTAGTTGGATCCCAGTGGAACTTCATGAATGGTCTATTTATGCGCTCTGCATTCATCAGTTGAGTTCTGGCAGGTTTCCTGATGAAAATGATTGGTTGGAAGCCAAAAGCTTAAAGTATAAGCAAGGAAATAGTGAATTAATACTTTAAGCTTTTGAGAAAGTAAGTATGTAAGCTTAAGTTATTATAGAAAAAAGTGAGCGGCAATGGTTTAAGCTTATGAAGAAAGCCATTTTGAAGGCGGAACCGTTGGGAAAAGGACACTATAAGAAGGTGGCTGACTGGAAAGTTACCGGGTCTTTTGGAAGGCTTTTGGAGGTCTTTCCCAGGTTTTCTGAGTTTCTGCCAAGAGGTTTTGGAAGCCTTTTGATCACCAGCAGGAGCTTAGTTGGACTGATACAACCCAAGATAACAGAGCAGGAGCCCAAGAATAGAAAGCTGGATCCTAAGTGCGGCGCCAGAGTCCAAGTTTAAGGTGCCGGAGTCCAAGTCTAAGGAGCAGACGTCCAAGACTGAGGTACAGAAGTCCAAGACCAAGTACAAGGAGTCCAAGATATTGTTGGAGGACTCCAAGTATTGGCAAATCCATATTGTTTCCTTGACCCCCTGGGCCATATACCAGAAGGTTTCTAAGAGGATCTTCCTTCTTAGAGTGAATAAAAGCCCATTTTGACCCCTATACATATTTCTGAGATACATTTCCACTTACTAGAGAATGACAAACCCTTCCAGCTGGTCCCTGGCTATGATCCAGGACACACTTGGGGACTGGTGGACAGGAACCCCATAGGTTGATTCCCACATGGTAAAATAAATGTGAAACATGACTCCAAAGGTCTGAAGAGATGGTCCAAATCATGACCAAGACAGGAGCCAGGGTAAAGGTCACAAGTTTTAAGAGGGAAACCAACATTTTTTGTACAGGAAGGAGAAACAAAAGCAAAATTAATTATTGTGCAATTTTTTGAACAGAGCAAAGAAAAGGGAGAACCTGATAGCAGGGGACCTGCAGAACAAACCCAAAGTGAGGGGACAACAACAGCAAACTATACGCTCTTAAAGAGAGTGGGAAGAGTTGCTTTTGAATGTATATGGGCAAGCAGAGACAACAGAGCAAACAAGGGACAAAACAGAACTTAAAGTAGATAATTATAAGGATTATACTAACTATTTCAGGTTTTGAACTTGAATTTTGAAAGCAGGTGAGGTAAGTGTATATGTTATTACTAACTTTAACTCTAGATGCTTCAAAACAGGCGCCATAACCCAGGGACAAAGGCAAGGGTAAGGGATAGTAGCTACTTTTTCCAACAGCTTTAGGAAATTAAAAGAGACCCCAAAATAAAGGTCTAAAATCCAAAAAAACAACAGCTTGAAAGTATAAACTTTAATTTGAAAGAATTAGCAAGCAGGGGACCAAAAGTCCCCTGTCTTGCTTTAAGGGTGGAATTCAAAATTCAGGGTCACCTGACCCAGGGGCGCAGGTTTGATTGGCTGCAAGAGAATTTTGCCAGGCAGATCTAGTAAGCTGGAGGGTTTTACACCAATTTCTGACTTCAACTCTGATTGGCTGGGGTCAGATGAATGGGACAGCTCACCATTCAATTCAGATGGATTGGCATTTAAAGAATTGGCAGTAGCGCAATCTGAATGATTCAACATAATTAATTTCAAGTGTGGATGGGCCCAAGCCAAAAGATAGTCCAAATTAATCAGAGATTCCTCCCAAGTGGGAACCAAGTTCATCACATTGGTATTTACCACCTGGGAAGGGTATGCCAACACAAATCTCTCATCAATTTTATGGGCTAAATCCTCAAGGGAATTAAGAGGCTTGGCCGGCTTCTGAACAGATTCCCTGAGCAGCGCGGGAAGATTGTCCTATCCAAGGCTAAATGAGGGAGTGACTTTACAATATTGGCTATCAAAAAATGTATCCAGTGCTGTTTCTGGGGAAACATACAACTCACCCTCCTCACAACTTAAGTTGAGCTGGGTATAGATGGGGGCCATAGCAGCTGTACTCCCTTGCTCAGTAACCTGGGCTTGAAGTTGCTCCTAGACTGCTCCTCAACAATATCAAAGTTTTTGTCACTAGTATAGACCATTTTATAAAACAGTAACAAAATTTGTATTGATTTTATTGAACCTTGTGCTCCTATCTGAAGCGCTCCCTTAGACCTAAGCGACTAAGTTTAGAGGCACAAAAGTTGAAGATGATGCTGTAGTTTCTTTGGTAAATTTTGGTGGACCAGCTCTTAGAAGATTCTATTACTATTTTAGGTTATGAAAGCCATTTATATTTTCAGAAAATGTGTTGGCATGTGTATGAAAGTATTGCTTTAGCGGCTGACCCAGTTTTGTCTTCAGATTGTATCGTTTCTGGTGCATGGTCACCGTCATAGTGGATGCAGGTTGCTTCAGAACGTGGCTGTCTTGCTTTTAGGATTCTGTATTTGATTTTGGTGTACCATGTGCTGGATATACATGTTGTGTGTTTGATTTGATTTGCCCATTGAGGACTATATCTGCATTGATATGTATCGGATTGTGGGTTTAATGTTGTGTTTCATTCTATGCTCAACTTTAGTTTGCCCTGAGCCAGGTTTGGCTTGTCCATCTCAACCACTCGGGAAAGTGTAGCATACTGGATTCAACTTTATATCTATCCTTGGATGGGTACCCCTTTAGTTACATGTATTTGTAGACTACTATAAATGGTTAAATTATGGATGGAGTGGCAAATTTGGCTTTTGACAGTTTGCATACCTTGAATACTTATTTTCCTCACCAAGCGCCTACAGTAGTTTTAAAATCTATGGCGACAAACGAAATGAACTCAGATTTAAACGAAATGAATTCAGATTTAAGCAAAATCGAAATGAACCCAAATCTATTGTAAATCAATATAAATTCATTTATTTAATTTCATTTAAATCTGGATTGTTTTTGCTTGTCGCCATAGCTTTTAAAACTACTGTATTGTACCTTCATGACTTTCATGCTTCAGATTTCACATCTCTCGGCTAAATATCCGAATCGGACCCCATTTTCTACCTTGAGCATTGTTGTGGTGAATACCCAATTTAGAATATTGTGGATTTACCACTAGGGCTGTGTCGTCCCACCCCCAGACAAAACCCAGATTATATCCAAAGTTTCTGAAAATGTGGAAGGTAATATATTTTCTATTTGAAGCTGATTTTAAATCCGATCTTCCAGAATGCCGGAAAAAAGATCTTTGTCCGGGGGTGGGACGACGCAGCCCTATTTACCACCATGAAAGAAGAGGTCTAATTTAAATTAAGGATTTAAACACATTTGGGATTTCGTGGATATAAGATACTTGTCATAAGGGGTATCTTCGGCCAAGCCCCGAGCAGCTATAGTCGGTTTCTGGCTCTGGGTAACTCGATACAAATATTTGTTTTATATGCTTAAATATGGGGTAGTTCCGTTCTGGATGTAGCGGCTCAAAGCCGGAAGAAAGTCTAGCTGAGCCGAATCATTCATGATTGTGATTAGATTGCGTTCGCTACAACACTATATAAGTGATCTGTAGAGTGAGCAGAGCCAGCAGCGAGCCAGAGATTGGG
Source organism: Entomophthora muscae (assembly GCA_014839935.2). Lineage (NCBI taxonomy): Eukaryota > Fungi > Entomophthoromycota > Entomophthoromycetes > Entomophthorales > Entomophthoraceae > Entomophthora > Entomophthora muscae. The sequence goes on from QTSX02003556.1 coordinate 612,532, forward strand.
TGTTCATAGTCCTAGTTAGATTGGTGCACTCAACCGTAATGGTTTAAGTCATGTGAATTCATAATCCAAATTTAGATTCTATAGTACCAATCTTCACATTCCGTTTTATGAAAATGTAAACCCATGTGTAATATTATTTATGTTGTAACGGGTTAACAAAGAAGCGTCAGGAGTCTGATCTGTTGTAAGCAATTAAAGATAAGGCGGGAATAAGAGGAAAGATTAATGAACACATTTATTAAAGTAATCTTGATCAAGCTTACATAGTTGCTTAATGCGATCTTGATAATTGAAGTTCCTTGCATTTGTATAGCTGCAAGGTTTAGGTCACAATATAAACTCGCATTGGATAGGGAACTAAATGTATCATTTCTATGAATACAACATGATCTGGCATCCTACTAGTATTGTAAGAATTAACCGTTAACTTTGATTAACTAAAGTTAACTTCATCATAATGTACAATTATGGCTTCTTCGGCCAAGCCCCTAGCAGCCGCGCCCAGCTGCTGGCTTTGGGCCACTCAGATCAAAGATTTACTTTAAATGTTCACATATACGGTATTTCCGTAATAGTTGCGGCTCTAAGCCGCTGCGGCCAAAGCGAAAAGACTATTTATTTGAACATGTTAAAATAAATCTTTGATTGAAGTGGCCCAGAGCCAGAAACTGGATACGTCTTTCTGGGGCTTGGCCGAGGAAGCTCTACCTATCTATAATAAAACCCTATAAGTTACAGGACAATCTAATTTTTAATTTCGCAAACCACAAGTCATCTGTAAACGCAGTCAAGCCGTTAGTTTTAGCCACAGCCCCCAAAGGATTAACCTCCATTTTCCTGATTACTAAAGTTATTCGACATCGGGTTAAGCTACGCTGCAATAGACCTAAGCATTTTAATAAGTACCTTGTATCACTAAATATGAGTCAATCTGCAATAGATCGAAAGTATACCTTTGTCCGCGAGTTAGGCCAAGGCGCGTATGGGGTTGTATGGTACGAATATTTAACTCTTTTCAGCTAATTCCTACTTGGGAATGAGCTTTATTTTTTGTTTTTCATCTCTGATCCTGTTTTTACCCAGCGCTGCGCGTTCTGTGGCCACTGGGGAGGAGGTTGCAGTAAAAAAAGTCACCAAAGTGTTTGAGAAGTCTCTTCTAACTAAACGAGCTCTGAGAGAAATAAAGCTCCTTCGTCATTTTAATGGCCACGAAAATGTGGGTAGTTTCCGTTTTTCCGCATTTAACTCTAGCATATAGATCACTTCTATACTTGATATGGAGATCGATAATCCAGCCAACTTTGACGAAATGTACTTTGCCCATTTACTCCCTCTTTAATGCTGTAAAGATATCTAGTTCAAGAACTTATGGAGGCTGATCTTCATCAGATCATCCGCTCTCAGCAATCACTGACTGATGCTCACTTTCAATATTTCGTATATCAGATTTGCCGCGGCTTGAAGTTCATACACTCTGCAAACGTTATCCACAGGGATCTCAAGCCTGGTTCGTCATTTAAGTTTTGGAGAGGAATTCTAAAAAATTTATTAGGAAATTTACTCGTCAATGCGGATTGCGAACTCAAGGTAATAAAGTAAACGTATAAAACTGACTTCAAGATATGTGATTTCGGGTTGGCTCGGGGTCTTTCGATGGAGCAAGAAACAGGCGGAGTCATGACAGAATATGTAGCAACCCGCTGGTATCGCGCACCTGAAATCATGCTCTCCTCTCAATCTTATACTAAAGCCAGTAAGTCGTGATGCTAGCCCTGATCTTCGCGGCTGACTCTTAACGTTTAGTTGATATTTGGTCTGTTGGCTGTATATTTGCTGAGATGATGGGAGGGCGTCCTTTGTTTAAAGGGCGTGACTGTAAATTGGATTTATTTCTTCAATTGACTCGCTTAAAATAGATATCGATCAGCTCAAGCAGATTCTAGCAACGTTGGGCACCCCAGATGAAGAAACGCTTAGGAGAATCGGAAGTGAGAGGGTAACTAGCTTTCTATGCAATCTGACTTTTCAGGCGCAAGAATACATACGCAGCCTCCCATACATGGTGAAAGTTCCGTTTCAGCAGATTTATCCCAGGGCTTCCCCTGCGGCTATAGACCTCTTGGAGCGCATGCTCGAGTTGGATCATTTCAAAAGAATTACAGCCGAAGAGGCTTTGGCTCATCCCTATCTTGCCGCATACCATGACACTGAAGATGAGGTAACACCTTAATGGCCTCAACTGACTTCTCGTAGCCAAGTCATCCCCATTTGTTTGATTTTTCATTTGAAACTGTTGAATCTATGCAACACATGCGAGGTAAGGACATCACATCTTATTAAATGGAGCCTAACTGGAAACAGATATGATCATCCAAGAGGTAGAGGATTTTAAAGTACATCTCTCTGGAGATCAAATGTCTGGCTAGGCTGCAGATGTCTGTGAAGATTGCTTTACACCGACAAGCCTGACTTTATTACCCATAGAAATCAAGCTTCTCTTCAATTTACCCCAAAAATGCTCACAACCTTTGTGTGGCATATAGAGACTTAATACATCATCTTCCTTTTTTCTACTGCTGAGTCAACCCTGAGGATTTTACTTAAAATAATCCTCCTCTAGCTACTACAATTTACATGTGATCCTTTTTCTTAAGAAAAGATGCTGATAGATGAAAAAGCCCAGCTTCACAGCAAGCAGCTCGAACAATGTATCTGTGATATATAAATGTAGGAAAGAATCTCGGTTGTCTTTTAGTTACATAGGTTTACTATGCAGATCATTAAATCAAACCCACTCTGCCATGGTGGGCTAAACCCAAACAATAAACATACTCAATGACAGCTAAATCCACGAATGATTATTCAGTTGCTACGTGGAGCGGGATGCACAGCAGCAAGGTACCTAGTCCTCTAAAACAAGGTATATAACCAGAAGCATGCATGATGGAAATCTTGTTCCGGCTACCTGCTTCCAGCATAAACGTGGGGAAGGTTGGCTGAGAATCGATCATGCGGTTCTAGAATAGCCTGCATGCAACCAAAAGGGCAGAACTGGACACGATAAATCTTCAAATGGGCAGCTGGGAGCGGTGGATGGCAATCTAACTGCCATACGCAGGTTGGGTGTAACCCCGTAGAGCTAGAACCACACCGTTGTATAATCTGGTCTAGGGTTCTAGTGCATCTAGAGATGGAATGCGTCTGACAACGAAGCAGCATGCACAGCCGGTGCATGCATGCTGCCATCTGGGCGTTCCCGTGGGTCAACTGATAGGTTGACCACAACACAGACACTCACATACGCCAGCGGTGAAGAGACATAGTGCAGCATTGAGTACACAAAGATGCAGCATCCAGCTCAGGTCCCCCCAGACAAGAAAAAAGCAGAGTATAAACCCAAGGGTAGCCAAGCTGTTGTTGAGGAGCTGGATGTACTGGTATTCTGGCTGTTGCCAACACACATAATATCCAGTCATCGCCTGGTTTGGCGCTAATCTAATATTCAGCTCAGCATTCCTGAGATGGCGACAGACCAATATCACATGACTTGTCCAGGTATCCAGCGATCCGAATCCAAATCACTCATGGCCTCCCCTATCTTTGATCCAACTCAAGTCCCCGCCACAGCGCAAGCTATATAAGTCTAAAGTATCATCCAATAAAATATACTTTTTACTTCTCTAAATCCATATTTGAAGCTTCCTCAAAAGCCGCTCCTCATCACTGGTAGCAGCTACGGTCTTTTGACCACACCCATGAAAGAGAAAATGAGTGAACAGAACCCACCCACCTTTGCTCACGTACTAAACCAGGCTACATCTCAGGATACCTGGAAAACGTACTTCTGCGCCCACGACATTGACGAAGATATACCTAGTGGACACACTGTATTTGAAGGACTGGCAATGCCCAAAGCATGTGCTAAGACAATTCAATACAGTCACTCTCTACAACCACAAACAAACGCACACCCGCCTATCACAGGCAAAGTTACTAACACCAAGTACATTGGTCTTGACTAGTTCTTTGATAAAAACAAAGAAAACATAAACAACTGGCTGGACCACTCAGCCGCAAAACTTCCCGCCAGCTGCATCCCCGCAAAAAATGGGCCCAGGAAGCCAACAAGACCTGTACAAGGCCGCAACTAACTGGTTTGCCACCTGGGTTGGCTCACAAACCGACGACCAGCTTGACAACTTGGAAGAGTTCAAAGCTGACATCGCCAACAACTTTCACGCCACTGAATCCCTCCCAGACATTACAATACAGCTCAGCAATCTTCCTCAGAAGACCACTATCACAGCTTACGTCAATGGATTTCAAGAGGTACATTGCAAGATCCAAGACCCAGCAGAAGCTGACAACCTGCACAAAAGAGCCTCATCCGTCAACAGAATGAACCCCTCAGTTGCTGCCCTCATCCATCCAGAGGCCAACCCCTCCATGCTGGTGCTCATTGCAGAAGCCAAGCGGGCGGAGAAACCCGCAAACATGGAATATGCGGCACACAATGGCAACCGCTTCTCCAACGGCAATGGCAGAGATAGCTCTAATGGCACCAAACGCCAAAGCACCAGCCGCAACAGCGGCACCCCTAACCAAAACAAGGGCAATCACATCCAGAGCGCAAACTGCCCCCGTCCCAAGAAAGAAGATACCCCTGAAGTAAACAATGCGGAAACAGCAGCCCGCTATGAGTCTGACCCCACATTCTCTGACCTTGAAGGTCTCAAGACAGAGGAACCGGGAGAAGAGGAGGGGGAACTGCCAGGGATCCACTCATTGGGAAGTCTCTCTCCAATTGAATGAAGGAGAGCTCCCAAGTTGAATTTGACTAGAGTGAACCCTACTGGAATCCCTATCATTAACATGTGTAGGAGGTTATCAAATAAGCAGAATCTCCCCAGCAAGGGAGTGAAGTGGTTTAGAAGGTTTTAGACCCTGGTATATCCCAAGACCAACCAGGGGGCCTTGGGGTGGATGATAGGAGGGAAACGGGCTGTTTCTACGTATGGGGCATGGCAGCGACGTGGTCCAAAACAATACCAAATTGAGTCTTCTGATTTATCAGTGGGAGTTGGTTCAGGGGTTTCAAATTTCCCATTGGCTTGCCCATAACTGATTAACACACAAAAGATCCATAAAAGGAAGATGAACTTCATGTTGTTAAAAGGGGAACCTTTGAATCTACCAATCAAGTTTTTTAGAGGTTGAAAATATAGATTTATTGGTTTGATAGGCATAAGAAAATTGTTGGAGCAATTTTCTCAAGGAGAAATATTCAGTTTAAATACTGAAGTAATTGAAGCAGGGAGAATAGTGGTTACCAGGTGATCCTGCAAGGGTAGTTTGGCCAGTATTGCCTTGCAGGTCTGCAGCAGGCTGCAGCCTGCAATGCAAGAAGAGGTAGGTTGAATTATTGGGATGCAGTATTCTTCTGGACTCTGGTGGGGATGGTATTGTGAGCCTGGATGAGCATTATTCCTCTGGCTTGGTTGTGTCACTTTGATTGATTGGCTAGAAGGCCCCCCTGTACATTGGTGGTTTTCTGATCTGCATTTATTTTTGGTTTGATTGGCTGGTTTTTGGGTTTCAGAGCTTGTTGTGAATGTAATTTTGTTGTTGTTGTTGCTCTCTTCATCCTTGGCTCTGATGTTCAATTTTAAACTAGGATTCATATTGAACTTCAAGTTCAAGCGTTTGCTTTTGCTCTTGTTTTTATTTTTTCTCTTGTTCTTAAAAGCGCGTTCATTTATCAATTTTAAGCGCAGAATTGGTTTGATTGTATTAATTGAATTAGTTTGGTGATTTGTTCTAGTTTCCACATTTAAAATTTCCATTCTGTGATCCAATTGTATTTGACATGCCCCAGAATTAGGACAATAACTTGTGTCAGGGATAGAATCCCTTACACTAGCCTCCCCTAAGACCTTGTCCTTCCCCTTTGCTTGGTGATAGTGGTCTAATAGGTCCCGGCAGTTGGTCAGATTGTCAATGGGTTCCCAGCTGTTTGATTCCATGCTGTATCCCAGCCATTTGATCAGGTAGTGGGGTCTGTTCCAAATCATCTTGTCATCAATGATCTCCTCCACCTCCCATTTAGCAAGATGGTTCATTACCAGAGGTGGGAGGTTCCATTTGACCCAAGAAAGATCCTCTGGTGATCAGTAGTAGAGGCTGAGAAGGCTGACATGGAAGACGTCATGGGCTGTGGATCCTTCTGGCAGGCGGACCTGATAGGTCAGGGGGGGGAATCTTTTGTATTGCTTTCAAGGGCCTGTAAGGGACCCTCTTTATAGAGGATAATACAGTTGGGGAATCAAACAAGGGTTCATTACTCTCTACAACAGGAGATAGCTCTTCAAGCTGTAGGGTAGGGGTTGGGCAAGGGCCAGGGAAGCACAAGGTAGCTGGCCCCTGAGACAGGATATAGGGCAGGAACAAGGAGAGCCAGATGGTGACTACAGACCACAAATAAGGTATTTCAATCATTTGGACTAGGAGGTACTATTAAACGCTCAAAAGAATAATAGGGCAAGATTGCTTTATTGTAGAAATAAATGTTAATTGAACAATTAACTTGGGATTTGGATGGGAGTTTTTATACTAGGGGAGGGTGAAATTTGGAGTACAGACTTGATGAGTTTGAAAACCAGATGTAATGCCTCACATGCAGTGGCAGGAATCATGATGCAGGCCAATTTTAGATGCATGATATTACTGAGTTCCTTGCAGGTTTTACTTACATCTGCATCACTGTGGGGCATAGGAACAATTAATTGACAATTAATTGAGTTGCAGTAACCTAGATCATCCAAATTTGGAAGTTGGAATAGGTCTTCAACTATTGGATAACTGTGGCCAGGGAAGTGATTCCTGACAGGGCCCTATCTTCTTGGGCCCTAACTTTTGGCATGGCTATTTGATGTGTAGGTGGCAATCATCTAGGAACACCAGGGATCTGGGGGAGTATTCATTGGGCTCTCTGCAATGTCTGTCAGCAAACTTCTTGTATGACTGAATGGATTTATTTAGTGTTTCCTTAAGTTTGGCTTGAATCATGGAGAGGTCATTTAGGTGCTTGTTGACATGTGAAAATTTGGTTGTCTCTGCCTGAGAAGGGATTTTTTCAGGGTCATATCCATAGTTTGCCTTAAAGGGAGATATCCCAATGGATATGTTATGGCTGGTGTTATAGGCTAGTTGAGCTACTGGCAGGAGCTCAGACCAGTTATTCTGTTGGGCATTGACATATTTTTGTAAATAAACTTCCAATACCTGATTAATCCTTTCAGTCTGTCTGTTGGTCTGGGGATGGAATGAGGTGGAGAGGTTTGTATTAACTCCCAACACTTTCATCAGGCTAGACCAAAACTTGGATGTGAACTGGGTTCCTTGTTCAAGACAATGTTGTTTGGTATTCCATGATAGGCAAACCTGTTCTTGAGGAGCATCTGGGTGGTCTCTTCTGTGGAGGCAGTGGAGAAGGTGATGAATATTCCATAATTGGTCAGGTAGTCTACCACCACTAGGATTCCTGTATTACCCTGACTCTTGGGTAGTTCAACAATGAAGTCCATTGAGATGGAAGACCATGTTTGGGGAGAGATTGGTAAGGGTTGCAGGAATCCTTGAGGCTTCTGGTAGGAGGTTTTGTTTTGACAGCACTCAAGGAACTTGATTATGTAGCTTCTCACCGACTTCTTCATTGAGGGCCACCAATATCTTTGGGAAATCCTTTTGAGGGTCTTAGTAATACCCCCATGGCCTGATAGAGAAGTGTCATGGAAGGCTTGAATAATCCGGCTTCTAAGAGGTCCTTGGGGAACGTACAGGGAGTTGTCATGGTACCAGATGCTGTTTCTTACTTCTAAGTCTGTGGTGCTAATTGGAGGGTTCAATATTTGATCCTCTTGTATCCTTTTAACCAAGTTGGTGTACAAGGAAGCGGTAGCAATGAGGTTCAGGAATTGAGAGGGTTCTAACACTTGTTGGATGTTGTGTGCGTGGTAGGAGGTGTCAGGGTTGTCAAGGTCTTCTCTGCAGCTAATGGTGTCAGGGACAACATTCTTCTTACCTGGAGTTTATTCAATTTGGAAGCTGTATGTCATCAGGTCAATAGCCCAACGAGCCAAGCGGGGACAAACCTTGTGTTTTTCTGTGAATTATAGGAGGTTTTTATGGTCTGTGTGAATATGGACTGGATATTTACTTCCCTGTAGGTATCTTCTTCATTGGTCCAAGGTGTGTACTATGACATATAATTCCTTTTCATAGACATGGTAATTGTGCTCCCTGTCCAGGAGCTTGTAGGAGTATAACACAATAGGGTGAAGTTCTCCATCCTCCTCAAGCTGGAGCAACACTGCTCCCAGCGCAAAGTCCAAAGCATCTGTGTTCAGAAAAAATTGATGCTCTGGGTCTGGGTGCAAAAGAACAGGGGCAGAAGAGAAGGCATGTTTCAAGGCATTGAAGGCTGACTGAGCTTCAGGGTTCCAAGAGAAGGGGACTTTGTCCTAGGTGAGCTGTGTGAGAGGTAAGGCAATAGCTGAGAAGTCCTTGATGAACTTGCAACAGAAATTTGCTAGTCCCAGGAACCCACAGAGCTTGGTGTGTGAGGTAGGGACTGGCCAATCTGCCACAGCTTGGACCTTGGATGGGGCAACAGCGCCTCCTTCCAAGATATTTTAGCCCAGGAACTCAATTTCTTTCTTGTAAAATTCACATTTTTCCAGTTTACAGAACAGGCAAGCTTTAATTAAGGCCTGAAGAACTTATTGAAGATGGGTAAGGTGAGAGTCATGGTCCTTAGAGTAGATGAAGATATCATCAAGGTATACTACCTCATAGGTGTCCAGAAAAGGGAAAGAGACTTTATTCATGAGCCCCTGGAAGGCTTCTGGGGCGTTACTTAGGCTGAAAGGCATTACCAAGTATTCATATAGACCAAGCAGGGTTCTCACAGCAGTCTTTCATTCATGGCCTTCTGCTATAAAAATTTGATGGTAGGAGTTCTGAAGGTCAATTTTAGAGAAAACTTTTGCCCCTGTTAGTCAATTGGTGAGGGTTTCAGCGGAGGGAATAGGGTTTCAATTTTTGATAGTGATGCTATTGAGATTTGAATAGCCCACCACAGGTCTTATGGATCCATCTGATTTAACAACAAAGAACATAAGAGAAGAGCAGGGGGAGTTTGAGTGACACATGAATCCCTTTGCTACATTTTCATCTAGGTATGTTTTCATGGCTAGACTCTGGGTGCGGTTGACTGGGTAAAGCTTACCCCAGGTGGGTACTGATCCTGGTACTAAATCAATGTGTAAGTCCAACTCTCTGCAACTGGGTAGCTGGGAGCAGGAGGATTCACTAAAGGCTTCCGCTAGGTATCAAAGCTCTGGAGGGATCTGAGGTTAGGATATTCCCTTCAAGGCGGCAAGAACGTTGATGGTGTCTTCTGGGGTCAAGATTCCTTCATGCCCAGTTTGGTCAAAGGGGATATAAGAAATAACACCTTCTTTCTGAGTGGAGAGTGTCATTGAGTCCAGATTTAGTACAGCCTTGGCAGTCTTGGCCCAAGGGAAATCAAGAATCAGTGTGAAGGCCAAATTTGACAAGGAGGACACCATGATGTTGAATTGGTTATTCCCTACCTTGACTACTAGGTTCCCTTCAATTCTAGTTACTTTGGTGCATGACTTATTGGCTAGGGTCACCCAAGAAGAAGGTCCCTCCTGGAGTCCCAATAGTTGGGCTAAGGAGCTACTTATTAAGTTCCCCATGGCACCTGTGTCCAATAGGGCTTTTACTTCCTGAGAGGTTTTAGCAGAACCTAGCTTGACTTGTAATGGGGCATAATATTGAGAGGGTTCTTTATTTGAAGAACTAGCTAGAAGAGCAGTAGGAGATTGTACCTTGACCAATGCTTGGCAGTCCTTGGCTGAGTGTCCAGATTTCCCACAATACATACAGAGTCCAAGTTGTGTTCAGCATTGTTTCTCCTCTGTTGAGAGTTGGTATCCCCCACCCTCCTTGGAGATCAGTCCTTTGGGCATCTCCCCCTGGACCTTTGAGGGTGGATTTCTGTTTTCCTTAATAACAACTGCGGAGGGGGGAACAGGATTCTGAGGCTTGGCCCAAGATGAGAGCTGCTTTGCCTTAGAAGACCACTTGATCACTTCCTTGATCATGGAGTCAAAGTCAGTTGGCAACTCATGATGGGCAAGGAAGTTCTTTAGTTCAAAGGAGAGTTTTTTACAGAATAGGTAGCAGGCTTTATTGTTGCTCATCCCAATGGCATTCTTGAGGCAAGTAAACTCTTTGGCATAATCTTAGACTGAAATTCTTCCCTGGTAGAGGTCAAAGATTTGGTCTCTTAACTGGTCAGGGGTTGGAACAGTGGATACTGTAGCTAGGAGGGCGTCACAGAACTAGTCATAGTTGTTTAGGAGATCCTCTCCTTGGAGATTTGCCTTGGCGTACCAAAGGCGAGACTTACCAGTAAGCTTTTCTGCCACATGGTGTACTTTCTGTGCATCAGTGGTGAATTTTTCTGGTGAGGTTTTGAACAGAAACCTGGAGAAGGCCAGAAGCATCAGGATCTTGTTTCCTTTGTTATCTCCTGGGGCAAAAGCAGACAGTGTGTTCAGGACCACTGTTTGGACCTGATTGCTGGTTCTGGAGACAATTGGCTATGAGGTAGTTGGTTTTTGAAAAAGGGACATACTCTTGTATACAGTGAAGCTTATAGTGAAAGTAATAATTACATGGGCAAGGCATTTGATGAGGGAAACATAGAAGATAAATTCATAGGTAAAATGTTGACCTGGATCACTCATAATGTGGTTCAGTAGGGGCTCCAACAAACTGTCAGGGATCCACTCATTGGGAAGTCTCTCTCCAATTGAATGAAGGAGAGCTCCCAAGTTGAATTTGACTAGAGTGAACCCTACTGGAATCCCTATCATTAACATGTGTAGGAGGTTATCAAATAAGCAGAATCTCCCCAGGAATGGAGTGAAGTGGTTTAGAAGGTTTTATATGTTGGTATGCCCCAAGACCAACCAGGGGACCTTGGGGTGGATGATAGGAGGGAATCAGGCTGTTTCTATGTATGGGGCATGGCAGCAACGTGGTCCAAAACAATACCAAATTGAGTCTTCTGATTTATCAGTGGGAGTTGGTTTGGGGGTTTTGAAGTTCACATTGGCTTGCCCATAACTGATTAACACACAAAAGATCCATAAAAGGAAGATGAACTTCATGTTGTTAAAAGGGGAACCTTTGAATCTACCAATCAAGTTTTTTAGAGGTTGAAAACATAGATTTATTGGTTTGATAGGCATAAGAAAATTGTTGGAGCAATTTGCTCAAGGAGAAATATTCAGTTTAAATACTGAAGTAATTGAGGGAGGGAGCATAGTGATTACCAGGTGATCCTGCAAGGGTAGTTTGGCCAGTATTGCCTTGCAGGTCTGCAGCAGGCTGCAGCCTGCAATGCAAGAAGAGGTAGGTTGAATTATTGGGATGCAGTATTCTTCTGGACTCTGGTGGAGATGGTATTGTGATCCTGGATGAGTATTATTCCTTTGGTTTGGTTGTGTTGCTTTGATTTATTGGCTAGAAGTGTCCCCTGTACATTGGTGGTTTGCTGATCTACATTTATTTTTGGTTTGATTGGCTGGTTTTTGGGTTTCAGAGCTTGGTGTGAATGTAATTTTGTTGTTGTTGTTGCTCTCTTAATCCTTGGCTCTGATTTTTGATTTTAAACTAGAATTTATATTGAATTTCAAGTCCAAGCGTTTGTTTTTGCTCTTGTTTTTATTTTTGCTCTTGTTCTTAAAATCATTTCATTTATCAATTTTAAACGCAGAATTTGTTTGATTGTATTAATTGAATTAGTTTGGTGATTTGTTCTGGTTTCCACATTTAAAATTTCCATTCTGTGATCCAATTGTGTTTGCCAGGCCCCAGAATTAGGACAATAACTTGCTTAGGGATAGAATTCCTTACAGGAACAGACTTAAGTGCCCCTGTCTCCCCCAAACTGGCAAGAGATTGTGCCAAGGCACAAACTTTGCTGCGTGCATCCCATGTGTCCTGCAATCTTTGACCTTTATGAATGTAAAAATTAAAGATTGCTCACAACTTCTTCTCTACCCATGCACTTATAAATCATATACACACAAAATTTATTTGACTCTGGCGCATAACACATCATGGTAAGCAAACAATTTGTAACCAAGTATAAGATACCATTTGTCAAATCCAACTTCAAATACGCCAGAATGACAGACAAATCAAAAGTTCTACTCAAATACAAAACAACTCCCTTCATAATTGACCTCTGAGGCATAAAAACATCCATCAAAGGACTTTTCATGACCAAAATAAACTATGATATTGTAGCAGACATGGACTGGTTTACTCAAGTGAATCCTAGTGTATGTTGGAAAACAAATATCATGGCCATCAAATGCAATGGAGTCAGTTTTAACATCCTCAAAGAACCTAACAATCTCATTATGGGAGACATTGTCTTTTTTCAAGTCATAAACCAGGACAGCTCAGAACGTCTAACCAAAGACAGTACACTTTATATAATGAGGTACACAGAATTTAACAACATGCAAACAGCCAAAATACAGTCCCCAGATCTTGAAGCACTCCTAAATAAATACACTCATGTATTCAAAGAAGAACTCACCAAGCTACCCCCCAAACAGGAGGTCAAACACGGCATCAACTTATGCAAAGCCATGCCCAAACCTGCACCCCTCTACAGAATCTCTCCCATGGAGACCCAAACCCTCAAAACACACATTGAGGACAATCTAGCCAAAGGATTCATTTGCCTGTCTGAATCCCTGTGGGGGACAGCAGTGTTCTTTGTAAAGAAAAAAGAAGGTACTATGTGTCTAGTAACAGGCTACAGAGCTCTCAATGCAAGCACAGTAAAGAATAAATACCCTCTTCCACTTATAGAGGATCTGTTTGCAAGACTCTCAGGAGCCAAATTTTTCTCCAAAATTGACCTCACCTCAGGTTATAATCAAGTTGAAGTAAAGGAAAAGGACATACCAAAACCGCATTCCATATGCAATTTGGATCCTTTGAGTGTAGATTAATGAACTTTGGATGACCAATTCTCCCACAACGTTTGTCCCTATGATGAACCAAGCACTGAATGGTCTTTTAAATACATCATGCTACCTTGAGAATATCATCATATTCTCAGAAACTAAAGACAAACACCTTACACATGTCCGCAAGACACTCAATTGACTTGTAAAGCATAAACTCTATGCAAAGACTAGCAAGTGCCAATTTATGGAAAAGGAACTCTTGTTCTTGGTCCAAATTGTCTCTGATGGGGGCATAAAAGCAGATCCAGATAAAATCAAAGCCATAAACAACATGCAACGCCCCACTTCTGTTAAACAAGTTAGATACTTTCTCAGAATGATGCTTACCTAAGGAAATACATCAAAGACTACAGAAAACTAACCACACCAATCAATGAACTAACCAAGGGTAATGCCAAGAAGAAATTTATCTGGACACCAGAATGTGACAAGAATTTCCAACTGTTAAAACAAGTCCTAATCAAAGCGCCAATCTTACAATACCCAAATAACAACGGGTGCTATGAGCTTGAGTTAGATGCCAGCAAAACCGCCATTGGTGCAGTACTATGCATTTGCCAGCCAGGACAGCAAGAATTCCTGACAGTATGTTATGAAAGTATAAAGCTAACCAAAACTGAGCAGAGGTACCCCATACTAGATAAGGAATTGCTAGCAATATATCACACATGCAAGAAATGGAGATTTTATCTAGAAGGACATTTAAACGTCTGAGTACTAACTGACCATAAATCCTTAATCTACTTTAAAACTCAGAACACACTAGAACGGCAACAAGCCAAATGAATGTCCCTGCTAGAGCAGCTCAATTTAGACATCCAAAACAAAAAGGGGGAAGAGCTGGTCACATCTGATGCTCTCTCTAGACTATGTCAGCCTAGAGAGGATCATCCTGATCACCTGGATCCAGATTCACCAAACCTATACAACACTGAGTACAAAACCAAAGGGAAAGATCCCTCAACCCACCATTTAACTCATGAAACACTAGTAAGAAATGAGAAACACTTTCATGTGTCCAATGGTACAGTATACTGTATCATCAAAGAAAAACACATCCCCTACATTCCCCTTGAACAAAGGTTTGACACTATCCTCAGGCACCACTGTCTATTAGGTGTAAAAATTCAGCAATTGGGGGAGTATTTTAGCTAAGTAGGGTACCAAGTTGGCCACTTGGAACCCGTTGAGCGCAGTTACAATGGGATAGAATGTCATCATTCATTGAAAGACCTTTGTGTTTACATTATAACAACTAATATTACCGGCAAAATATGTGAGTATGCAGTATACTAGGATGTATATAGCTACAGACTGAGTGGAGTGGGGCAAAACAAGTGTGGGCCAGGAGTACTTATTGGAGGAGTTGAGCTGCCCGGCTCCTTGTAAAATTACTCACCAGTTGGGTTATTGAATGGCCCATGTGGTTGATAGTGTTGGTGGCCCCCAATCCTGGGGCAGGCTGCAAGGACAGCCAAGAAGATTAAATGGTTCATCTTCTAGTCCTGGGGAAGGGCAGACAAAGCTTAGTGTCTTTAACTTTCTGAAGTGTAAAAGTATTAATTGATTTATGTGATAACAATTGAGGGGTAATTTTCCTAATGATAGCACAAACTATCATCAAGTGATTGAGCTTTATTATATACTATCTGCTTTGGTGGGACATGAATAGTGAAAAGCATTGAACAGGGAGCCCCAAACACTTGGTGTTGTCTGTAATTCCCTTTTGGTATTGGGATTGGAGAGGTTTGGCAAGCAATGAATTGTTAATCTCTGACTTGCATTGATTTGGTACTTCTTCAGGCACTTTCATGCACCCAAATCTCACTTTTATATTTACTGCAGTGGTTGGTTTACAGGGCAGCCTGTCAGCCTCATCCAAATTTGGTAGATTCCAAATTTGGGCAGCACTTTCCCTAAATTTGGGCTTGGGAAAATTGCCTTTTTGGTTTCCTTATTTGGCAGTTTCCCCATCTGGAAGAGGTGGACAGACCTGCCGTGGGGAGTGTGCTGCATCCTGCTGGCAGTCTGTGGACAGCTGGTGGCTGGCTGCGCGGTCCGCAGCCGGTGTATAAAATCCAAATTTTGTAATTTTAAAAATTTTAAATTCTTTTTTAAAACCTTTTGTTTTTGCGGCAGTTTCCCCAATTAGGGGAAATTGCTGCCATTTTTTGTCTTGACCTGTAGGACCCATTGTGACCAAAATGTTGTCTTGTAAGAGGTTGTTTTCAGGAATATTCCTGACATTAGGACACACAAAAGCCAATAACCTATACCTGACCCTAAAGAAAATTGTATGGTGGCCTAATCTAAAACAAGACATCATTGAAGTCCTGAATAAGCGCACAGTATGTGAAAAATACTTAAGCACCAAAGCACCACAAACTAATGTCAACCCAGTGCCTGACCCAGAACCATTTAAGGTTTTGGTTTTAGACGTAGTAGGTCCTTTCCCAGAAGCCAAAGCAGGACAAAACTTCTTAATTGTATCTATTGACTTTGCAACATGCTGGCCAAACTGCTGGGCAACCAAAGACCACAAAGCAGAAAAAATCAACCGCTTTATCAATAAGACAATCATAAAAGACTATGGAACCCAAGACTACATCATTGCTTATGAATCCAGGGAACTGTCATGACATGTAGTGAATGGTAATCTGAAAACAAAGAGCATCAAACGCTCCAAAACCTTGCCTTACAGACCACAAGCCAACAGCAGAGTTGAACGCCTAAACAGCAGCCTCATCAGAACCCTTGAGAAAATAATGGATGGCAAAGCCAGAGATATATGGCCACTATATGTGAAGCATGCATTATTATTATCTAGAATTTGCACTAACCAAGGGACAGGCTACTCACCATTTGAACTAACATATGGATACAAACCAGAGATAGTCACCCACAATAACCAACTGTATGTAAATATTCCCCCAGGAAAACCTCTCACAGTAGAACAAGTGCCAGCACTACAACACATACGCCTCAAAGAAAAATAGAAGAAACCAAAAGACTAAAAGCATAAAAGGTAACCTCTGCAGAGGAACTGCTCCCAATCAACTCCCCTGTTTTGATCCTTGCTGGAAACAGAAAGAAATTGGATTCAGTATACAGTGGACCAGGAAGTATTGTCAAATACCAACCAGACAGAAACACTTACCTGGTCAAGTTCCAAGGCGCCAAAGACCCTATCATCAAAAAGTACCACAGATTCTGCCTTTGCCTTAGCAAAGGGGAACACTCAACTTGGCTAGTACCTACTGTAAATTCAGAACCTGAACGTAAAAATGCAGGATTGTCAAATCCTTGGTCCAAATTTTGAATCAATTTTGCAGGCAACTCAGCTGGATGAAAAATAAAATATTTAATAAAATCAACCATTTAATTTGAATTTTTTGGTTTATTTAAATTGGCAAATTTTGAATCCCTTAAGCAGATAACTCAACTAACAAAAGACAAAACACAGCAAACAAATGTGGGATGCATGAATCAGAAATGCAGGATTCTAATGTACAATTTGAGATTTCCTGCATGTCAAACAAATCATAGACATCATGTAAAACTTAACAAATCTGAAATTGTGGGATTTTCAAATCCAAGAACCAAGTTTCAAATCATAATTGCGGTGAATTCAAAATAAATATAATTTATGGGTGTCTTAAACAGGATGCTAAAGGATCTAGAGTGGATTTGTGCTAATTCTTTTAGGAATCATAGGCATTCTAAAAATCACCCTATTTTATTTTAGTATGGCTAAAATTTAGATCCTACTATTCACAAAATTAACATATTTAACAATAAAATTGACTAAAATATACACTCCTCTTTTTGAGTTTAAGATTTTTAATAAAAAATTATCATATCTTCTTCCAATAACAACCAAGTCAACAAGCTGTTCCCTGGCATTGGCAAAATCATGCAGGGCTACACTGGGTCTCTTAACAGCAAAGCCTCTGTCAATGGCCACTCCCAACCCGCAGGCCCCTCCACAAGCACCACCCAGGAGTGTTTTCTTTCTCCTGCGTCCTCAAGCATGGCCCTGTTTGCCCATCACGCACAGGCAGTCACCAACCCAAATCACATATCAACAATGACATCTGGAATTGACCAAGTGAGCCATGAGGCCACCAATGGAAGCCAGAATCCAGAAATAGCCAATCAGATGGCACTGTCTGGTTCTCAAGGCAGACACACCCTGCTTCCAGCCAATCAGCCTATGAGACGCAGAAGAAAATTAATCACTCCTGTCAGGATTGACAATTCTTCCTCCCTAGAAACCTGGGCCCGGGAGAAGGGATCAAACCCCAAACCTGGATTCCTTTGGACCCCTGGGCCTGTGGACTGCAGGACCGCCTATCCGCGTTTTTCTGGGATTGAGCTCTCACAAGCTGACACCAAGTGTATTAACCCATGCAGTAAAGAGAGAATATCCAAAGAAATCATCCCGCCAAATGGAGGATTAATCACAGCAACTAATGTAAGCACTGATTTGGCAACTATTAGCTTCATAAACTTGAAGTCTACACCAGCAACCAATCAAGAGTCAACCCAGGAAAGAGGCACGGGACTGCAACCCAGTCCCATGACCTCAACACTAAAGCTAGATGATCATGCAGCCAAATTGAGAATTTGGACCACTTAAAGAACTCCCAGGACAGATGCCATTCTGCCACCTTTGGACCCAAGTACCCAGTTCCCCAGTCCTGGCCTTCCCAATGCCCTGATGAACCCCCATGAAAAATGTTAAGTTTGGAGGGGGGTACTATATAAACCCAAGGACCCCGCGCTCCAAACTTATTGTCATTTTTGAATAAAGGTTATGTTAATTTGGCTCATACAGCTATTGCCTTATTTTGTATTTGCTGTCTACCAATTCAGTTTGAGATCTCCTGGCCCGCCTGCCTCACTGCCTGCTGTTTTCTATCCTCCTGGTGTACCCTTTGGACCCGTCCACTTTACTGACTACCCCCTGAAGCCTGAATACAAGGAATACACCCTGGAAAAGATACATAAACTTGATCCCCTGGCCCGCATACAATCCGCAGTTAAATACAACCGATAAGGCCTGTGGATATTTTCAACACCCAAGTTGATCAGAGGAAAACTCAATTATCTCCCTGCTTACAACCTGTCCATGGAGCTGCCTGTGACACCAAAACTCATGCCTTCTTCTGCACTCAACCTCCCAACCAACCATACTGGCAAGCTGTTTGGGATTGTGTACATCACCCTCACTGGGGTGATTGACACTATAATCCCGGCCGACAGCCCGTGGTCTTGGGTGGGGAAGTCTGCCTCCTACCTTTTGAAGTTAGCTCCCCTCTTGTGGTGGGCATTGCTTGCAAAAAAAAACCAGCCCAAGTTACCCCTGAAAACAACAGGCCAGCCGCCCAAGACTGGATCCCTGACATTATGGCAATCTTTATTAAACCTGGTACCCTGAGCCCCAAGATGTTGTTATTTCTTGGGGCATCTTGTATGCTTTTGCTATTGATAATCACTTATTACACCTATAAGATGACCATAAACCTGATCTCTTCCATGTAGAAGAATACAAACCTGAATGACCCAAAGAGGACCAACGCCAATACCACTGACATCAACAAAACTCTGTCCTCCCAAGTGCAAAATGTGATTGTGAACCAGTCCCTCACAAAGGTGGAGATGCCTCAGATGGGGAAGCTCACGCTTAAGAAAGCTAGATGTACCATGCTGGTCCTCTGCCTGCATTTCCTTACCAACGCCCCCTCTTATGCCAGTGACACCAAGAAGATCCTTGGGGTTGCTTCAATGCTATCAGGGGACGCCTTGGACTGGTTTGGCAAGGCCACAGCTGAGGACGTAGAATTCTTCTTAGACTACGCCAAGTTTGAGGCTGAGTTAATGGCCACAGGTGAAGATTGCAACACTAGATATTATGCCCTGAACTCCCTGCTAGAAATTTGTCAAGGTCCCCAACCCATCCAAGCATATATTGACAAATTCCTCAAACTGAAAACCTGTACCCAACTTGAGGACAAACTGGCAGCCATTATCTTCCAAAAGGGCGTCAACCTAGCAATGAAGGACCTGTTGAAGCACCATCCGCCCACCCTCAGCCTAGACAAGCTAATTCCCCTGTGCAAGGGTCTTAGCATGAACCAAGAGAACGCCGGCTCCTCCCAGGCCTGTCAACCCCAAACACCGACCCCCAACAGAACAGGGATGACCCCTGAAGAGCTCCAACAACACTACTGTGAAGGACTCTGCTTCCACTGCCACAAGGCGGGCCACTTGACCAGAGCCTGCCCTAAGAAGAACACCGTCCTAATCTCACTGGCGCAAATAAACCCTTCTTCCCAGTCTTACAAGTTCATCCAAGTGACCATAGAAGTAGTGGAGAACAAGCGCAAGATTGAAGCCTTTATTGATACAGGGGCAGACAAAAGTTTTATTGACACCAGCCTAGCAGAGGAATTAGGCTTGACAGCCTCAGATTGCAGTCTAAAAGTAATCATGGGAAGCAGCTCCTTAGACACCAGCTATGGGTGCAAACAAGAACTCCTGTTGACCATTGGACACAATGTATACCCGTTGTCCCTGATCCTCTTGCCAGGACTACCCCACCCCCTTATACTGGGTGACTCCTGGTCCGACAAACATGGCCTGATCCTGAACTACCGCAAGCAAACCGCCATGTTGGGCCAACCAGAATCCTGTGGCACTGTTCCTTTTTTCATGAGCTATGAACAACTCCCTACCAACAAACTCTTGGCTATGAAGATAGAACCTAGCGTTGGAATACTGCCCACCCCCTACAGAGATGAAACCATGTGTTTAGTGAAGAAGCAGCCACAAAACTACCCAGCCATTAAAACTACAACCACACCATAGACTTACTACCAGGGACTCAACTGCACCACAGCCCCATCTACAGCTGTAACTACCGCAAGCAAGTGGCCTTGAAAGCATACCTTGAGGATATGACAAAAAAGGGTTCATCTGGGTGTCAAAAGCCCCCTTCTTGTTGCCCATGCTGTTTGTAGGGAAAAAAGATGGTGGGATGTGTCCATGCGTGAATTAAAAAAACTGAACAACATTACAGTGAAGAACTGCTACCCCATCCCCAATGCCAACAACCTCTGTAATGTACTGACTGGAGCCCAGGTGTACTAAAAAATTGACCTCCAAGATGTGTTCAACCAAATACAAGGATGTAGAAAAATACAAGACGGCCTTCAAAACCTGATATGGGCTTTACAAGTACCTTGTGATGCCCTTTGTCCTCTGCAATACCCCCAGCACCTTCCAAAGGATGATTAACACCATTCTAGGGGAATACCTTGACTGTTTTTGTGTGGCATATCTGGATGACATTCTCATTTACAGCAAGTCTCACAAGAAACATCTGCACCACCTGGACCTTATACTGGAGAACCTCTCCCAAGCCAGCTTACACACTAAGCTTAAGAAGTGCAAATTCTTTCAGTCTGAAGTCAAATTCCTGGGATACGTAGTGAAGACTGGCGGCTTTGCTATGGCACAAGACAAAGTAGAAGAAATAACATCTTGGCCGGTGCCCAAAAGCAGAAAAGATGTGAGAAGTTTTCTGGGCCTGGCAAATTATTGCAGGGATTTCATCCAAAAAATTTCTCATATTACCCTCCCCCTGACCTTCCTTTGCTCTGATAAGGTCACTTTTGCCTGGACTCTGGAATGTACCACCGCCTTTGAAACCTTGAAACTTGCCTTCACATCTGCCCCTGTCCTTGCCATGCCTGACCTGTCTAAACCTTTTGTTCTTGAAACAGATGTGTCAGACTTTGCGGTGGGGGGGTCCTTCTTCAGGAAGGAGGGGATAGTATGCTACATCCTGTAGCATATTACTCCAAGAAGATGCTACCCACAGAAGTAAACTACCCAATATATGACAAGGAGATGCTAGCCATAATAAAGACCCTGAAATATTGGTGCCAACACCTATGTGGCGCTGAATATCCAGTAAAGGTCCTGACAGATCACAAGAACTTGGTCTACTTCTTCAAACCACAACAGCTTAACCAACGACAAGCAAGATGGGCCTTAGAACTGGCTGACTACACTCTGACCATAGACTATAAGCCAGGAAAGGTGAATGTGGTACCCAACGCCCTAAGTAGAAGAACTGACCTAGTGCCTACCCACCTAGAAACCCGTGACCACAACACCCAAATCCTCTTGGGCACAGCAAGCCTAGGCATTCACCTGGGACTGATGAAAATCAGGGCCAACAAACCAGAAGTACTAAGGGCCCAAGCACTAGACAAGCTCACCAAGACCTTGATCTCTGACCTCTCCAAATCCTTGGATAGCGCCCACTACCAAAAAGGCTACTCATTGAAGGGAACCACGCTAATGCTTCATAACAGGATCTTTGTACCAGAAGGGGACATCAGAACCAACGTTTTGAGAGACTAACACAATTCTGAGATGGCTGGACACCTGGGTAGGCTCAAGACCCTACGGAGCATCAGAAGGAACTTTTCTTGGCCAAAAATGGATCAAGACGTAAGCACATACCTGAAGGGGTGTGAGACCTGCGGGCAGACCAAAACTCGCAGAAACAAACCCAAAGGACTTCTAAGACCCTTGGATATACCCCATGGACCTTGGAGATCTGTCTCCATGGACTACATTGTGGAACTGCCGCCATCCCTCTCATACAATGCAATCCTGGTCATGATAGACTGCTTCACCAAGATATCATACTTTGTACCAACCACCACCAATTGCACAGCAGCAGAAACAGTCCAACACTTCCACAACTGCATCCTCACGCAACACGGAACACCTGAGGAAATCATCACAGACAGAGGACCCCAATTCACGTCAAACTACTGGACGCAGGTGATGAAAGACTTAAGAATCAAGCAATGTGTATCTACCTCCTACCACACACAGACAGCCGGCCAAACTGAGCAAGTGAACCAGATCCTTGAACAATACCTATGATGCTATGCTAACGCTGATCAGGACAATTGGGCCAAAATGCTCCTCATGGCCCAGTTTGCCTACAACAGTAAGGCCACGCCTCCATAGGCATGTCCCCATTCAAAGCCAACTATGGGTTTGACCCCACCTGGGACCCCCAGATTGGCGAAAAGGAATCAAACACTACTGGGTGCTACTGGATTGAACAGATTCACGACACAAAAAACATGCTTTACCAACCTGAACCGCGCAGTGCAGACATACAAAGCCTTTGCTGACCTCAAACAAATCCCAGGCCAACCCTTACAAGTTGGAGATAAAGTATACCTAGACTCCTGGAACGTACCCCTGCATGTGCCCTGCAGGAAATTAGCTCACAGAAGAAGCAGCCCCCACAAAATCACCAAACTAGTTAGTGAGGTTGCCTTCAAGCTAGATCTACCCCCCTCCTGGAAGATTCATGATGTGTTTCACCGCTCCCTGTTGTTCAAAAAAGATGGGAATGTGCTCCCCCATCAACAAATTAAGACAGCCCCCCACCCATTCAAACAGGCAGTTCTGAGGAATATGAAGTTGAATACATACATGGTAACCAAACTAACTACCAAAAACCCCAGTATTACGTCAAGTGGAAAGGATGCCCACTAGAAGAAAGTACTTGGGAGCCGCTGAGCAACCTGACTAATGCCCAGGAAGCCGTCCAACTCTACCTAAACAAGAAGAGTTGGAAGAGAGGGCCCTTGGGGGAAGAAGGGGATGGTGTCAGGATTGACAATTCTTCCTCCCTAGAAACCTGGGCCCAGAAGCAGGGATCAAACCCCAAACCTGGATTACTTTGGGCCACCGGGCCTGTGGACTGCGGGACCGCCTGCCAGCATTTTTCTGGGATTGAGCTCCCACAAGCTGACACCAAGTGTATTAACCCATGCAGTAAAAAGAGACAATCCAAAGAAATCATTGCCCCAAATGGAGGATTAATTATAGCGCCTAATAGAGGCACTGATTTGACAACTATTAGCTTCATAAACTTGAAGTCTACACCAGCAACCAATCAAGAGCCAACCCGGGAAAGAGGCAAAGGCCTGCAACCCAGTCCCATGACCTCAACCCTAAAGCTAGATAATCAGGCAGCCAAATCAAGAATTTGGACCAATGAAAGAACTCCCAGGCCAAGTGCCATTTTGCCGCCTTTGGACTCAAGCACCCAGTTCCCCCGGTCCTGGCCTTCCCAATGCCCTGATGAACCCCCATGGAAAATGTTAAGTTTAAAGGGGGGGTATTATATAGACCCAAGGACCCCGCGCTCCAAACTTATTGTCATTTTTGAATAAAGGTTATGTTAATTTAACTCATACAGCTATTGCCTTATTTTTTATTTGCTGTCTACCAATTCAGTTTGAGATCTCCTGGTCCACCTGCCCCACCACCTGCTGTTTTCTGTCCTCCTGGTGTACCCTTTGGACCCGTCCACTTTACTGACTACCCTCTAAAGTCTGAATACAAGAAATACACCCTGGAAAAGATACTCAAACGTTATTCCCTGGCCCACATACAATCCGCAGTTAGATACAACCAACAAGGCCTGTGGATATTTTCAACACCCAAGTTGTTCAGAGGAAAACTCAATTATCTCCCTGCTTACAACCTGTCCATGGAGCTGCCTGTGACAACAAAACTCATGCCTTCTTCTGCACTCAACCTCCCAACCAACCATACTGGAAAGCTGTTTAGGATTGTGTACATCATCCTCACCAGGGTGATTGACACTATAATCCTGGCTGCTGGCCTGTGGTCTTGGGTGGGGAAGTCTGCCTCCTACCTTTTGAAGTTAGCTCCCCTCTTGTGGTGGGCATTTCTTGCAAAAAAAAACCATCCCAAGTCACTCCTGAAAACAACAGGCCGGCTGCCCAATACTGGATCCCTGACAACTCTGGAGATTGTTCTTGAAATGGTTGAAAAGTGAGGGATGCTTATGTCCCTCAGGGGAATTGCGGCCACGTGGGTTTTGCAAAGTCCACTGTGGCTGCAACCCTTCAAGACAACGCCAACTATGGCCCCCTACCAAGAAGACCCCAACTGGTGCCAATTCTTTGACTGAAGGTGAAAAATCACACCCCTTCATGATGGTTATTATGGAGCCTGACCCGTGGATACCCCTGGTCCAGGTCTGTCTCCAACTGGGACTCCATGGCATTTTCACCAATAAGAGAAAATTGAATTTGTGGATGCACAGAGTTGTGGTTGCTGCCAGAATCCTATCCAATCAGGTTTTTGGTGGCCCCAGTTTGGTGGATACCAATCCCTACAATTCAACTATCATTAATTTTGTTAAAGGGAGGGCAATGAGGGCCTGTAATGATATAATCTTTCTGTCATATGCCAAGATTTTGGCAATTATTCAAGACTTTGGAGAAAAGTAAATCCAGTCTGACGTATACAAGTGTGGCCCAATCTTGTATTGTTTTTTCAGGGGTTTGTTGGAATTTTACCCATTGGGCGTCAATTATTACTCTGCAATATTGAACACTGCATATGGGTATGCCTACCAGACGGAGCTCAAGGCCATGCTGGAGGAGTGGGCCACACAGCAAAAAGTGTACACAGTTGTACTGAGTGCCAAGATGGAGCAGCAGGAATGGGCAACCCAATAAATCAGGGCTGCAGGGCATACCTGCTGGTCCTACCCCATCAACTACACTGACATGCATCTTGCAGATGTATTACTTTACAATTTTGGTTCCGCGCTCAGGCACTTAAAGCCTGCCACATACAACAAACTGTGCATCTGAATAAATAAGCGTTATGAGCTTTCCCCTTCTGTGTTTGTCCAGGACCTATCAGATATTGTCATTTTCTATGCAAGTGATAGTGATAAGTCCAGAAAGGACTCCCGCCTTCCCCCTTGCCCATCCATACATCCATTTTGTCAAGCCTGCATACGTGACAGAAGAAGAATTTGAGCAATTGAAGCAATCAGCTCTTGCCACCCCTTCCCAGTCAACCAACCCTGCCTCCCAAACCACCGCCTATCCCCCCACTATCTCTGATACTGTTCCTTTCACAGGCGCAGATGAAGGTGATGTTCATTCTACCCAGTCCCTCACCTTCTTGTCCTTTGATGAGTAAAATAAATCTTTTCTTTGTGACAACTTATTAAAGTTGATATTATTTCTTCCAATTCATAATCAATAATATATTTTTTATATTATTGGCATTCCCTATAATTAATAAAATGGTATACATCTGATGCAGTAACATATAATTATTTGCATGAATATTTTTCATCATTATTAATAAATTAAAGACTATAAATGTAAAGTTATATTAGTATATTGCAATTAGGCGCCAACTCTTGATATTCAGACATTGTGTGCATAACTCAATGCATTTTGTTTAATAAAATTCATTAAAAACTTGGTCTTTTTCATTGTAATTTATTTAAATGAACTGTGTTTATATTAGAGAGCCATTAACGTTTAGTACAAATATTGATACATAGTGCATTTTGCAGCCTGTATATTTACCTATTGGTTATAATCCTGTAAACTTTTTAGTTGGATTTTGCGAGGTAATAATAATGTAATGGATTAATAAATTACTGTTTATTACCACTAATTGGCTGATTTTCTTTGCTGTGGCAATGGTGCATTTTCTGACATTTACACACTGGTTTCCAATTGGTTGGTTTCACATCTAATCACACAGGCAATAGGAAATCAAGTTGCCTCCCCAAGACCAGCTGTGGTTGTGGAGGCGACTTGATTTCCTATTGCCAAGGCAACTGGAGGTGAAACCATCCAATTAAATGCAAACACCTTATCAACAGCAAATGAACTATCAACACACCAAGGAAAAGGCAACATGGTAAAAACATATTGATATATATAATTCTATTTTATTATTGGCATTTTTTAAAATCTACTGTAATCAAGCATCTAAATTTTAGCCGTCCTAAAATGGAATAGGGTGATTTTTGAGAATGCCTATGATTCCTAAAAGAATTAGCACAAATTCACTCTAGATCCTTTGACATCCTTTTTTGAGATGCCCATAAATTATATTTATTTCAAATTCACCTCATTTTTGATTTGAAATCTGGTTCTTGGATTTGACAATCCCACAATTTCAGATTCACTAAGTTTTCCATGATATCTATGATTTGTTTGAAATACAGGAAATCTCAAATTGTACATAAGAATCCTGCATTTCTGATTTATGTATCCCGCATTTGTTTGCTGAGTTTTGTCTTTTGTTAGTTGAGTTATCTACTCAAGAGATTTGAAATTTGCCAATTTAAATAAATCAAAAAAAGTCAAATTAAATGTTTGATTTTATTAAATATTTTATTTTTCACTCAGCTGAGTTGCCTGCAAAAGTGATTTGAAATTTGGACCAAGGATTTGACAATCCTGCATTTTTACGTTTAGGTTCTGAATTTACAGTATTTTAATTTTAATATTAATAATGATATTTTAATATTTAAATTTTATAATGATTTTTTAATCTTTAAATTTTAATATTTAAAATTTAATAGTTCAATTATAATAGTAATATATCTAAATATATTATAAGACATTAGTTATAGTTGCAAACACATCAAATAATAAAAAAGAATTAAAAATGTTTTAAATTGCTGGCTTGTCAAGTACAGGCTCCTTTATTACATAGTTAAACGTTGAGAACTGAATTTATCTGCATCAAGCGGCCTGCTCCACTTATGTTCTAAACAAGTGATTGTTTAGAACTCAAATTTCCTTTTCCTTGTAATATGATTTGATAAATATATTTGATATGCTTGATCTGCGTCATAAGTACTGATTAGTAAGAGATACATGAACCTCATTGGTTTTGTGTTGTGTGGCTATAGTGGCACTGAAATAATAAGGATCAGATAATGACTTGCAAGGTCTGCTTTGTGGCTTAAAAAAAGCCAAAGTCCCAAAAAGGGTTCACAATTATTTAAACAAAATCACTCCATTTCTATCTTTTTAAATCTATTTATTTGTTAGCTCAACAGCCAATACAATGTTTGGTTCATTATAATAAAAATATGTGTCCTCATATCTAGTATAATTAATTTTATTTAACTTTTGCATAAATTCTTATATATCTATAATACAATTCAACGTCACGTCATTATATATAAATAATAATTTTTGTGTTCTAATAAAAACAAAATAAATAAAACTAAAAACAATTGATATCTAGATCGCCCATTTATCTGATTGGCTTGGAGGCAAGGGATTTGGGGAGGAAGGATTCCAAGTGCTTGTAAAAAGCCACCACCACATCGGGTGGCATTGCAAATTGGCTGATCTTGAGAATGTTGAAGAGATTCTTGGTGCCCTGGGGGAGGCCTTTCTTCACCTTATTTTTGATCCACCCAAAGCCCTACTCAATTGGGTTTAGGAATGGAGAATAGGGGGGAGGAAGAGGAGTCTTATTGAACAGTCAGCCAGGCAGTGGCTGGCCAAATGGCTATTTTATTAATGGGCAGGAACTCAGACACAACCAGATCCACTTTGTGGAGCCTGACATTATCCAACACAAGAATTTTGGTTATTCCCTGGTAATTAATCAAAAGGTACTCATTGACAGCTCAGAGAAAATCAAGAAAAGTCCCAATATTTTGGGAACCCTTGATCATTTGATATTGGTCCACCTGCAAGGAACAAGAAGCGCAACCATTGAATAGGTCTGGGAACAGACAGCTGCACAATGGGCTACGCTGTCCTTGGACCCCTTCTTGACCCACCCATGCCTAGACCTGAGTGAGCAGGAAAATGACAATTTAGCAATATAGAAGAGCTGTATGTTGCCTGTCTCTTTAAGGGCCAGATAAGTCTTGGCATAAATGTGTTGCTCTTTGATTGTTTTCTTGCTGTTCCTATTGTACACAGAAACTCCAAGGACCTTCCAAGAGAAGCCCAATTTGACCATTGCTTTTTATATAAGAGTTTTGGAGACAGAAAGCCTAAACTCTGTGGCAAGCATTGATTGGACAGCAAGTGAGTCCAGGTGGCAATCCTTGATAACCCACTGCTTGATTGCATCAGTATGAACAGGCTGAAGGAGTTTGGGCTACCACTTAGCCTTGGTGGATTCAGCATTTTGCCCAGTGTTGCCATACTTTTTGTTGATGTCACCAACATATCTGGCTGTGAACCCCAAATTAGGATGCAATATCCTGAACTGCCATTCCCCCATTCAAGCAGTTGAGGAGAGCTTCACACTCACTATCTGTCAACTGACGCCGGCCATTGACAGGTACCGCATCATCCTGGCTGGCAGGCTCAACACAGGAGATAGGAACCTTTGTGTAGAAGGTGGTATAACACTTGGTTGCGCTGGCGCCATCAATGGTGGCACATGATACAGGCACATATGGCTCTTCAGTGGTGGCCAATGACTCATAGGATGTGTCAAAAATGTGGGGGCAGGAAGTGGCAACTTTTGGATCAAGAGTGCGGGGCTGGGTGACAACTGGGTACACAGTGGAGGTGTAAGTAACCTCAGTGTTCCCAGTGACCCTGGTGTAAGAAACTTTTGTGGCAGGCCTTGAGAGCAGCTTCTGTCTTGGATTCAGGCTGGTTGATAAGGCTTGGGATGCAGGAGGTGGTTGACTTGCTATGACGCCTTGGGAGGCCTGTGTGTTGGCATGACTCCCCTTGAGTTGGGTTCTGGGTCTGTTCTTGGACCCTAAGGGACGCCCTTGCGGACAGGCTGCCCCGCAGGCTAGTGCAGGAGCAGGTTGGAAATGTGATTAAAAGTCCATAAAAATAAAATTAAAAATATATATTAGATTAAATATGTATTTATTTAGATTTTTTGGTTTAGTTGTGAGTAGTTGTTTTCTCTTGATTTAGCCTTGAATAGTAACAGAGTTTTTATATCCGTGATTTGAAGTGCATAATACTTTATACTTTCCGGGTTTGGATAATTTTAAAGTTTAGTCACTTTTTATGTCTAAACATGGTTGTTGAGATTGCATTTTTCATTTGATTTTATCCATAGTGGAGCTTTTTTGTTTGGGTTGGTGTTTCCTAGTGTGCTTACTGTACATTCAATTTGGATTCCAGTTCCTGCAATTAATATCTGAGTTTACTAGTGGCATTCAAAAGTGATTTGAAATTTGGTTCTGGGATTTGACAATCCCACAATTTCAAAAAACATAGTAAACTTAATGAAAATGGTTGATGGATTTGAACACTTCAAATCTGATTCCAGTTAATTCATTTTGTCCATTGGAAATATGCTGTCTGACTTGAACTTTGTAAAGTGTCTATGAGTTCCCGCATTTTCAAATATTCAAATAAATACTCAAAAAAATCAATTTAATTAAAAAAAGGCCATCCTGAAAAAGTGACTCAAAATTTGGACCAAGGATTTGACAATCCCACATTTTTACGTCCAGGTTCTGAATTTACAGTACTAGCAAACAATTTCAGGAACATCAGGCAGCAGCTGTCAAGACAAAGCCCCTCCTTATGTACCAGAGTAACCCCTTAAGGGAGGGGGTGTGCTGAGGAGCTGAATGTGCTGGTATTCTGGCTATTGCCAGCACACATAACATCCAGCCATTGCCTGGTTTGGCACCAATCCAATATTTAGTTCAGCATTCCAGAAATGGCAACAAACCAGAATCACATAACTTGTCCAGGTATCCAGCAATCCAAATCCAGCTCACACATGGCCTTCCCTATCTTTTTTACAACTTAAGCTCCTGCCACAGCACAAGCTATATAAGTCTAAAGTATAGATCCAATAAAATATACTTTTTTCTTCTCCAAATTCATATTTGAAGCTTTCCCTAAAGTTGCTCCTCATCACTATTAATAAAGGCCACCAAAGTCATTGTATCTGAAAAATCAAGCAACAAGAAAGTCAAGCTTATTAATTTGGTCCATCTGCCCATGTACAGGCAGGATCTGGTTTCATCTGACCAAGTCCATAAGACAGGCAAGTCTCACAATACCCCTATTTCTCCATTTTCTTTCCTTAATAAAGCTGAGTTAGTATAGAAAACTGTCCTTGTCCATAAGGTTCAGCCAGTGGTTGACACTAGCTACAAGCCTTTTGCAAGCAACAGCAATAAAGACAATGTCAAAGAACCCCAGTACTACAGAACATACACAGGCAACAGTTAATGAAAAAAGTCACAGTCTTTATATAACAAGGTGCTTATACCATATGTGCCAGTTGTATAGCAGGATCCTAATTATATACCTTAAAAGGTGCACATACTGTTATGCCTAATATAACATAACTTATCCTTAGCAAGTCAATAAGGATTTTGGGGGCTTCAAAAAGACCACAGGTGTGACCAACAGGGTGCATATCATGCTGCACCAAATGTGTTGGGCAGGAGCGCCCATACAAGAGTATGTGTCATGTATAAAGACATCTTGGCAGGCATCAGTTGCCCCAAGAAAACTCAACAGAAAGAAGTTGCCAACAAAAAATACCAATAAAAACCTACATAGACCTGAATCAATCCATCAACAGAAAGTGGGTAGTGGCCAAGCAGGTGCATGCCAAACAGGACCCAAAAATCTGTGGTTTAAGGCCCAAACCTCAAAAAATCAGGTGATTTGGTGTCTTTTGGCCCAAAAATCAATTTATGACACCAGAAATTTTTGGTCACTTATAAAGGTTTGGTTTTCATGATTTATCCTGCTGATATAAGCACTCCTATTTAATCTATATGAGCTGGGTTGCAGGACACACCTACCTTAGTAGTTGAATAAACCCCATATTATATCCAAAGCTATTGGTTTTATTTATTTCTGGCAAGTAAAGCTCATGAGAATCATATTCCTGTTTGTTTACCTCTTTGTGGGCACCACTGTGACATGTGGGCTTGATATTATGCTGTCTGAGGCAACCGCAGTATTGTTTGCAGCTCTCCCACCCAGGATTGAGGAGTGCATTGAATCAGTTTCCCAAGCCATTCATCTGCCAATCCTGGTTTTGGTTTCTCAACCAGTAGCCTTTGTAACTTTTTCTTGCTTTTAAAGCCTGAATCTTTCCTGTACCTTTTTTTGGAGTTTACCCCCTATGAGTTTTGCCATTGAGAATTCTTTTGCTACTCAATTTCTTCAGCATTTGGTTTGACATCCCTTGTTTTCTCAATCTTTTGGAATTTCATACCCACTCTGCCATTCTAGCCTGTACCAGATTTTCTAACAGCAAACACAGGGCTTATTGCTTAGGCAACATACACAGTCCTACAAACCAATTATAAATGGTTAGTAAGAGTGTTGTACCATAAGATTTTCTTGGGGATGCAGTAGGAGCAGGCTTGCTAAGGCTGTGCTGTTACTAAAAACCAAACCAGGTAATTTAAATCAGCTTACAGGGCAACTTTGGAGACGCCCTGCACAAGTTTCAGCTAGCAGGGCCAGTTGAGGCAACCTACTCATCTCTCTAGCCAACCCAAGGAGGCAGCAAGTGATTATAATATAAAGTTGATAAGAAGCTAAATTAAGCTTCAAATGGTCAAAAATACAGTCTGATCTAAACCAAAGATGAGCTCATTTAAAATTTAGAACTCCAAGCAAGGAAGAGGGGAAGGGAGAGAAGCATTATATGGCTTCTCTGAGAGGGGATCATGTGATTCATGGAATATTACCAGATATTTTGTCATAACTTGGGTGCAAGTGGGCCAATTTGATTTTGAAAACTCTTATTTGAAAGCTGAAACCAAGGGATTTCAGCACATAGTTTAGTGGTCACAAACCAATTCTTTAACAATAAGATATGGTGATTATAATCTAATTGGGAAGAATAAATTAGATTTTTCAATTGTCACAGCGGCAAAGGGACATACACATATAAATCAGTTATTTGAAAGAAATACTATGGTCCCTATTTTTAGGGGAAAGAACCACAGATTTAGCAGCTGAGGGATTCAAATGAATGGACCCAATAGCTTATTTTTTACTTGGTTATCTACAGTGTGAATGAACAAAAGGTAGATCTCCCTAAGTGCCTTTAGGATTGGCTCAAAGAAAAAAAGGGTTGGGGTATCAAGGAAAATCTATTGTAAATAAAATGAGGGCATATCTGCAGCCTTGTCAGACTTCTAAATCTATAAAGATGTATCAGGGACCTTCTTCTCGGAATCTTCTGTCCAAGGTGGAGTTACAGTGGAAGAACTCTGAGCTATGTCTACTGAGGTATCACACTGGAGTTAGGAATTGGTGTGGATTTCTGAGCCTGTTCTGGATGGTAAAGCCTTTTTGACATTGTCCTGATATTTGATAGAACTAGATGGCTTGGTTGAGTTAAAAGTTTATTGGTTTTTAAGCTGTTGTGCTGAGAGGGGTTTCCCCAACAGAGATGGCAATTGATAAAGTGAAAGTTGGAGGAAGCTTAGAATTAGCATTATATTAGCTTTTAAAATTACCTTATTTTTAAAAAAAAATCAAAATTAATTTAATTAATTAATTTTTGTGGAAATTTAAATGCCTTGTGATTTTTTGATGAATTGAGTTGCAAGAAATAAAAATAACCTATTTTTTCTGTTAAGGTTTTTATTAAGAATGAAGAACCAAGTTAGCTTTCTAATTAAACTTACCCTGTTGTCAGGGCCCAGAATGGGCCAGACAAAACCCTATGTTGCATAGATCCAACACCTGCAATTGAGAAATTGCACAACCAAACAATTGTGTCATCAATTATGCAGATTAACCCAAAGGAAACTTTAATTCCAAGTGGAGAATCAAACCCTGGCCAAGTCCAAGCCTGGGGGCAATTGGAAACCATCCTAAAGCCAAGCAAAAAAATTTAATTGGCATACACCCTCTGAAACCCAGAATTGAGGACTTGGGTTTCCAAATGGCCCAAAATTCCCCTGACAGCTTCCCCAGGGCAAAAAAATGAAAGGATCCATCTAACTGACAAATCAGAAGTCACCAATGGAACCCAGCTTGAGAATAATCCATTGACAACCAATAAGAAGTTACCAGTAAGTCCAATTGCAGTTTCCCAGCAGGATATAGCTGGGAACACTGGCATCCCCTTTCTTTGTTAGAATCTTCATCTAATAAACTTTGTTGGTTAATGCACACTGAGCATTTATACTTTGCAGGATTTTATTACATTATCACAAATTTAATACTGCTGGTGCTTTCAAACAGAGAGTACCTCCAGTACCAACGCCAGCACTGGGAAACAGAGCAACTTCTTGCTGCCTCCAACCAACCACTGCCAGCCTTTACCCCATCTCCTAGAGTGCTGGACCAAGAAAAATTTCTTCTCCTGCACCGCGCCCCTCCTTTCCTGGTGTTCCTCTGCTCCAACAACAAGCCCAGCCAAGCCCAACCATGAGCGCCGCCACAGAAGAACTTCCTCTTGTTCTTTCTGCTTCATCATATGACTACAGTAAGCTTGGGTTTGCCTATTTGACCATGATGGGGCTCACTGAGCAAGTGATATCCCACATGGGAGTGTGGCATCCTTGGGCTACTGCTGCCAATTATGTGATGTGGATGGCCCCCGTCATCTACTGGGCCTTCCAGGCTTGACCCTTCCCCTCAACTCAAGGTTTCCCTGGGAGTCACCCAGGCCATGACACCTGTGGATATATACTCCAGTTTGGGGAGAACAAAAAGAAAAAAAGACCTTAATTATTGAAACACTAACTAAGAAGGTCTATGGAAAATATAGGAGAGTGTTTCCTTATCCATTAGGTGAAAGTCAAAATCCAACTTCAAGGGTTGGGGTTTGTTAAATTATCCTTCTTAAAGGAGAATATCCTCTCTCACAAAATTCCTTCAATAGAGCAGCTGTGATACTTTTTTGGGGCTTCTAGGTGGCTACTTCAATGAGGAATTTTTCTATATGACCTGATAGTAACATTTTTTAGCTGATAACTTAGAACCCAGTATTTCTTCAACTTTGTGTTTGTGGTCTGCCTGGTTAATGGTATTAACTGGTTTCTTAGAAGTGGGGGCTTCCCCAATAAAAGGTCTGAATTGAGAGACATGTAAATCCATATAGACTCTGCTTTTAGGGGGAGCACAATATCATAGGCAGCCTCATTTAATTTTTTGATTATTTTGAAAGGCCCAATGAGATAGGCCCAAGTTTGTGGCATTTGACGGGTAGTTAAAATTGATGGGCCTTCAGGGTAACCAGTTCCCCTGAAAAATAAGAGGTTGAATCTTCACTGTGAGAGTCTGCCTTATATTTATAGATTGATCTTACTTGTCAAAGGTTTTTTATTTAAATCTGAGTTAATTACAGTAGTTTTATAAGCTATGGCAACAAGCAAAAATACTTAGAATTTAAACAAAAATAACTCAGATGTAAACAAAATTAAAAATAATAAATTTATATTAATTTACAATAGATTTATTTATTTTTAATTTTGTTTACATATGATATATTTTCATTTGAATGTGAAGTATTTTTGCTTGTTGCCATAGCCTTTAAAACTACTGTACTGATGTTTGGGATACTATGTCCTCTTCTGCAGTGTAAGTGAAAGATTTGGTGTCTGGGAGAGGGAGAGAGTGAAAACCTTTATTTTCAAATTAATATTAGTGGTCTGTATATATCTGTGATGTGTTATTTTATGAAAACTTTGCTACTCAAAGCTAAGAGATCCAAACATTCTGGTGTGAGGAGACATAGTAGCAGAGATAATGCTCAATAATCTTATTTAGCTGCTATTTTAACCATCAGTTTGAGGATGTTAACCTGAAGAGCAGCATAACTTGATTTGGCAACAGTTGGGATTCAAACTGTCTGTATGTTGACTTTCTACATGTCAATTGTCAAAATTAATTTTATACCCAGGTCAAAACATTAGAAAAGTCTAGATAAAATTTATTATCATGTAGCCTACTGAAAGTTGAAACTTTTTTAACAAGAAAAAACCAAATACTGAGCATTTTATCGAGTAAAAATTAAGCTCCAAATAGTTTTTTTGCACAACATGATCATGTAGAATCCAAAAAAGAAAAAAAAATCAAAATGATTAAAAAATATAATAAAAATACACTTCAAAACAATTTATTATGAAATTAACTGTTTTCACTATAAAATAGTTTTATTTGCCATATAAAAACTTATTAAGTTATTTTTCAAAAAAACTTAATAAAGTTAATTATATTAAAAAAGAACTAAAGATAAATACTTATTTTAAATAATAGTTGATATAACAGCAACCCAAAATTACATATAATCTAGTACTAAAACAACTATTTAAGCTAGATAATCTAGGCTCTAACATAAAATCTTTTATAAAAACTATTAATTATCTCTAAAATTTTAATTTAAATTATCTTGTTAAAATATATTATTAGTTTTGACATTAAAATTATATAATAAAATATCAGAAAGAGCCAAAAATTTTATTATAATTTAAGTTGGAGGTTTGTTGTAAGAAAGTACAGTGGCAATCTTTCCTATCTGCTCCCCAAGCTCAGATAGCTTGTACTTATTATTGACATATGTCTTTATCTGCTCTTTGTAAATACTAGCCTTTCACTGTCTTCTCCTCTTTGGAGCCCTTACTCCATATCCTGAAGGAAGGAGACAATCTTTCCCTGTTCAGCCTTAAGGTGCACAAAGAAGGTATTGTATCTGGGATTCACCCCAAAGGAGGACTTTAGATATTTATGCCAGTTTTCAAGGCACAATGTTATCTTCCTTTCATCCTTGAGAACAGCCTGAAAGCAATTCCAGCTTGCCTTTGCTGTTGGCTTTCCCCTGCAGCTGACCACCCTGTGCCCCATTCATTGTGGCTCATAGTAGTCAAAGAAGGGTTGGAACTCAGCTTCATGGCTCAAGACATAAGGGTCATTACAGAGAAGCTCAAATCCTTTGCCAACATGCTCAGGCTTAATAAATGCAAGAGCAAAAAACTTCTGGATCAGAAACTTGCATTTACTAGTTGTATCTTGTTGTGTGAGAGAGCTGAAGAGGGTCTTGTCCTTAAGGCGTCTATTAATAGCCTGTCAGTAATGAAAGAAACACCCTTGTACCTTGCCATTGAAGGTTTTTACAAAGGCATTGTATTAGGCTGTCTCATAATCCATGATAATTATTTTGGGGCCAAGAGCTATATTGTGTTCCTTCTCTTCAGAAGCTAGGTTTACTTCATCTTTATCAGTGTCATCAGGATTGGCCCTTGTTGACAGACCAGGATTCTTTCCAGTCTCAGTGGGAATAGCTGTAAGGCCCTCCTATAGAATCTTGAATGGTCTTAGGTATATCTCCTCTGAGGCTCCAGGAAGAAGAAAATATGAAAAGGGGAGGACTTTATCATCAAGCTGAGTATGCACTACCCACAGCTGATAGAATAACTTAAGAAATGTTGCAAATTTCCTATCACAGAGCCAAGTCTCAGTGGCACATAGTTGCTCTAGATTCTTATAGGTGGCATAACATATAATCCTTTATTTTGCACCAGGTCCATAATTGTGAAGAAGGAACTGTTCATTGTCTTGCATCATCTGCAACTCAGGAGTAAGGACCAGGTCTTTTAGTTGGGTTGCACTTTTTCCAATTGGGTTTAGCTCTCAGTGTCTATCACACATATACTTAACAAGTTATTCACAGTCAGGGACAAATTAAAGATTATATTTGGTCAAGTTCTTGGTGGTCTTTACTGCCAGGTGAGTTGCTTTAATGTCTTTTGATACTGGGACCATTTGGAATAGGTACCATTTGAGCAGCTTCTCAATCAAAGTGGTGGGAGGCATGCAGGTATGTTCCCCCTTTTCCAAGGTAACTTTGTCCCAGCCTTGGGTGTTTAGGCGTGCTTGACAGCTTCTGTCTTCACATGTATAATGTTTGCTCTTGCTTCCTTGCTTCTGATTATTACAGTTAAACACATAATCATAACTTACCATGATTGGGCCACCTTCAACTGACATTAATGGAAATAATTTTGGGAATCTCTTTGGGATCCTGAAGGAGCCCTTAACATTGCAAATATTGTGGGCTTTTATTGCATCCCATGGCCCAGGAGGTGTTTGTTGAAAACCAGGAAAGTACTCATGTTGCTCATCATTTTCATGTTCACTATGGGAGGTTTCAGTGGAGGACTTGAAGCTTGCCTTTCTTTTCTTCTTGTTGATGAGATCTTCATTTCTCTCAGACTCATACCAGCTATGGGAGGTGAAATCATCATCAGAGTCCTTCTCAGAAGCTGAAGGTGTGGGAATTTCTACTTTGTTCATCCTTTTTAAGCTGCCCCTTAGCAATATTTTATAGAATAAGAAGCCTTGGGCTTAAAAGTGTCCTTGGCAGTTTTTTATATTAGCTTTTTCTTATTAGGCTGGGGTTTCTTTGATTTATCTTATAAAGAAAAAGGGCTAGAGAAATAACTGTGAGTAAAGTATAGAAAAATGAAAGTTAAAGCTGAAAATATATCAAGTTATGAAGACTATTATATAGACTATGCAAAAAAACCTTCAATATTATTAATACATGCAGTATTGAGGCTTTTTATTAAGAAAAAATTGGACAAAACTACATATAAATGTTTAATGTCAATATTTTAAGTGTTGACATGTATTAAAATTTTGGTTCTAGACAGTTGGCCAAAAATATTTTCTTAATTCTTACAGTTGACTTGTAGACAGTCAGAATTATTGAGGTAATACACTATTTAAAAAACATATAAATCTTAATTAAATTAAGATTGGGTTCAAAATCTAGAATGAAATTATGCTATCTGATGTTTGGGCTATAATAGAGTTACATTCATATAACTTTTAAAAACTAAGTAATGCATATTCTAATAGGTAGTTTTATTATTATGTGAAGTTATGGGGCTCTAAGCTTAAAATTATGTAAGTTGAAATTGTTAAGCCACATCTTTTGCTTATTAGATTAGTGAAGGTGACAACTTTGCCAGAGTTGGCCTTCTTTTATAGTGGAGCTACTATTAAATATTGCTTAAACTATGTCATTGTGGGTGCTTAACTTATTCCCATTGTCCCACTTTTGCTTTTGTGTTGGTTTTCCTTTGTGTTAACTTTAAATGACACTATATAAATCCTAGTTTTAACATATACAATCTAGCTTAATCCAATTGTTGCGCTTTTTGCATATCAGCACCACAATTATTTGAGATTATAGGGCACAGGACATTTGCTCAAATATAGTCATATGTGAGGATATGAGTAGTATTGTATCAGAAGAGTCAGGATTGAATGAAACCATGATTATTGTCCAGCAATGGCTTCTGATCACGCAGAAGCACTTAAGGATAGGATAAAGGTCAACCAGATTAATGATATATCAAAGATGATTCAAGATTCAGATTTATTGTAATTAATTAATTCTTCTTATACCTTCTTCAAGGTTAATCCCTGGGCTGCTACCAATATCTTCTAGGACACTCTAACACACCCCTAATTTAGGTAATAATTAATCTAGGTTTGGCGCTTATTGCACTTCAACCAATAGAATATCTTCATCTTCACCCAGCACAGGTGATCCTTGCTGGCATGTAATAATTTATTTACTTCAGGATCATTTCCTACTTCCCTAGCATACTCCGGGTATAATGCCTCTTAATATGATAAATATGGGAATTTGAGATAATGGGGAATCAAACCCAGTGCCTTGGAATTCAATGTAAAAGTAAAGCAGCACTTTGGCCCCTGCAATAATTTTCAGTTGGTGTGGCGGCGCTTGACGTAAGAGTAGTTTGGCGCTTTGGCGCCTGTGTCTTTTCCAAAGTGGTGTGGCGGCAAATCATGTATCATTTAGTGGCGCAGTGGCGCTTATCATTGGCTAATTTAAGGTTCAGGTCAGCAGACTACTGCTGATCCAATATGCATATGATTTATACTACCAATTTATGTTATTTGGAAGCTGCAGTTCATATCCGCAAACTCCATCATAATTAGCATCATTGCTTTTTATACTACTAATTTATGGGTTTGGTTGCAGAAACCCCAATCTGTGAGCTCTGTCATAATTAGCATCATTGTTTTTTATACTACTAATTTATGGGTTTGGTTGCAGAAACCGCAATCCATGAGCTCCGTCATAATTGGCATCATTGCTTGGTCAAAATTTCCAACACCAATGTTTAGGGGCTAACCAGAACACATCCAATAGTTTTAAAGATATAATAAACCACTAATAAAATATACAAAAAAGCTTGAAATTTTCTACCCACTATATTTTAAACAACTATGAAGCAAAGGGCCAAATATAAATATAAATAACTTATTATAAGTGAAGATATTCCAGATTATGTGTATTTTTATTAAGAAATATAATAAACTGTTAATTTATGTCAACCTTGTGTATATTTATTGTTGAAGTTGGGCTTAAATTTAAAGTATAATAAACTGGTCATTTTAATAGTAATTTTCTTCTTATTTTGTAATAAAAAGAGGCCTATTCTTAGTTGATGTCAACATTGGCTTTGTTTTATTATTGATTATCAATTCTGGCTATGGGATGTAATATAAAAAAATTGGTTTATTTAGCACACAGCTAGTAGGCTTTGACCTAAGTGCCAAATTAAAGTCAACTGTCTGCATTTTGACAAAGTGTTGATATGCAAACAGTTTAAATGCCAACTGTTCCCTGCGGTAGTGTCTTTGGAGTTCTTTGGGTGGCATTCCAGTTCTGTTTGGGGTTGGTGTTTGGCTTGGGCGGATCTGGGCGGGCCATCATTATTTTGGTTCATGCTAAGGCCCTTGCACAGAGGGACTAGTTTGTCTAGGCTGAGAATGGGCAGGTGGTGCTTCAACAGGTACTTCATGGCTAGGTTGACTCCCTTTTGGAAAATAATAGCTGCCATCTTGTCTTCAAGTTGAGTGTGGGTCTTCAGTTTGAGGAATTTGTCAATATACACTTGGATAGGGCAGGCGCCCTGCCAGATTTCCAACAAGGAGTTCAGGATGTAATATCTGGTGTCTCAGTCTTCTCCTATGGCCATCAACTCAGCTTCCAACTTGGCATAGTCTAGGCAGAATTCCACATATTCAGCAGTGGCCTTGCCAAACCAATCAAGGGTGCCTCCAAATAGCATGGCAGCTACTCCAAGTACCTTCTTGGTATCACTGAAGTAGGAAGAACATTGGCTTGAAAATGTAGTCAGAGAACTGGCATGGCATGGAGGGCCTCCTCAAGAGAGAGTTTATCCATCTGGGGCATCTCCACTTTGGTGAGGGATTGGTTGACTATCACTTTCTGCACCTGAAAGGAGGGCAGTTTGGCGGCTTTGGTGGTGTTGGATTTTTTGAGGTCATTCAGGTTCATGTTTGCATTCTTCCATGAAGAAGAAATTAGGTTCTTGATCATCATAAATGTGTAATAAGTGATTATCATTAAAAAACATACAATATACCCCAAGAATAATCAACATCCTGGGGCTCAGGGTACCAGGTTTAAAGTAGATTGTCATAATGTCAGGAAACCAACCCTGATCTGCCGGCTTGCTAGTGTTTGGGAACTGGCAGTTTGTGGGCTGGGTGTGCATGGCCCACCAAAAGATTAGTGCTAACTTAATGAGGTAGGACATTGACTTGTCCACCCATGACCACAGGATGGCAACAGGAACAATAGTATCTATTAATCCTGTGAGAGTAATATATATAATCCTAAATAGCTTATTAGTATGGTCCAGGAGAAGCTCAGCAGCGGATGTAGGAATTGGTTTGGGGGTGACAGGTAATGGCATGTCAAATTAGTAGGCAGGAAGGAAGTTGTATTTATCTCTGAACAGGAAGGGCTTGGTAGCGTACCAAGGGCCTTTCCAGTTGTTCTGGTTAACTCTTTAGTTCTGATCAAATAATCCTGGGCCAATATATTGTCTGTGGTACAGTCCTTGTACTCAGGCTTCAAGGGGTATTCTGTGAAATAAATAATACCAAATGAAGTACCCAGCAGATGATACGTAGCTGGCAGATTAGCAGGAGGGTCAGATGATCTTTGAGTTAACTGGCAGATGACAATAATAAAATAAGGCAATAATTGTGGAAACTAATATCTACTAAGCTTTATTTTAAAATGACAATGGGGATCAATCTCGGCCTGACAGGTATTTATACCACACTGCCAGGCTTCATTTCCTGGTTGGGTTTTCTGAACTTGGGCAGTTTGGCATTGGGGGTTTTATATGGCAGTGTGGCGCTTGGCACTGGCCGCTTTGGGAGGAGAAGATTGTGAATCCTTCTGTTTGTTGATTCAGGTATTGGGTGCCTCTTCAGGTTCAGTACCTCTTCCTGGGCTTTGGGCAGGTTTGGGGCAACTCTCATTGGGGAACTTGTGCATTTCACCAAGAAAACTCCCGGTGTCAGGTATTGGCACCTCAGGGAAATTCCCAGCATCTTGCACTGGTGGTTTGCCTGCAGAACCCTGTGTGGTAGTTAAGGGTTCAGGTCCTGGCAGGTTGGCAACAACTTTGTCAATTTTTAGTGAACTTTTGGGTTTCCAGACCTCAGAACTGGCGGTATTTGAAGGGTTTTGTTCAGGGTTTGACTCTGGTTCCGTACTTTATGATTCAGGTGCGTCCAAATTGTCATTCCTGACAAACAGAAGGAATTCCTAGGAGGATTGAGTTATTCTCCGCAGTAGGTTTGGGAATAGACGTCTTTGTTGTGTTTCCAGAAGATTGACTTCTAGATTCAAATTTATAAGGAAGAATGACATCAATATTTTGGGGTTGCTGCAGAGAGGTTTGGCCACTTTCTGCAGAAT
Organism: Entomophthora muscae; assembly: GCA_014839935.2. Lineage (NCBI taxonomy): Eukaryota > Fungi > Entomophthoromycota > Entomophthoromycetes > Entomophthorales > Entomophthoraceae > Entomophthora > Entomophthora muscae. The sequence goes on from QTSX02003556.1 coordinate 654,306, forward strand.
AGGGTAGGCTCAAGTCTTACAACAATCCAAGAGGTTTACCATTAGACTCGGCTGGGACTTAGTTGCTAACAACACTGATTATCTTCCTTCTTGTCATGGCTCAGGGGCTCTTGACTGGATTCTGTTAGAATTGAAAATAAAATCAAGCTAAATTATTTCTTTATTCAAAGGAAAAATTGGAATTATGACAAGGAGATCATTGTGGGCAACATCTTTATATGCCATTTCAGTAGGTTATTTAGAATCTTCTTAAATCTTCTAGACAGTCTTAGGCACTCTGCTGATGGCATCAGGTTGGGGTTTTGGGGCATCTTATGAACAAAATGACTCATTTAAAGTTGTAAAATCCTTCACATTGTGCTTTGCATCTTTTTTTGTCTAAAAACAACTCAGATTGATTTTACTGGTGTTTGGCTTCAAAATGTGTATTTGTACATCCAAATAAAATCACTGGTTAGAAAGTTATGCTCAAATTTATATTTTCTTTGTTTCTTGTTTTAGGCTCCAATATTTTTTGCCTTTTGAGCTTTTTGGTAAACCTTCTAATGATAGGTATCACTATGAGCATCTCCCTTGTATCCTTTAATCTTGGAGCTTTCTGCACTCAATTGAAAAACACCTGTAAACCCAATAGGTGCCTGAAATTTTTATACCTGTTCTGGGATGGGTCATCTACCTAGAATATATCAATTGCCAATTGGGTGATTATAAGGCTACTTTAGCCTAGTTTTAGTCAGATGTGGTCAGTTTCTGGCTCTGGGCCACTCCTTTAAAGAATTTTTAGAATATTTGAATATTAAGTGAGGCTGCTTTAGGTGTAGCGGCCCAGAGCAAGAAGCTAGTCAGGGCTGGGCCAAAGCATCCCTGGGTAAATTTAAATCTTTTCTTTATATGCCTAACAATTACATCAGGTATAGCAATTCTTTGACTCAGCCTCAGCTCATCCCTGTGTTGCAACCAATATTATTCCCCCGCCTGCTAATGTACCTCACAATACACAGGGGGTGCCTGATGAGTCTCCCCATGACATGATTAACAGTATTAGTCAATATGAGCACAATGTCAAATTGTGGACACTATCTTCTAAGTAGGAGTGTTGCCCATTTGACACACTGACCCTTGCTCAAGTTATTCTCCACCCAAACCTTATGTGCAACCTGCCACCGTGTCACCCCCTGGTGGACTTGTGGCTTCTCAATATAGTTATTAAGAACAATATTCTCCAATAAACCACATCTTATTCCTATTATTGTCATTTCTATTTGGACTGCTGTCTTTCCCAATCCAAATACTGAACTATTATTGGTTCAGTTGCAACACCTGGTTAACTTTCTTCTCTGGGCTGCTACAATAAAAAATAATTAATTCCTATTCAAATCCTCTAAAAACTTGTTAAAAAAGTGGCCCAGAGCCAAAAACTGAACACAGCTGGCTAAAGTAGCCCTAACCAGGTAGAAGTAGGAAATTGTTCTGGCACAGGAAACCAAAATCTGAACATTGGCTACAGCCATGGTTCAGAACATTGAGATGGCACCCATGCTCCCAGCCATAGCTGTTTCAAACCTTTCCTGTGTTGCAACATCTTTGATTACTCCCTCTCAGGGAATTACCGCCCCAAGTAGTTTACTAAATGAGTCACCAAATGACTCACCAACTAATCATTAAGTCAGTGGCACCACTATCATTCAACCATCTATTACAGGGATCAAACAGTCCATATTCTAAGCGGAACACAACTTAAGTGAGCCCTGTGACTTATGAGAAACATTACTCAGATAAGCCCTGTCAGGATTTTGGGACATTGACTAATTAACAGATTCAACCAATTAATGTGGGCCAGCTATTAATCACTATTAGGAATGGTTTCAACAGAATGATGCAGGCTGCGGGTTGCAGGATTAATGAATCAATGACCAAATCATGTCCTGGCATTAACAATTTTGTGTATTCCTAATTAATAGTGAAACATGCAGATATTGTGCAATTAATTAGTCCACCTCAACAATCACCTCAAACATGCTTCTCATAATAATTACTATTCTAAACTTTAAATTATATTCTAGAACAAGGGTCATCATAAGGGCCATCATCTGAAACACTTCTAGAAGAGCCTAAAATAGACTGGGCCGTCAGGCCAAACACTCTAAGATAAAAGGCTTTGACGCTATTGTATTAGGATAGCTCTGATTAAGTGAAGAATCATCTCCATCAACTAGTAGCCAACCAGGCTAGATAGCTACCTGAAACATGGTCCAGGTTCACAGCTACTCCACTCATATTGAGGGATAGTTGCATAGCTTCAGAAAGAATACTGAGCTGTGGAAGTTGTCAAGCAAGCTTCTGTCACAAACCGCACACACTCAAGGTTGGGCCAGAGCTAACTCGGATAAACGCGGGCAGCTGGCGCATCCTCAATATCAGCCTTCTAATAAATAGATGATATTTCAAATCATTTCCCTAGTTTGATTCTAATTAAGTAGTGAGAAAAAGATCATACTGTCACTATACAGTATTAATTCCTATAGTAAAACATGGAGACAACAACTTATGAACCTATATCCAGAAGTAGGAAGAACCGTCCCAAACTCTTTGGGCCTTGGGCCCTATCAGACTTGCTACTTCTGATGACAACAAAATACTCCAGGCCAAAGGTTACGCCAAAGTCACAGGTTCTCTGTAATTTCCTAATATTAGAAGACTTAAGATATCATCTGGCTGATGATAAAATACCATGGTCTGCAATTTTCTGACAAGCCCCATGATTCCCATGACGTACATGGTCAGTATGTGACTTCTCATGATACCATATAATATTCTATATTCATATCAAATAAAGTATTGTTCTCTTCTTAAATTTCCCCTTTATCTTATTTATTATACTTCCCAGAAGTATATACTCAACACCTGCTCTACTGGGAAGCTCATGATTTTTGTTTGATTCTAAAATATGTTTTGAAACAACCTTGGATAGGAACCATGTTTTAAAATATGGTTCTGGGACATTTTTCAGGCAAGGATAGATGTTATAGGATGCTCTATGAATATTTGCCACTTTGAGATTAAAATTTAAAATGTGACATCATGCTTCCTGAAGTTATTTATCAAATCGATCTAATATATGAACACAGTTTGATAATAAATAATACAGTAGCCATGATTTAAATATAAAATATAATTTAAAAATATTAGAACCAAATTTTAAATGAAATCTTTTATTTTGCCTATTTATTGTTATTAGAGGGAGGTTATTTAATTCATCATATCACTAGCTAGAACATCTGATACAAACCAAGCTTACAGGAATTTGTTAGGAATGGTTCGTCTCATGAACAGATTTTCTAGTAACATATTTTCCAGGCCATGAGTTCAAACTGATGTGTTGGAACTACTTCATGTGTATAATGTTCCCAGCAAGTGGATAAAAAAAACCCCTATCTATGGATTGTTCAGGATGTTCCTGGAACATTTTTGCGCCAGAACCCTTCCATAAGTAGTGTAATGGTGATTTACAAATATCAGATATTCAGCCTACAGGAGAACAGCTACAGTCAAGCCATCAATAACATTAACACCATTTAGCGGAACTCAAGGCAACAACAGTTAAAGAAACTAAAATAGAATAAAAAACAAGTTACAGAAAGAAGATATATTTATTATCAGGAGCCAGGCACAATTTAAAGCTCGCTAATAAGCGTTATCTTTTATCAGATATTGGAGCTGATAACAGAATCACTACGACAGTAAAGTAGGAATGCTTCAGCTCACCCTCGACTAGCTCTAGGCTGCTACAGCTAAAGCGGAATTAGAATATTTAAACATTTTGAAATAAATCTTTGCAAGGAGTGGCCCAGAGCCAGAAGCTGGCCGCAGCTACTTGGGACTTGGCTGAAGCAGCCCTATTTTTTTGGTAAAAATCTTTATTGGGTAAAAAAGGCTGAAGCAGCTCTAGGTAGAAGGAAAGAAATGTTTTTGATCAACCTAAATCAGCCAATTAATTCACCCTGTTCAAGATTCAACCAATCAAATAGGTGATTTACAAAAGCTTAGTTCCTGTTTGGATTCTGATAAGTTTGACTTGCCACTTGATTTGAAATACAATGTTTTGCTGTGGCACTTTAACGTTAAGATAATATAAATGCTATTTGGGTTCTCGCTAGATCGCAATAAAAATTTATAGTTATTTAGCCTGTTATCAAATTAGTGTCATTGGCGTAAAATACTAATACTAAAATACAATAGGCTTCTCATTTTAAACTTCATTAGACTTAGTTACATCTATGTTTATTCTAGCTGAACATTCCAGCGTTTATCAGTTATATTCACAGAGGGTATAGTAAGGTATGAGTTGTCTGATCTGTTTCGAGACGTTCGACAGCGAGATTGAACCACAACCTGCAAGCCAAGAGCCTGACAGCACCAGCTCTGCTCTCCAAGTAACAAAAAACTTCTCTGTAACGACTTGTAAATAAAATGCTTTCACATCTAATTCTTTTCAGGTGGACACCTATTCCATACTGACTGGTAAGCCCTAAACTAGCCTAGATTTAACCCTTTTTAAGCTTTAATGACTGGAAGAAGCACAGTCGCGATGCACGGTGTGCCTTCTGTAGTGCCCAGGATGTCACTTTGATCAGGCTATACCAAAATTTCACACCCCTTCTTAAACGCCCAGAGAAACTCAAGCAGAAAGAGGTGTTGCTTATCGAAAGTGGTGATCAAAGCGCTGAAGTAGAAATGTGTGATCTGTTGGATGCCGCTTTAAAAAGAGTTGATTTCCTTGAAGATGAGATTGAGATTCTCAAGGTGAAACTGTCCTCGCTTATTAGCGAAGATTCAGATTAAGTTTTCAATCACTTCGTTCAGAATACAATGATTTCAAAGCAATCCCTGTTAAATACCCAAATGTGGCCCTTAAGACAATCCCATCTATGGACTTGCCTTTATTAAAGCGATAAAGGGTAGCATTCCCACGTGCAACATACTTACATTTTTGCGGTAACTACAAGTAATAATCAGGCTCTTATTGAAGCATGTATTTTATTAGCATAACTGAACAATATTGTAAGATTTCCCCATATTCCAAGTTGATCTTAATAGCCAGTCAAAACATTCTGCCCTCGATCAAAAGCAACTAGAAAGACTATTCATGTATGGGTACTGATGTAAATTTATCGTATATTGTTAATTGAAACTAAATACGAAACAAACATTGAACGTCAAAAAAATACCCTTTATTTATATGGATAATGACCAAAGAACTTTTTCATAAATAAACTGATCCCGAATTATCCTAGTAAATAAAACTACCTTCAAAGCTATGCCATTTTTGGGAATTAAACTGAATTTTTTGCAGTATAGGGAATAAAGTGCCACAATTTTATTAGCTATCCAAACATCACATCCCATTTAGACAATGTTAAGATTTCACATCTTGGGAGATATTTCTTTATTATTTTTATAGGTATTTTTCATTATGTTGATGAGGATGGATCTATATAGGAGCAGATCTTGCTACCAATCAGGGTTGTAGCACAGCGAGCTGGCAGCAAGGAGGAGTTTAAACAAAAAGTGATACTTCAATCCAGATAGACATGGTACTGATGGCTAGAGGTCACCAAGAAGTTCTCATAGGTACTGACAAGAAAAGTCTAGTAGTTGAAAAGAGTGACTATAGAAGAAAGGCCCTGCATAATTTGAAGATATAGATTGAAGAAGTATATTTCCTATCAGAAAGATGTATGATAATATTCATTCCCTTCAACCCAGAAAAGCCTTTATATAGGGTTTTTAGGCCCTCTTGCTAGGATAACATCTGGCTGTGCTGCTTCTGTTACTGAGAGGTCACCAAGGTGTGTCCTGGATCAAAGCCAGGGACCAGCTGGATTAGGGTGACATTCTCAGATATACTAGTTCTATGGAAAGGATAAAAGCAAACTATCTGATAACTTCAAAGGGAACTCACCATGCCCCTAATCCTCATTGACATTTGATAAATAGAAAAAACTCATTTTGCAGCAATGTATAGTGCCAGGGCCCAGAATGGGCCAGAAAAAACCCTATGTTGCATAGGTTTAAGGCCTGCAATTGAGCAACTGTGCAACCAAACAATTGTGTTGTCAATCACACAGATTAACCAAAGAGAAACTTTAATCCCAAGTGGGAAATCAAACCCTGGTCAAGGCCAACCCTGGGGGCATTTGAAAACCGCTCCAAAGCCAAGCAAAAAAGATTTTAATTGGCCTACACCCTCTGAAACCCAGGAATGGGGACTTGGGTTGCCAAATAGCCCAAAATTCCCCTGCCAGCTTTCCAGGGGTAAAAAAAAATGAAAAGATCTATCTAAATGACAAATCAGGAGTCACCAATGGAACCCAAATCAATAATAATTCATTGACAGCCAATAAGGAGTTGCCAGTAAGTCCAATTGCAGTTTTCCAGCAGGATATAGCTGGAAACACTGGCAACCCCTTTCCTTGTTGACATTTTCATTTAATAAACTTTTGTTGGTTAATGCACACTGAGCATTTATACTTTGCAGGATTTTATTACATTATCACAGATTTAATACTGCTGGTGCTTTTAAACAGAGAGTACCTCATGTACCAACGTCAGCACTGGGAAACAGAGCAACTTCTTGCTGCCTCCAACCAACCACCAACAGCCTTTACCCTATCTCCTAGAGTGCTGGACCAAGAAATAATTCCTGCTCCTGCACCACGCCTCTCCTTTCCTGGTGTTCCTCTGCTCCAACAACTTGCCCAGCCAAGCTCAACCATGAGCCCTACCACAGGAGAACTTCCTCTTGGTCTTTCTGCTTCATCATATGATTACAGCAAGCTTGGGTTTGCCTACTTGACCATGCTGGGGCTCACTGAGCAAGTGATACCCCAAATGGGAGTGTGGCGTCCTTGGGCTACGGCTGCCAATTATGCGATGTGGATGGCCCCCGTCATCTACTGAGCCTTCCAGGCTTGACCCTTTCCCTTGACCAAAGGTTCCCCTGGGAGTCACCCAGGCCATGATACATAGTCTATCAAAGCAGTTCCATCATCTAGGGGCCTGTTTGCATGATAATCTTCAGTAAAACAATATCATAAATCTCAAATTTATTTGCACTGCTTTACTCAT